>JAJPUD010003363.1:197535-253653 GCA_023553655.1 Myrmecobius fasciatus | reverse complement strand
ATAATTGACTCAAATATATAAGAATTCAAGCCATTCTCCAATTGACAAATGGTCAAAAGATATGAACAGACAATTTTCAGACGAAGAAATCGAAACTATTTCCGGTCACATGAAAAGGTGCTCCAAGTCACTATTGATCAGAGAAATGAAAATTAAGACAACTCTGAGATACCACTACACACACCTGTCAGATTGGCTAAAATGACAGGAAATGATAATGATAGCTGTTGGAGGGGATGTGGGAAAACTGGGACACTGATACATTGTTGGTGGAACTGTGAACGGATCCAACCATTCTGGAGAGCAATTTGGAGCTATGCTCAAAGAGTTATCAAACAGTGCATACCCTTTGACCCAGCAGTGTTTCTACTGGGCCTATATCCCAAAGAGATTTTTAAGGAGGGAAAGGGACCCACATGTGCAAAAATGTTTGTGACAGCCCCTTTTGTAGTGGCAAGAAAAAGGAAATTGAAAAGATCCCCATCAATTGGAGAATGGCTGAATAAATTATGGTATATGAATGTTATGGAATATTATTGTTCTGTAAGAAATGACCAACAGGAGGATTTCAGAGAGGACTGGAGAGACTTGCATGAACTGATGCTGAGTGAAATCAGCAGAACCAGGAGAACATTATACACAGCAACAAGACTATACGATGATCAATTTTGATGGACATGGTTCTCTTCAACAATGATGTGATTCAAACCAGTTGTGCTGCGATGAAGATAGTCATATACATCCAGAGAGAGGCCTGTGGGAACTGAGAGTGAACCACAACACAGCATTTTAACGCTTTCTGTGAATATTTCCATGCATTCTGTTTTCCTTCTTAGGTTGTTTTTTTTTCTTCTTCTCTTTCTAGATCTGATGTTTCTTGTGCAGTAAGATAACTGTATAGATATGTATACATGTATTGTATTTGTCATATAATTTATCCTATCTAGCATGTATTAGATTACCTGTCATCTAGAGGTGGGGGCCGGGGGGAGGGAAAAGAAAAGCTTGGGAAAAAAAAGATTTTTTTGCAAAGGTCAATGTTGAAAGGTCACTCATATGTTTTGCAAATAAAAAGCTTTATTAAAAAATAAAATAAAATAAAATAAAATAAAATAGGACTATTTGTTTCTATTGGGCCTGTATCCCAAAGAGATCTTAAAGAAAGGAAAGTGACCTACACATGCAAAAATGTTTGTGGCAGCCCTTTTCATAGTGGCAAGAAATTGGAAACTGAGTGGGTGCCCATCAGTTGGTATATGAATTATGAAATATTATTGTTCTTTAAAAAATGATCAGGAGAATGATTTTAGAAAAGTCTGGAGACACTTACATGAACTGATACTAAGTGAAATGAGCAGAACCAGGAGATCATTGTACACAACATATGTATATCAATATTATACATTGATCAATTCTGATGAATGTGACTCTTTCCAACAATAACATGATTGATGAATGAACCATCTACAGCCAGAGAGGGAACTGTGGGAACTGAATATGGATCACAACATAATATTCTCACTATTTTTGTTGTTGTTTGCTTACATTTTGTTTTTTTACTCATTTACTTTCATTTTTTAATCTAATTTCTCTTGCACAGCAAAAGAATTGTATAAATATGTTTATACATATTGGATTTAACATAAATTTTAACATGTTTAGCATATATTGAATTGCTTGCCATCTAAGGGAGGCAATGGAGGGAAGAAGGAGAAAATCCTGAAACACAAGGCTATGCAAGGGTCAATGTTGTCAAATTATCTGTATATATGTTTTGGAAAAAAGTTTTATAAAAATAAATAAATAAAATGAGACTGTGTAATTTATTTCCTACTCTGTTAATCTGAGCAATCTATATTTTTGTAGGTATTCATCTATTTCACTTAGATTTTCAGATTTACTGGCATATAGTTGAACAAATTAGCTCCTAATTATTGCTCTAATTTCTCTGCACTGGTGAAAAGTTCTCCCTTCTCATTTTTGAGACTAACAATTTGATTTTCTTTTCTTCTTTTTTTAAACCCAAATAAAAAAAAGGTTAATCTATTTTTTTGCTATTTTTCATAAAAACAACTCTTTGTTTTGTTTAGTAGTTCAATAGTTTTCTTACTTTCAATTTCATTAATCTCCTCTATTATATTCAGAATTTCCAATTTGGTATTTGATTGTTTTTTTTTTAATTTGACCTTTTTCTAGCTTTTTTAGTTGCATGCTCAATTCATTGATCTTTTCTTTCTCTATTTTATGTAAATAAGCATCCAGAGATATGAAACTTCCCCTAAGAACTGTTTTGGCTATATCCCATGTCTCATTGTTGTCATTCTCTTGGATGAAATTATTGATTATGTCTATGATTTGTTGTTTCTCCTGCTCATTCTTCAGGATTAAATTATTTAGTTTCCAATTCATTTTTGCCCTATTTTTCTCTATCCTTTTATTACATGTAATTTTTATTAAATAATGATCTGAAAAAGATGCATTTACAATTTCTGCCTTTCTGCATTTGATTTTAAGATTTTTCTGCCCTAATATATCATCAAATTTTGTGCAGGTTCCATGTACCTCTGGGAAAAAAAAACTATATTAATTTCTGTTCCCATTCAATCTTCTCTAAAGATCTATTATATCTAACTTTTCTAAAATTCTATTTACCTCCATAACTTCTTTCTTCTTTATTTTGTGGTTCAATTTATCCAGTTCCAATAAAGCAAGGTTGAAATACCCCACTAGTATAATTTAGCTGTCTAATTCTTGTAGCACTCTTAATTTCTCCTCTAGGAATTTGGATGATATGCCACTTGGTGCATATATGTTTAGTATTGATATTACTTCATCATCTATGGTATCTTTTAGCAAAATATAGTTTCCTTTTTTACCTCTATTTAAATGTATTTTTGCTTTTGGTTTATCTGAAAACAGCATGTCTATCCCTACTTTTTTTTTTTTTTTTTTTTTTTACTTCAGCTAAAGCATAATAGATTCTGCTCCAGCCTTTTACCTTCACTCTGTATGTATCACTCTGCTTTAAATGTGTTTCTTGTAAACAACATATTATAGGATTCTGGCTTTTAATCCAGACTCCTCTTCACTTCCATTATTGGGAGAATTCATTCCATTAACATTAACAGTTAAAATTACTGACTCAGTATTTCCTGTCATATTATTTTCTCCAAACTATACTTTTCTCTTTCCTTTCCTTCTTTCCCTCCTCCCCAGTGGTTTGCTTCGGATCACCACCTCCCTCAAACAGTTCTCTCTTTTTATAGCCCCTGCTCCTTATACCTTTCCCCTACCACTTCTGTTTTCACTTTTATTAGCCTTCCTATTTCCTTTCCCCTTTCCCTCACACTTTCCTATGGAGTAAGACAAGTTTCTCTATGAAACTAAATGTCTGGCATTCTCTCTTTGAGCCAAATCCAATGACATTAAGATTCACACAATACTCATCTCTCTTTCTTCTTTACCTCAATTGTAATAGGTCATTTTTTGCTTCTTCATGAGATTTAATTTATCTCAATTTACCTCTACTTTCCTCTCCTTTCAGTACAATCCTATTCCACCTCTAATTCCTTTTTTTATCATCATAATAAAGTCAAATTATATGTACACCCTCCATTTATATCTCTAACATAGGTACAATTCTCAAGAATTAATCATATTATCTTTCCATGTAGAGATGCAAACTTTTTAACTTTTAAAAGAAACATCATTTTTTCCTTTCCTTTTTACCTTTTTGTGCTTCTCTTCAGTTCTATATTTGAAGATCAAATTTCTGCTCAGTTCTTATCTTTTCATCAAAAATGAATGAGATTTATCCATTTCCTTGAATATCCATCTTTTTCCCTTAAAGATAATGCTAAATTTTGCTAGATAGTTGATTCTTGGCTGCAATCCAATTTCCTTTGCCCTTCAAAATGTGATATTTCAGGCCCTTTGATCCTTTAAAGTGGAATCTGCTAGGTCCTGGGTAATCCTGATTGTGACTTTTCAATATTTAAAGTGTTACTTTCTGGGTACTTGCAAAATTTCTCCTTGGTCTGATAATTCTGGGGGTTACCAACAGTATTTCTTGGAGTTTACATTTTGGGTCTCTTTCAGAAGTTGATTGGTGAATTCTTTGATTGGTATTTTACCCTCTAATTATAGAACATCCAGGCAGTTTTTCTTTATGATTTCTTGAAAGATATTGTCTTGCCTTTTTTTCTTATGGTTTTCAGGTAGTCCAATAATTCTTAGATTGTCTCTCCTGGGTCTATTTTACAGGTCAGTTGTGTTTCCAATGAGGTATTTTAGATTTTCTTCTACTTTTTCAATTTTTTTTTCATTTTGTTTAACTGATTCCCAATGTCTCGTTGAGTCATTTACTTCCATTTGTTCAATTCTAAATTTACTCCATTATTTTCTTCAGTTAGATTTTTTTATCTCTATTTGTATTTGAGTAATGGAATTTTATATGAGTTGTTTTGTTCATTGGATTTTTTTTTCAATTTTACAAATTCTGTTTCTTAAGAAATTGGGTTTTTTTTGCCATTTCATAAAATCTATATTTTAAGGAGTTATTTGATTTTTCCATCTCATTAAATCTATTTTTAAGGAATTTGCTTAAGGTAATTTCTATGTTTCCTTTTCCAAACTTTCCTGCAAAGTTCCTACTTCCTTTCCCCATCTTTCTTCTCTTTTTAAATTCTTTTTGAATTCTGCCAAAAGAGCCTTTTATGATTGAAACTGACTCATATTATCTTTTAGGGCTTCACCTGAACAAGTTTTGCTTTAAGTGTCCTCAGGGTTTTCAGTCTATTCTTTCTTATCTCCATAAAAGGTATCTATGGCCAAGCTCTTTTTGCTGTTTTGCTCATTTTTAAAAGTTGAAATCTGCTCTTATGGCAAAGGGGAAATTTTCCCAAGCTTTCAATACAGATGATGGCAGATTCATGCTGCCCTGGGGCTAGTGCTGCTGGCTTTCCTCTGGTGCTTGGTGGGTGAGGTCTTGGTCCCATTATTCTGGGGTTTAGGGGCTCACTATTTGCCTTTTAAAAAATTTATTGTGTTGTTATTGTGTTGAAGTCTCACAGCTAGTGATGATCCACTGGCTTCTGAAGCAGGGCAGAGTAGCCAATGCTGCTGTATTTTAGCTAAGAACCTCCTAGTAGACTCTTCTGGCTTATGGAGGTCACTTTGCCCTGTGTCTCTGTGTTGCACCTGTGCTTGACTGCATCCCCCTCCCACCTGATTGCATCCCTTGTGCCTGATTAAAAGAGACTTTTTCTGAAGTTGTTCCAAAATATCTTCTGCTAGAAATTTGTTCCACTACGAATATTTGTGGGTTTTGTCACTCCAAAACCAGTTCAGTGGTTTGATCTGGTGTTGAGCCAGGAAGAGCTCAAAGATTTGTCTACTCTCCATCATCTTAGCGCTACTTGCCTCTCCTTTCACCCTACTTTTCTAGGATATTTTTATTCTGGACTTTATATTTCATTTGGATTGGGAATTTTAGTAGGGCTTGTCATTCCACCTATGAAGAGCAGTAGCTATTTAGTATCAGAATGAATCAATTCATCAACAAACATTTATTAAACAACAACTATAGTTCAGGATCTATGTCAACAGTGAGGATACAAAGGCATAAACAATGTAATCCTTGTGCTTTAGAAGCTTACATTATTATTTATAGGGACTTGCCCAGTATCACTCAAACCAATATATGACTAAGGCAACACTTGAATATAGATTTCCCTGACTCTCTTATCACTCTGCTACTTCCCATACCAGACAGATTTTTTACCTTCCATATGAGATTTCTATTATATTGAGCTGGATAACAGAATCACAGAATCTTTTGAGTTGAAGGGGCTTCAAATACCAAATAGGACTTATGCCTGATAGAATATATATTCCGCAGCACCCTTAATAAGTGGAAAGCCAGCCTTCTCTAAAGAGTTCACTTGAGAAAGAATTCCCCCATTTAATTGTATTCTACTTTTCCTGGCATCTCTAATTATAATGTAGTCTTACTTTATCAATCCTAAATCTGCTTCTTTACTCCACCCATTATTTGTTTCTAGTTTAGCTCTCTAGGCTAAATAGAAAAAAATTCCCTTTATTGTTTTGAAATGATATTTTTAAAATTCTTCCTATCTTCAAGAAGTTTGCATTTTACTAGTTCTATGAAACATTAATAGAGCTTAGTAAATCTATGCTGGTTTGTAGCTAGGAGGAATCATTAGCCATTTGGTAAAATAGATGTATTTCCTTAGGAATCAGATGAGACCTGAATTGGTGACTCATTGAGTTTGCCATTCAATAAAATGCACTGATCATTTTTAGACAAATCTGATACCTGAAAGGTTGGTTAATTTAATGGATGGGAAGACTTGGGTTTAATGGCCCTAGCTGGGTGAACCTGGGAAAGAAATTTAAACTCTCTTTATCTCAGTTTGCACATCTGCAAAATGGGGTTAATAATCGTCCCTACCTCCCAAAATTATTGTAAGGCCCAAATAAGATCATTGTAAACCACTTGGCACAGCCATAGCTTAAAGGACTCATTCTATAAATGTTAGCTTTTGATTTTACATATTTTAAATTCCCACTGCATAATCTATTTCAGAGGGATATTTTACATTTAATTTTGTTACCAAATCTTTTTACAATCTTCAAACTTTCTAAACTTTCATATCTATACTTTATGTTCTGAATCATTTTTGATTAGAGAAATAGATATTAAAATAACTCTGAGGTACCACTTCCTACCTATCAGAGTGACCAATATGACAAAAAAAAAAAAAGGAAAGTAATAAAAGTTGAAGAGGATGTGGGAAAATTGGGACACTAATGCATTGTTTGTAGAGTTGGGAACTGATCCAACCATTATGGAGAACAATTTGGAACTACATCTAAAGGCCTATAAAATTGTGCCTGCCCTTTGATCCAGCAATACCACTACTGGGTCTCGTCGAATCCCAAATAGATCATAAAAAGGAGCAAAGGACCTACCTCCATGTGCAAAAATATTTATAAGCCATTTTTTGTGGTGGTAAAATGTGAGAAAGTGAGAGGATGCTTATCAATTGGAAAATGGCTAATCAAATCATGGTATATGAATATAACAGAATATTATTGTGCAATAAGAAATGATGAGCATGCAAATTTCTGAAAAATCTGAAAATACCTGTATGAACTTATGAAAAGTAAAATGAGCAAAACCAGAAAAACATTATACATAATATCAGCAATATTACATGATAATCAACTATGAATGATTCAGCTCTTCTCAGCAACACAACGATCCAAGACAATACAAAGGATTCATGAAGGAAAATGCTATGTATATACAGATAAAGAATTGATGGGCTCTGAGTACAGATAGAATCGGTTTTTTTTTTTTTATCTGTTTCTTTTTTTCACAATTGTGACCAAGATGGAAATATGTTTTACATGACAACACATGTATAAACTTGATCAAATTGCTTACCCTCTTTAGAAGAAGTAAGAGAAGAGAGAGAGAATTAGGGGAAAAAATATATTCGCTTTCTTGTTATTCAGTCATGCCCCTTCTTTGTGACTTCATTTGGGGTTTTCTTGACAAAAATACTGAGGTAATTTTCCATTTCCTTCTCTAGTTCATTTTATAGATAAGGAAATGGAGGATTAATAGCATTAAATGACTTGCCCAGGGTCTTATAAATAGAGTCTGGGTATGAGCTCAGAAAAAGGAATTCCATTGTGCCACCTAGCTGTCCCAATATATATTATATATAATTCTACATGTAGCAATTCTAACTGCTACTGAAGACCTCTGTGTGTGTGTGTGTGTGTGTGTGTGTGTGTGCAATGAATCTAAGTTCTGTGCATAGAATAAATCAGTTTTTCCAGATCTCTCCATGTTAATAGATGTTATGTTATGATTAGCAGCAACAGATTCTATCAACAAATTCTTGAACAATTTCTGTCACAATAGTAATACAGCTAAGCAAACCTCAAAAGTTAAAGGTTTTAACATTCATGCAAAGTAGGGAAGGAACAAATATTTATTAAATACCTACAATGGGTCAGGCTCTGTGCTAAGTGTTTGAGAGGCAGCTGTCAGTGTAATAAATAGAATGTTCAGCCTATAATAAAAAGGAGCTATATTCAGACACTTGCACTAGGTGGTTCCTGAAGCATTTCTTAACTTCTGTTTACCTCAGTTTGCTCAACTATAAAATGAAGACAGATTAGCACCTCCCTGGAAGGGTTGTTGTGAGCATCAAATCACATATTTTTTTGTTTAAAAAAAAAAAAAAAAACTTGGTGGGGGTTAGTATAAAAGCTTATTTACCTACTTCGCCTTATTAACATTATATTATATGCAAGTGTATATATATATGTGTATGTTATATGTGTGTATACATGCATTTTTAAGTTTTAAGTATACATAGCATTTTGAGGTAGGGAAAATAAATATGATCATTCCCATTTCATGGATGAGATAATTTTATCACAACACAGTTTTATTTAGCCAGGTTCTACTGATGGTGTCAAAGCTAGTATTCTAACCAACATTGAACAAATATTTGGAAGGGACCTGAAATTGATTAGATCAAGAAAATTGGATAGAATTTCATAATCATATTATGTAACCAACTACAGGATCCAGTCAAGTCCTTTTGGAGAATAGGATGATGATTATTAAAAGGTAAAATCTAAAAGGGAATTCTCACATGTTGCCCAACTGCTATTTTAGTTTAAAGTGTTCCTTATAATGAAATCTTTAGTGCTAAAAATTGAATCATACAAATTAAATTCTATCATGCTATTGTTCAGATCTGTGGTTTGTTGTTTTTTTTTTTTTTTTCTGCCAGCTTGACATACAATGTTTATTAGAAATATAAAAAATAAATAAAAATAAGATTCTCATATTTTAGGGAAATACTGTACCAATAAAAGCATATCCACTCAGTGAAAGTACTTATCATACTATGTCATGAAAAGCCCCATTAGTTTTTCTTTGATAATTAGCAATAAGTGCATTAAAATTATTAGCCATAATGAAGCAAAGGGACTTTTGAAAGAGGACTGGCATGAATACTTATTGTGAGTAAATTAAATTGAAAAAGTCTTGATTAAGCAATATACACCTAATTTCACATAAAAATGCTGATTTCTCCCTGAAGATTAACTGTGGACTCCATTAATGTAAGGAAAGTTTGATATGAATATCAATTAGTCCAAAAATATATTCCTGTGGTTTCAGGGATTGGAATAAAAGTGATATGAACATATAAATATGAGAATGTTAACAGCAATATTAATAAAAAGACAAACAATACTTTTAAAAGAATACTACTTTTATCATTGAAAAGGATATGTCATATGCTTACATAATATATCATAAAAATTTCATATATATCATACATTCATAACAACTTGGTAAATTATGCTAGCCTCAGAATTAGGAGGACTTGGTTTCAATAGTAGCTTATGATACATACTGGAGAGTCTGGCCAAGTCACTTAGCTTCTTAATGACTTATACTGTCATTAGAAAGGCAAGTTTCTTACCTTGGTAATATTCTTCATCCAGGAAATCATAGATATTTCTTTAAAAAAAAATTGACAAGAATTTTTGTGATAGTAGAAAACTTTTAAATAAAGAGAGAGGTAGTAAATTCAAAAATGGTGGAACAAATTGTAGGTTGTATGAATATAAATATAGAATAATTTTTGTCATTAAAACAGCAAATATAAAGAATTATAAGTATGAGAAAATTTACATGCCTGATATAGAAGGAACCAAATATAACTCTGGACATAATAAACACAATAGTTAGAATAATGTAAGTGAAAATACTCAACATGGCAGCAACAATATGATTAATTACAATGCTCAATCCTGATTCAAGATGACAGATAATGAAGCATATTTCCCTCCTCTCAGGAAAGAGGTGAAGGAATATATGGTATGGAATGTTGCATGAGATGTTAAGGTGTTGTAGCTTTTTCCTTAATGGTTTTTCTTTGCTAGAAGGGGCATTTCAATGAGAAAGGAGATATTTCAAGAAATGAATCACATAAAAAATAAACACAGGGGGTAACCAATAAATCTCGTTTTAAAGAATTAGAGAATAAAGGTCACTTTAACTTGAGTATATGCTACTTAGTATTTCTGTTCTAGTGTACCCTTAATAAGAATTTCTAGCATATTTGGATACATGCTATGACTCTGTGTTAAGAACTGAATCTTTGGGGGACAGCATATCAGAGGAAATAACTAGATAGATGCAATAGGTCTTGGATTGTAAGGGACCTTAAGTGTCAGTGAATTCAACCCTATTATTTTACAGTTGAGGAACACAGGGTTTTATATAGCTTGCCCATGGTCATATACATAAGAAGTGGTAGAGTTGGGATTTGAAATCAGACCCCCTGATTCCATTATATACTATTACACTTAGGTAATCCTAATAACTTTAGCCAACCACCACCCCACAATAATGAGTTATATAGCAAGACAGTGTGAGTGTGAGAAATACTGTGTATCAAAATTCTGTAAATAAATTTCCTTCCAAAGTTCTAACTTCAGTGGCTGAAGTGATGATGCCTTACCTGGTAGGCTTCCACTGCTGAAGCAGTCTTCAATGCCTTTTCCCTCAGCATTATCTTCTCTTCATTTTCCATGATATTTTGTTTTCCTGTCTCTATGCTTTTGCAAAAATTGTTTCTCATGCTTAATGCATCTGCTCATCACTGTCTTAGAATCTGTAGCTTGTTTGAAAAATTACCTCACATACCATCTTCTTCATAAAAGCTTCCCTAAGCTTCCTTATTGTTAGTGTCATACCACACAAAATTATTTTATATTTACTTATTTGATTTCAGTTATGGCAGGACTATACAGATCACCTAATCCAATTCTTTCCTTTACTTTTAAGAAACCACAGGAAGTTAAGTGACTCAACTATTATAATATATAATAAATCATAGGGCAAGGATTTGAACTCAGATCTTCTGATTTAAAAGGCTATGTTATTTTCATTATACTGTATTACAGTCCCTTCATTCTTTAAATAATTTTGCATTAAATTTGCATATATTTTGTATTTATCCATCTGTAGGTATATTTATGTTTTGTCCTCCAAAATGAATTTATATTCCTTGAGGGCAAAGACTGTTTTGTACTTGTACCCTTATTATCAGTGGCTGATACATAAAAAAGTAAATGTTTTATAAGTTGTCATTGAATGAACAAATGCTTCCAAATTGCTGGGCAAAATGGATTGGTTAAATTTTGTTAATTTAAAATATCTTTAAAGGAAGCTTATGTTTACACTATTAGCACTTAGCACAGTGCTCAACACATAGTAGGTGCTTAATAAATGTTTATTCTTTTATTGCTGATTGACATAATTAATTTCAAAATAAAGAATGCAGTGGGGGCAGCTAGGTGGCACAGTGGATAGAGCATCAGCCCTGAAGTCAGGAGGACCTGAGTACAAATCTTAGTACTTCCTAGCTCTGTGGTCCTGGGCAAGTCACTTAATCCCAATTGCCTCAGCAAAAAAAAAAAAAAAAAAAATGCAGTAGATTTGCCCCATTCATATACATGGTGTTATAAAGAAGAGGCAAAGAAAATAAAACATTTGTCCTATTAATCTTGATTACTTTTTCTGGTCAGGGATCCAAATCTAACCGAAAAATTCTGTATTCCTTTGCTTGTCCTGAGCATTGATGATGAATATTCTTCTGGTAAAGAATCGCTAATCTAATTACCCAAATCTTTAATTTTGTTACTAATGTTATCTAGAATATATATCATAAAAGTTACGTATGAAGACTTTATCTCATAGAAGTCACAAAAACAATCCCTCTGAGGATACAATTCACTTCTTTTATTTTAATTATAATGCTTATTTTTGGTAAATAGAAATATTTCCATAATGGTTTGAATTTTGTGAAGTAAACAGAAAACCATCATTGCCATGAAGGAGTTATTAAACACAGACATAATAATGAACAATAATGTGTGATAGAATTTATATGCTTTTCATGACATATATTACTTGACTTTACATTCCAAATTAATTCATCCTTCTCTGAACCCCTTCAGCATTTGTGGTTTGAAACACTCAAATTCACTCTTAATCAAATAATGATTTATATTATTTTATTGTTTCATGTGTATAGATCTTACCTCCTCAACCAAATTAGAAGCTCCTTGAGATCACAATCCATGTCATACTTTGCACAGTAAAACATTTATTTTATTTATTCTTTGGTTTTTTCATGGATCTGTGATCTCTCTGAGATTGTTACTCAATCAGATTATGCAAAAGCCTTACCAATTCTCATCCTGTGCAACAATTAGTCATGTCTTCTAATTAATCCTGAGCAAAGTGACCACTCCACATGAAGGGGACTTTCCTCTTGATAGCAATTGAATATGTGATCTGTATACCAATTACAGCTTTCTCTTATTACAGAACTGGATTATCTTTTTTTCTGATCATATATCTCTCTAATGATACTCTTTATAATGCTTCTATAAAATTATTCTGATATATCTCTGATGATATTTTTGATGCTTCTGTAAAATTATTCATCAAATATGTCTACTTATTTTTAGTCTCCCTTTATTTGATTTTTGTAGACTTGCTTCTTAAATCCTCAACAAATATTATATTCCATGGTTTATTTTCAAATAGCATCATGTGTACCCTTGTTTGAATAGCACACATTCTTTATGCATGGCTTTTGCCTTGTGTGAAAATTTTGAATACTTTCAAAGTGATTATATATTTCATTTAGAAATATTTATAATGTTTTTAGTCTTGTCATATCATTGGTCTAGAGCTGGAAGAGACATCAGATGCCTTCTATTCCAACCCTATTGTTTTACAGATGAGAAAAGTGAGACCCAAGGAAGTTAAATTCTTTACCCAAGAACACACAGGTATTAAAAGGCAAAGGAGTGATAAGAATCCTCATCCGCTGACACTGGTCTTTCTGTTGCACCATGAAGCATCCAGAAGACTTCATCATCTTCAGATAAACTGAATTGGTGAAAACAATAACTGTGAACCTCAAAAATTGACATCTTTTAAGAGAGGCTTTTAGGGGCATAGCATGGGAGGATGGGAATCAGTTTCTTTTTGGATTGTGTTGAAATGATAATGGTCAGTTATCACACTCCAGACTTTTTCTATTTAGATGAATAAGAAACAATTTCTGTTTTAAACCATTTTCCTCTATTAGCTGAGATTCATATAAATGGAAAGTATAATTTGTAAATTAAACTACCCTTATATTCAGGATTGATAGCAACATATGAGAAGGTATAAATAGGAAGATAATATAACTTTAGTTTGCTTGCTAAATTTAAGATGTTTTAATTCATCATAATGAAAAATGAATTGCTTTGCATAATGTCTCAATGACCTTCCTTTCAAATTTCCGAACGCCCATTCTTTTAACTAATTTCATAACTGGAAACAGAGTAGCCTGGACTGTTTAATTTATTTTATGTCTATTTGTCCTTAACCAATGCCCTGGACCCACTTCAGGAGAACTCATTAAAAGGAAAACTAACTCTATTTTCATGTGTATGGATTTAATTGGAGTGAGTTCCCTACTCTTGAAACTGCCATTTTTTTCAGTTGTATATGACTCTCTGTGACCCCATTTTTGTTGGTGGTGCTTTTTGCTTTTGTGTTTCTTGTTTGTTTTGGTGTTTTGTTTTATTTTTTCCAACAAAGACCCTGGAGTAGCTTGTTATTTTTTTTCTGCAGCTCATTTTACAGATGAGTAAAGTGAGACAAATAGAGTTAAGTAACTTTCTCAGTCACTTAAGTCTCTGAGACCACATTTGAACTCACAAAGATCAATCTACCTGACTCCAGGTCCAACACTCTATTCACTGTGCCATCTTGCTGCCTACCCTGCACTTGAAATCTACCTTCAAAATAAGCTAGGCCTTTCTCAAGATTTTTAATTCATCATCATATTAGTTCCATAAGTTGGTATTCTAAAGAGACTTGAGAAGATGCTGCAAACAAGCAAACAAAAAGCAAGATTTTATTTTATACATAGATTGAAAATGTGATTAGCTATCTGATGCAAATTGATTAGTTCTAGGATGTACCCTCTTGCCCTCAAATATCCCCTTCAATGAATCTGATAATTAATTATTTATCAAATACTTGCTATTTGTCAGGCTCAGTGCTAAGAGATGGTAAACAGACAAAAATGTATAAATCCCAAGCCTCCAGGAGTTTATATCTTATAGCCAAGGATAATGAATACACATATAAATAGATACAAAATGAATATAAAAGTCTTATAAAAAGATATTTAAGCTGAACTTTGAATTAAATTAGGGTTTCTTAAAGGCAGAAAGAGGAGGGAATACATTCCAAGCATGGGAACAGCTTATGCAAAGAAGCAAAATTGAGAGATGAAATACTTAAGAGCAGGCAAGTTTGGCTAAACAACAAAGGAGAATAAAATATAATAAATCTAAAAATGGTAAATGTAAGCTAGGTCATGTATTGGGTCATGCAGACAAAGAAACTGTTCTTTAATTATGGAAATAATAAAGAGCTACTGAATCTTGTTGACGTGGGCAGCAATATGGTCGTTTGTGCTTTAGGAAAATAACTTTGGCAGTTGGATAGACAATGTCAGAATGCCTGAAAATTATACCATTAGAGAATCATTCCATTTAATTAAGCATCACCATCTTAATAGTTGTTTTTTTTTTTTCTCCTATGAAACTACATCTGGAAAGAGTTGCACACTAAATTATGAAGGATTCTAAGTACCCTAAAGGATTTTGATTTGATTTGATTCTAGAAGCAATAAACAACTAATGAAGTTTATTGAGAAGGAAAATAACATAATTGGACCTGAATTTTAGAAAAAAGACTTTGGTGGCTAAGTGGAAGATAGATTGGAGTGGGGAGAGACTTGAGGCAGTCAGACTAACCAGCAGGCTATTATAATGTTCCAACCCTAAAGTGTGGAGGACTTGTGTTGTGCTGTGTTGCTCATACTTCATTCTTGAAGAGGTTCAATGACATCAGCAGGATGTTGTCTTGACTTGCAGAGCAACATAAAGTCATCAGTCTCACTCTCTCCTTCAGTGTCATCAGAGTCCAGTGGCAAGACAGAGATCAGGATGACTGACAATGGCTCAGAAAAGGAGTGGGAGACCTTGGCCTTCTAGAAGGGCAGTAACAGTATCAAAGGAAAGGAATAACCAAAGGATTATTCAAGAAAATCCTTTGGGTCTAACCAAAGAAACCCAATAGGTAGAGTTCTACTTATAAGAAGAATGCATTCTCTTCCGCATATTTCTAATTTAGTTGGCAATAAAGTAATTGAATCATTTATTCAGGAACACTAGAAATCAAGGTAGTCTACAAAGAGACATGAAGATCAGAGTGTCTACCCCCACATCTATAATTTCAAACATATAAGAAATACTTTCATTTTGACTATTAAAAAACAGCTGAAGGGATCAGCAAGAATTATGGATTAACAAACTATAAAATGGCATGATAAAAACAAATTATTTATAGGAACACCTCAAAAAAGAAAAAAAAAAGATTATCAACTGGTTACATACTATTACTTTTTTCACTTTGGAAACATAAAAACACCAACATGGAATTTTTTTTTAATGCCTTAACAATGTTCTCTCTCAGGCTAAGACCTTGTATTCCAATTGGGAGCCTGGAGCAAATTTTTACAGCTGAATTATAAACCCCGGAAAATAGAGATTTATAATGGAAAGACTGGAAAACCTTAGCTAATGGCTCTCCACTACCCAATGTTGTTTTAATGAGAGGAGGTTCTCTGAGACTTAATGTCAGGTAAAGTCACTAATAAGATGAAAGAACAAAAAAGGAAGATTGAAGGTGGGAATTTAGATGAAACATTAAAAGTATCACTGTTATCCTTTCCATTATCCTTTCCCACAAAATACTGTAGATCCTACATTTTGAGAAAAGTAAACAATACCTTCCCTCCCAAATGCACCAGAGCAGTATATAAAAATGTAAGATAGGAACCATCCTTTGGGGAAATGATGGGTTATTAAGGTATGGACTTTAATATCATTGTCAATCTATAAAACTTTTACAACCTAGTCTTATTTGCACAGAGATTACATCCCCAAAGCTCAGTGCCAAAGACACATGTTAATAAGCTCACAACTTTTAATTAAGCAATATGTATAAGTAGATTCCCATTAAGCTGTGATTTGTGGGCTAGTTCATTACAGTGGGTTCCAGCCACCAGACACATATTCAATACAAATCAAGCAGTCTGCATATTATCCTGCTTAATGTGAGCCTACTTGGGATATTTTATCACCAGTTCAGATTAGTGGTTTGTAGAAACTATTTTTTTTTTTCCTGAAGATTGGGGGCAGACACCAAAACCTAATAACCCCATGTTGCTTATTTAATGAAATGACTCATCTGCTTTGTTTATTTGCATTGCATCATAATTATTCATACAGCTAACTATCATTCATTCTGCTTCTCTGGCCAAAGGGGCTGGAGCTAAGGAAGGCATAAGCCTAAAGTGGGCAGCCCTCTAAGGATTTGTGCTTGGGGTGGGAAGAAAGATATGATTTCACCTCTCCATAAAATTGTTCTGCACACCTTTACTGAGGGATCTAATATGACTGTCTATCTTCTAACCAGAGCCAAGCTAAGATCTATATGACCCAAGGTAATATTTGAAATTTGTGTATCTCTTTTTTCCCTGCCATGAAACCATAGGAATATTTTTTTCTCATGAATAAGATGCTTATTTCAACTTACATCTTTAGCAACATCAAAACAATAAAAATAATGTTAATAAATATATGTGAAATCAAAAAGTAATAACAATTGTGGTTAAATAGACTTCAATAATCACAAAATAAGAAACTATATGTTCTAGAAATCAGGATTTTAAAGCATTAAAATATGTACATTGATTTTAAATTGTCCCTTGCTAGCTTTTTGGCCTGTTGTTCCCAAGGCAGCTGCCTGTCTTTGCTGTATCAACCTCTATGGTTCTTAGAAAAACATAAAGGAAGATTCTCAGTTAAGTAAGATACTAATTGCTGCTAGCTCTCTCTCAGGTCAGACATCCCAGTCTGGAGTTAAGTGTAAGCTCAGCTCCAGGGCAGAATCTGGAAGGAAATATAAAGCAAAATTCCTTTATTCCACATATGTAAAGAATCTAAGTACTTCAGCCTCAAACAGAAAGTTGGACTCTTTCTGTTCTTCTATAAGAAAAAATAAAGAAAGAAAGAATAAGAAGGTATAGCCCATTTGTTTGGATTATATTTGTTTCATCTAAATAAATCATGAGAATCAGCATGGGTAGTGAAGAGGGATTTGACCTTGAATTGGGAAGACCTGGTTTAAATACTGCCTTTGCCACATACTGACTGTATGACCCTGAGCAAGGTATTTAACCTCTTCTTGCCTCAAGGCAATGCTCTAAAACTATAAATTATGGAGATAGGGTTAATCTGTTTTGGTAGAGGAAGTTCCCTACCAAGAACTTAATCAGTGGTCTAATCACAGGAATGAGGAATGGGTGGGGGAATAAATTACATGAAATATGGAGATAAATAAGCACATATCTAAACAAAATAGAATAGGAGAGCATATTAATAGGAAAGCATAACTCATATAATATTCTATTTAATAAAATACCATGTTTCAGTCATTTAATAAAGTTGATATTTTTTCTCAGAATGAACATTTTAAAAAGTGTTATATGTTGGACAGAAATCTAAAGATGAATGATTAACGCATGATTCAATGAAAATGCAAAACACATTTTAAAATTTAAGCTATATTATTAACATTTCTCATTTTCTCTTAAATATAGACAATCAAAAACAAGAAAGCAAACCTTGATATATAGGTTTTCATGATTTGGGAGCTTATAATGCATTGGCTCCTGCTTAGCCTGGGGAAAGTAGTCATCTTAATGATCAAGAGTTAGTTCTAAGCAAAAATAATCATGATAAATAATCTAAGGACCTTTTCTCAGTCCACATTCCTTTGATTTTCTAGAGTATAGACAAGTGCCAATAATCCTTTACTTTTTTTTTTTTTTTTTTTGTTTTTTGCTGAGGCAATTGGGGTTAAGTGACTTGCCCAGGGTCACACAGCTAGGGAATCTTAAGTGTCTGAGACCAGATTTGAACTCAGGTCTTCCTGACTTCAGGGCTGGTGCTCTATCCACTGCACCACCTAGCTGCCCCTAATCCTTTACTTCTTAAAATTTTCTCAATTATTATTTTTCATGACACAACATTATTCTAATTCTTGAGTCATTCATCCCAATATCCTTAGTGGCTTGATTTAGTGCTGTAGATGTGGACATGCTCATGTGAATCCATTCACAGCTCTTTAATTTCAACATAATTCTGATTTGGAGATAATTCTTTCAGTTATAGCTTCAACTAATACCATTACATTGAAGTATTGCAGGTTCCATCTTTTTAAACTTTAGTTCCTCATAATTAATTGTCTGGTGGACATCTAACCTGATTATCCTGCTATCGGTCAAACTCATTATGTCCAAAACTGAATTCATCTTTTCTTTCAAACAAGCTTTCTGTCCAGACTTTTGACTTCTTTACTGGTACTATAAGAGATGACTCAAAGAAAGACATCCCAGGATATTGAAGGTATAAGCGATCACTTTTCATATTCTCTGAAATACTAGCAAATATTAGAAAACCAAAATGAGAAAATGTCTTAGTTTCCTAAAATAAAAAAAAAATTAATAACTGTATAGACTTGGCATTAATCTTTGTCAAAATTATGGGTTATTTTATTAAACTGATGGTTTTAGAGCTATCAGAGAAGTAGTGATCACTAGGAGCATGAATTGATTCACTTAAGAAGTTGTGCCAGAGAAAACGCATTTGCTTGACTATTTTCTTGTTATAGTTACTAGACTGATACTTAAAGGCAATAGCCCAGATATAATACTCCAGTGAAAATTAGCCTCAGAATGAGAAAAAACAAAATTAAAGTTCTACCTGTAATATATACTAGCTGTGTGATCCTGCACAATTCTCTTAAACTCTCAATACTCCTGGCAACTCTGAGACTATACATAGGAGAATAGATGTGACAAAACTGAAAAACTGTTGATAGTTTACTTTGAAGATCCGGGAGAATTTGCAAAAGAACTAATTATGGAACTTAATAGCTTCCATAAAGTTAGATGTAGCAATATAAAAAACACAAAAATCAACAGCATTTCTGTGAATATAGTACAGTATTATTGAACGGAATCTGAACTGATGCCAAGTGAATTAAACATAATCAAGAAAACAATATTTAAAATGATTACAGGAATATAGGTAGAAACTATAATAATAAAACAATCAAAATTTAATTTTTGGCTAATAAAAGAGATACAAGAAGCAATCATGGCTCATTTCACAATTAACATACTCAACCACATGCTTACATAGAACTGTTTGTAAAGATAAGGAGCTATAGAGGTGAGATATTGCATAGATTTTGAGGTTTTTTTATTTTCCCAATAAGTTGGTTCATTTTACAAAATATCTCCTCTCTTTTTTTCTTCATATAAGGATTTTTTTTTGCTGGCAGAGAACTAAAGGTGGAATATATTGGAAGATATAATTAATATAATAAAAAATAGAAACATGAATTAAAATATTAGGGAATATTCTCACATTCTTTTGAATACTGGAAAGCATGAAGGGCAAGAAGAGTAGAATGCCTATCATTTTGTTCACATGAGTTTTTAATTTCTTTAGCTAGGTCTTTAGTAAGGTTGGGGCTTTAATTGTGTACATTAATCATTTCACTCCCGAAACAAGGCTGCCCACTGTCACCATTACTATTTAATACTTTATTAGAAATGTTAGCTTTGGCAATAATAGAAGAAAAAGAGATAAAAGGAATTAGAGTAGGTAATGAACAAACCAAATTATCACTCTTTGCAGTTGACATGATGGTATACTTTGAGAACCCTAGAGACTCAATTAAAAAACTACTAGAAACAATTCACAACTTTAGCAAAGTTGCAGGATTTAAAATAAATCCACATAAATCATTAGCATTTTTATATATTACCAACAAAGTTCAGCAGCAAGAGATACAAAAAGAAATTTTATTCAAAATAATGGATGATAGCATAAAATATTTGGGAATCTATCTGCCAAGAAAAAGTCAGATACTATACAAACTAAACTACAAAACACTTTCCACACAAATAAAATCAGAGCTAGTCAACTGGAAAAACATTAAGTGCTCATGGGTAGGCCGAGTGAATATAATAAAAATGACAATACTGCCCAAACTAATTACTTATTTAGTGCCATACCAATCAAACTCCCAAGAAATTATTTTACAGATCTAGAAAAAATAGTAGCAAAGTTCATTTGGAAGAACAAAAGGTCAAGAATTTCAAGGGAATTAATGAAAAAAAAAAGGCAGATGAAGGTGGCCTTGCTGTACCAGATCTAAAACTATATTATAAATCAGTGGTCATCAAAACCATTTGGTACTGGCTGGAAAACAGAGCAGTTGATCAGTGGCACAGGATAGGATATGAGGACAATTTAGGTAATAACGTTAGCAATTTAGTGTTTGATAAACCCAAAGACCCCGTCTTTGGGGATAAGTACTCACTATTCGGCAAAAACTGCTGGGAAAATTGGAAACTAGTGTGGAAGAAATTAAGGCTGAACCCACAGCTAATGCAGCACAACAAGATAAGATCTAAATGGGTTCTGATCTAGATATAAAGAGTGATATTATAACCAAATTAGAGGAACATAGGATAGTTTACCTCTCAGACCTGTGGAGATGGAAGAAATTTATGTCCAAAGAAGATCTGGAACTCTTAATTGAACACCAGATAGATAATTTTGATTATATTAAGTTAAAAAGTTTCCGTACAAACAAAACTAATGCAGACAAGATTAGGAGGGAAGCATCAAATTGGGAAATCATCTTTACATTTAAGGGTTCTGATAAAGGTCTCATCTCTAAGATATATAGAGAACTGTTTCATATTTACAACAATTCAAGCCATTCTCCAATTGATAAATGGTCAAAGGATATGAACAGACAATTTTCAGATGATGAAATTAAAACTATTTATAATCATATGGAAAGGTAAAAAAAAAAGAAAGAAAAAAAAATCATATGGAAAGGTGCTCCAAATCACTATTGATCAGAGAAATGCAAATTAAGACAACTCTGAGGTACCACTACACACCTGTCAGATTGGCTAAAATGACAGGAAAGGATAACGACAGGTGTTGGAGGGGATATGGGAAGACTGGGACACTGATGCATTGTTGGTGGAGCTGTGAACAGATCCAACCATTCTGGAGAGCAATTTGGAACTATGCTCAAAAAGTTATCAAACTGTGCATATCCTTTGACCCAGCAGTGTTTCTATTGGGCTTATATCCCAAAGAAATCATAAAAGAAGGAAAGGGACCCACATGTGCAAGAATGTTTGTGGCAGTCCTTTTTGTAGTGGCTAGAAACTGGAAACTGAATGGATGCCCATCAATTGGAGAGTGGCTGAATAAATTATGGTATATGAATGTTATGGAATATTATTGCTCTGTAAGAAATGACCAGCAGGACGATTTCAGAGAGGCCTGGAGAGACTTGCATGAACTAATGCTGAGTGAAGTGAGCAGAACCAGGAGATCATCATTCATGGCAACAACAATACTACATGATGATCAGTTCTGATGGACATGATTCTCTTCAACAATGAAATGCTTCAAATCAGTTCCAACTGTTCACTGAAGAAAGCCATATACACCCAGAGAGAGGGATATGAAATGTGGACCACAACATAACATTTTCATGTTCTCTACTGAGGTTTGCTTGTATTGTATTTCCTTTATCTGATTATTCTTTCTTGTAGATACGATTTCTCCTGCACAAAAAAAATGATGTGTGGAAATAACTATACATATATTCGATTTCTTAAGTATTCTAACATAATTAAAATGTAGTAGATTTCCTGCCATCTAGGGGAGGGGTGGGGAGTAGGGGGTGGGGAATTTGTAACAGAAAGCTTTGTAAGGGTTAATGTTGAGGAATTACCCATACATATGTTTTGCAAATAAAAAGTATTAATAAAATAAAATAAAATAAAATCATTTCACTCCCTTTAAAGTGACTTAAAAATGCTCTAACCCTGATATTTTTGTCAAGTGAAAAAATCTCTGCTAATTCAAGTAGACCAATTAATTTAATCAGTTGGAAATGAGTAGAATACTTATAGCTCTAGAAAGAACAATGATTCTAGATTAAAAAGTGAATTGGCTAAAAATAGTCATGATGTTTGATGTTTTTTATAAATAGAAAGCCTATAAAGAACTTAACATTCACTCATATTAGAAATGTCTAGAAAAATTTACACAAACTGATGTTAAGCAAAACAAGGAAAACCAGGAAAACATTTTACTCAGCAACAGCAAGTTTGTCCAATGGTGAACTATGACAGACTTGATTATTCTCAGTGGTTCAGTGATCCAAGGTGATCCCGAAAAACTTTCGATAGAAAATACCATCTACACCCAGAGAAAGAACTATGGAGACTGAATTAAATCAACATATGCTATACATGTTTTCTTTTTCTTGCTTTTTTTCTCTCTCATGATTTTTTTTCTTTTGTTCTGATTTTTTCTCTCCAAACATGATTCATAAGGATATATGATAAAAAATGAATGTAAATGTGTAACCAAAAATGTGATTTTTACATGTAACTGGGGAAAATTAAAATTTTACAAAAGAACTTAGCATTCAAGTTTATGGGCAGCTCAATATGGGAAGCAGCCAAGTATTTGAAAGATAATTGTTTTGAGGAGGCAGAGATGAGGAGGGTATGACTGGACAATTCAGGGGGCATGAATACAAGCTCTCCAGGTAGACACAGAAAAAGTGATGTACTAACTGCTGAAAGCAATGTTGAGGATTTATAAGTTCAGCAGAAGAAAAGGAGGGGCTAAAGAATACAAAACCCCTCAGAATTAAAAGTTGCTCTCTAAAGAAGAACAGACTCTGGGAGCTTAGCTCAGCAACCCTCCCAGAGGGTTAGAGAGGGGAAGGTCTTTCTGAGGATTACACATTCCAAGCTATTACCATCATAAGAAAAAATGCTCTAAATTACTATTGATTAGAGAAAGCAAATTAAAACAACTCTGAAGTATCACCTCACACCTCTCAGATTGGTTAAGATGACAGGAAAAGATAGTGATAAAAGTTGGAAGGAATGTGGAAAAACTGAGGAACTAATGCATTGTTGGTGGAATCCAACCATTTTGGAGAGTGATTTGGAACTATGCTCAAAGGGTTATAACACTGGGCATAACCTTTGACCCAGCAATGCCAAGACTGGTTCTATATCTCAAGGAAATCATAAAGGAGGGAAAATGACCCACATGTGCAAAAATGTTTGTAGCAGCTGTATTTGTGGTAGCAAAGATTTAGAAAATGAATAGATGCCCATCAATTGGGGAATGGTTGAACAAGTTGTGGAATATGAAGGTAGGGAATATTATTATTCTATAAAAATGATGAACAAGCTAATTTTAGAAAAGCCTGGAAAGATTTATATGAACTGATTCTGAGCAAAACAAGCAGCAAAAACTCTTCCATGGTTTTTCCATTTTATTATGATTTTTCTCTCCCAACATGATTCATAAAGCAATGTGTATTAAAAATAAATAAATAATATAAAAAAAGAAGAAAAAGCTATTACCAATGGTGTGAATTACTTTTGCCCAAAGGGTTTCTTACAAGTACACACCACTGTCTTTTATAATAGGGCTATATTCATTCATTCCATGGGAAATGAGTCTATTTATCTGCAGAGGAGTGTATTTCAGATTTATGGGAGTAGGAGATTGCTTTGTAGAAATAATTAGATGGTTCAGTGGATACTTGGAACCAGGAAAACCTGAGTTTCAAACCCAACACAAGCTATGTGACTCTGAACAAGTCCTTTAACTATCTATCAATCAATAAACATTTATTAAACTCCTACTGGTGAAGTACCAGGTTCTGGAAGAGTGGTTCAGAATCTGAAAAATTCCATAGTCATATAGTTGTGAGAAGGCTCACAGTCTACTCAAAATGATTAAGCTGCTGACTGTGAGTGAAGGGTGCTATTTAGAGGTCAGAAGGAAGATGGAAAGGGGATGTATGGGTGGGACCCTAAAGATTTGGAGAGAAGTTAAGTCCTAGTAATTAACAAATTTGCATAAGCATTTGTCTATGTAAGCAACTGCATGATGGGACAGCAAGATAACACGACATAATGAGGTTGTTTTGATCATAAAGGTTATTTGTAGGACGAGGATGTGTCTAGTGTGTCTGCTCAGGGAAGAGTGGTCCCTTACTTGATTTGGTGAGTTGACTACAACTTAGTCATGCTGACAAGACAGTTCCAGAAATATTGCTTTTCTCTGTGTGTGATAAGGTTATCAATGGAAACAAGATGGACACAGGTAGAGTTCACATCATTCCTGATAATCACTATCATATCATATCATATCATATCCATATCACTACCAAGTGCCAGTTTCTGTGCTAAGCACTCTTAATTCTCTTAGCCTCAATTTATTTAACTGTAAAATGGAAATGATAATAGCATCTACCTTATAGAATTATTAGGATCAAATGTGATAACATGTTAAGCAATTTTCAAATTTTAAAGCATCATAAAATGCTATTTATTATTATTATTATTATTATTATTATTAGCTAATGTTCTATCTGTACCATTTTAGTAAATGCGTTTGCTTTGAGCTAACTGTTATTACTGACTTACTGGAAAGTTTATTGGGGCTAACTGAGTTGTACTAGTAGTAGACTAGACCAAGTAGTTATAGACTCTTAGAACCTGGGAAGATCAGTTCCAGGCCACTGAAGGCAAGAAGTCCAAAGAAAGTGTTACATATCCAGCTGGATCTATTTGTACGTTAGCAAAACTTTCTTAACATTTTCTCTAAAAGTAATAATCTAATCAATATCATCATTCCTACAGGAAAAGGCATGAAACTGTTGCCCTATTCACATAGGATAATATTCGCATTTCTGCCTAAACCCAAACAAACATCTTTACCCAGCTGTCATTCCGTTTTGTTGTATCTGCTGACATTAGCATGTGAAGTGTGCTGGCATAGTGAGTGCTCTTCACACCTGTATATACTCCTTGAAAACAGGGACAGATTCCCTTTTTTATTTGTAACTCTCATCCTTAGTACAGAACATAGAGCATAATAGGTTTAAACTAAGTTTTTTCCCACTAATATAGCATATGTGTTACTATGTATTATGTCTCTGTCCAATTAATTCCCCTTATCTGAAACACCCTCTCCATTGATGTTTCCAAGTAAAAGGAATACTTAGAGATTCTGTGGACAGAAAAGGTTGTGGTACTTACTGAATCCAAAGCTGCTGTCACATGAATTCCAAATTCTAATTTTCCAGGGGAGTCTTCCCAGGTCTCACTGATCACTCCTAAATGTCTATGCCTCTGTGGCTCATTTAACAATTAGCATACCTTTCCTTTTATTATTGTTTAATAGTTTTATGGGCATATTTTGTTTCCCCAAATAGACTGGGTGTGGCTTGAAGGCAGGGAACATGATTCGAATTTCATTATATTCTTAGAGCAAAATACAATGTCTTTACTTAATTGGCACTTAGGACTAATACAGCTAATGATGATTAGTATCCTACTGATGTTTAATAAAGATCCTACCTAGGCTGCATATGTTCATAATTACCACCAAGCCGCTAAATATTATGGCATTTGTTTCTATTTTTATTCAAATAGCAACCTTTGAAAAAAAAGAATGAAATATAAAATCAACTTAAAACTGAAGACTTCACAGGTTCAGGAGACTTAAGAGGTTTAAGCTGAGGATGGAGAAAAGAGGAAGAAAAAGATAAATATCCTTTCTTTTTTCCTTCTTATGAACAGAGAAGAGATTTTATTTTTTATCCCATATGTTGAGCCAAATTCAAGACTCAATCTAGTTGTCAAGATGTAGTATAGAATGCCTCCTAGCTGATTTTTATATTTTCCCCAAAAGCTTTGGAAAGATTTAAACATTATAGAAATATAATAAATGTTTGTCAACTGAGCAAATACATGAATGAATGAATATATAAAGTGACATATTTAAGAAATATGTAGGTATACAAAAATAAATGCCTTTCCCTGACTAAAGTTGGAAAATTATTCTTCCTTAATATTCTTGGATAATAGTGTTCACTCACCCCCCAAAATATTGCTGGTACATTGTCTATAGCTTCTTTTGCTGATATTACTACCTACTTTGTTTTACATAAATCTGTTTATATACTAAAATTTCCATCCACTAAATTTGGGGAGGGCAGAAAATATGTCATTTAAAAGTGTTTTTGTGTTTATATACATGTATGTATATCCAGATCCCCAGAATTATGCTTTTTAAATATACACTTAAGTTATTAAATATAAATTAAACTGAATTAAAACTAAAATGGAGGCAGGAAAATGTCTAATTATGTCAAATAAAACAAGCTCTCAAATCAAATAATCTTATAGGACCCATGATGCACCTATAACTTAAAAAAAATTGAAGAGGAAAAGGTATGATATGCACATTAAATAATAGAAATTCTAGATCATGCTTACTTAAGAATTTAAATTCTGAAAATATCCATTGTTTTATAAAATAGAGTAAATAAAGAATATAAAAAGACTAATTGAGACTAAAAGTCTTGTACAGATATTGAACTTAATCCTTCTGTGTGATTTCTCATCATTGCAAATATCTATATCTCTCAACATGAACCTCTCCACTTATAACTCTCCTTGGACATTCCTCTCAGGACTTTTCTTAACCAGCTGCATGATAAGTCAAGATCAATAAGTAGACCTTACATTGTATTGTAGTCCCACAGGTACTCAAAGCAAGGATGGTCCTCACCCTTATTCTAAGCTTTGCCTTTATATAAGGAGATGCTAAAATAGTTAAATGAGCATTAGTTTAAAAAATGAATGCCAATTTTTTATAAAATAAATTCCCAGTGGGAAGACTGAGATGATGTTTGTAAAAGATTAGACAACAAGTGAAAACAATTCAGTTGAATAGCAATGGGTAGTGACTATTCAAATAATCTGGGGAAGGGAAGGTGGACTCTTTCCCCTCTACAAGACTTCTTCTAGGGAAAGGCGGCCTTAACAAAACAGTAAAGTCAGCAAAATTTGAATTCAGCCTGACAGTCTTTTCCTTCCCTACCCCCCCATACTATCAGATTTGCTTACTAAAACAATAATTATTATTAATTTTCATTATTAGAAGGATGGAAGGAGGATATGAAAAATGTACTTTTCATTAGTAGGGGAGTCAGGAATATGGCAACCTGTCCACCAAGTTGAACATTTTGAACATATTGAAATGTAGGGGGCCTTTACACTTCTTTAATATGCATACAGAAAAAAAAATTGCCATCTAGGGCTTTTGCACTGTTTCTCCAAGTATTATGTGTTGATTTATGTAATAAAACTGAGGCCTGAGCATCACTGGAATCCCAGCTTCCAATGGAACAATACCATGCTGTGATTGGTGATGTGATAAGTAATTTGCTTTTAATTCCAGTACATACCACTTAGTACCATATTTAACTGAATGATGAAAATCACTCATTTTTCACTCACTTGCTTAACTGGCACCCACTGTAATTGATCTAGTGTAGCTAGAGCTTAATGCTAGATGCATTTTAATAGACCTCACTTTTAAATTTACAACAAGCATTTAAATGTTTAATTGTTTCATATTTATATCTTTATTCTTTAATAACATAGGACTACAGATGAATAGGCTTTTAAGATAACAAGAGCACAGTGGGTACCTAGAGAGAGTAAGCCACAAAAAAGAATCTTTTATTTACAATTTGCAGTATTGAACATGTTATGTCACTTAAATGTGTTTGTATGTTTGTATGTTTATAGGTTATATTTATGTATGTATATATGCACATATACACAGATCCAAAAATCATGTTTTTTAAACATACAATTAAATTAATGTAATTTAATATATATTTGTCAAACTAAATTGAATTAAATCTAAAATGGACGCACACATATAAATAAAATCTACAAAATAGAATATAATCAAGATAAAATCAATATTAATGAGAACTGATGGTCAACTAATACTTCACTGTGCTAATTGATATGAAGTTAAGAAGGGGATCATAGCAGAAAATAGTAAACACACAAGTATATAATATATAGATAGGTAAACAAGTATACAGGTTTGTAAACAAAACTTATTTCAGTAATAGTTTCAATAAAAATTTAATTTTAACATAACATTTTATATCAAGAAACATGCCTTTTGTTCTTAATGAATTTTTAAAATGAATATTGCTATTTAAATGTAATCACTTCCACTTTGAATTTTGAAATAACACTTCCCTTCCTAAAATTGTAACCCCAAAATGAATGTGCTTATTCCTGTTTTCTGTACTCTACTGGCAAGAACCCGCTCTATGCTCCTGATATAAACATACTCTGCTCTCCAGAGGTTAGAAGGAGTAAAAGGAGGAAGGAGATAGGATGGAGTTCTACATAGCAAGTGATATTTCATTTTTTATTTTTGTGTCTCCAGTACCTTGCAGAATCTAGCACAGAGTTGACACTTAATAAGTGTTTGTTGGGTAGTTATAAACAATCCCATTCTCTTCTTTTTTGGAAATGAAAATAAGTACATATCACTGGATAGACAAAAGCCTCCATTGTTCTTACATTAGTAGCTCAAATTATCATATGTTAACAAATAAAAGAGATCAGCCATTTAAATAGGTGATTGTTATGTGCAAGCAGGCTCCCAAGTAAATTATATTGTTATTCTGAATTATGAGTACAACCTAATGGATGTCAAATAAATGGAAGGGAAAAAAAAAAACTTCAAAATTTTACTCCTTTTCACTTACCTTGTATTTTTTTTTTCTTTCTCACTCTTAGCCTTCTCCTACACCAACTGGGGGGTGGTGACGGTGAGTGGAGAACTCAAAAGAAACTATTCATAACAAATATGCATAGTAAAGCAAAGCAAATTCTCATGTTGGCCATATCCAAGCATGTGTGGTGGGTTATTCTACATTTTGTGTCCATCACCTCTCATAGGAGATAGGAGGTTTCATTTTCAGTTTGATGGAACTGTGGATTTTCATTGATCAGTAGTCTCAAGACTTTAAAATTGTTTTCTTTATGATGTTATTGTATAAGTATTCTTCTGATTCTGCTTGTTTTCTTCTGTATCAATTTATACAAGTCTCCAAGGGGGGAAAAAATTTGTAGAATATGTCATTAAATTTCTCTTTATACACATATGCAGACATACACATTCACATTACAATGGATTAGGTTTTGCTTTTGCTTTTGCTTTTTTCCCTTCATATTAAAATGTCAATCTTGTCTCAAACATAAAATTGTTAGTATATCTCAAAGGATTTGGTCATCTTTTCTTTTAATAGTTTAAATTCACTGTCTATAAGGAATAGAAGCTCAGAGTATAGAGCACAATAAGAATTAACCCCAGTACCCATAATAGCTGGAATATCTTTAAACTTGTTTTACAGAAATTATCAGAATCCTTATATAAAAATCTTTGATATATTATGAAATAACAGTTGAATATGTTTCCTGAGGGCAAGGGCTTTTTTTTTTTTTTGGTGGTGGTGGTGGGGTGTTAGGATGTGTATTTCTCATTTCCCAATTCTGCCAACAGAATCATATATATAGTACTCACTTAATAGATGCTTGTTTAATTGTTGAACAGAAGCAAAGATTATTTTATTTTCAATATTTGTAGTCCCATTTCTTAGCAGAGTATATATCATATAGTAAATGCCTAATAAATGTTTTTAATTCATCCATCTATACATGCATGTTTGTTTGTATTCTCTTTATAATAGACTTAAGAGATAATTGCTCACCAGGATTTAAAGTGTCATCAAAAGAAAATCCTAGGATACTTTGGGGTCTCTATTTCCTTGATAGAGAAATCAACTATTTTGCTTTTCTCTAAATAGAAATTGGCTTGTGTCATGGCAAAAGTAACTATCAATCATCAATAAGCATTTTTAGATGCTTATGTCCAGTCAGACACTATTGACTAGAAAGTAGGGAAGGCCATGTCGCCATTTTCTTTTACATTTCTACTTGGTTTGTCATTCCTGTTCTTAATGCTTAGTTATGTAAGATTACATTTTCTGAGACTACTATAAGAATGACAATTCAAGATGGTGATTAAATTAGTCTAATTGATAGAAATGATAGACAGACATATTCACATAGCTATCGCAATAAAAATGTGATATTCTTAAAACTTTAGTGTAAATTTTAAGCTATTGAAAGTCAAACTGTCCTAGGACTTTTTTTTTATCTCACTATAAATACTGACTGTTTTCAATATGTGTCACACAAATATCTTTATATATCTCTCGACCTCTAACTTCCACTTTATCCATCTATCTATAAAGAGCTAAGATTCCATCTTGTGTTACTACATAGATTTCACTGTGTTAAAGTTTTAAAAATCATTTAAGATGATTAAATATTGTATTTCATAATCTATATTTTCTTTGCCTTCACATTGCCCCACCAAAGTTGTTGAATTTTGTTATTATTGTTGCTATTGCTTACATTAAATAGAACACCATTCTAATGACTTAAATAGCAACCAAGTTCTCCAAGATACACATTTTTGGAAGAGCTTCTGTGACCATAAGACTTTATCTAATTTCGGTCACTCAAAGGATACTAGAATTAATTGGAATCAACCAAATTTTAAATATCCATAACTACTTAGATAACCTAAATCACTTTTAATCAGAAATAAATACATATTTTCTTACTTTTATGCAATGTTTTTCCCCTTTTTGATCTCAGGCTCAGAGGACTCTTTCAGTACACAGTCCATTTCAGATATATGGTTCTGTATAGCTGCAGTCACTTCACTATGTAGAAAACTTATTCCAGTAATGTCACCAAATACCTTAAGGGGAAAAACAATAATGCAATACTTAGATGTTAATGGCAGTGTAAAGAATAGAGGATTTGCAATAAGAAGACCTTAGTTCTTGTCCTGTGTGCATCACTTAAAATCTGTACATTTCAATTTCCTCATCTGTAAATCGGGATGGGGAGTTAATTGAAGTAGATGACCTCTTAATCCCATTCTAGCTCTAAATCTATTTTCTTGAGCATGAAAATTACTTTTCTTTTCAGCTTTTTTTTTTGTTGCAAATATCATTACTTGAAAGTTTCCTCTTCTATGACATTTCGGGCTATCATATAAGAATGTCATCCACATTCTGTAGTTCCACAGCAACTTACAATTTGGGTTTCATGGTTCAGTTCCATTTCCAGCCTTTTACAACAGCTCTGCCAAAATATTATCAAGACAGAGTTGTGTAACTATAGCTACTAACAAAAAATACCATGTCATGAATAGCTATTTAAACATATGTGAAATGTGAGTTCTAATTCTGCTTAAACCATAAAATGCTAACATTCACCTATGTGACTGGCAGGTTCTTTGTTGTCTTTCATAATTCAGCATGTGATCTATCTGAGGTGCATGGAAAACAAAAGAAAAAAAAACAGCAGCAAAAAATTTCTTTGAGTAAGAAATAATTGTCTTCAGAAAAGTTATCTGTATACACAGGACTGATTACCTTGGATCATAACTAGCTTTCATGCCAACATCACATTTTACTTGTTACACAAAATTTTGGTTTATTCCTCAGTTATTTGTAGTAAGCACCAATTTTACTCACTCCCTACATTTTAAAGGCAAATAATTTTTAAGAATATCTCTGCAGGATTTTCTTCTCAGAATATCTCTGCAGGATTTTCTTCTCACCATTCATGTACTGGAAATAATAGCTGCTGGACAGGGGGTTTTGTCAATTTGTTTTTTCTTTTCTTGATTTTCCCCTTGACTTTTACACATCTATTAAGATGGTGTTTTATTCAATAAACCGGGAAAACATTTTTACATTCAAAGGTTCTGATGAAGACCTCATTTCTAAAATATATAGAGAATTGACTCAAATTTATAAGAATTCAAGCCAGAGGAGCAGCTAGGTGGCGCAGTGGATAGAACACTAGCCCTGAAGTCAGGAGGACCTGGTTCAAATTTGGTCTCAGACATTTAACAAATCTAGCTGTTTGGTCCTGGGCAAGTCACTTAACCCCAATTGCCTCAGAAAAAAGAAATAAAAGAATTCAAGCCATTCTCTAATTGATAAATGGTCAAAGGATATGACCAAATAATTTTCAGATGAAGAAATTGAAACTATTTCTAGTCATATGAAAAGGTGCTCCAAATCACTATTGATCAGAGAAATGCAAATTAAGACAATTCTGAGATACCACTACACACCTGTTAGATTGGCTAAGATGACAGGAAAAGATAAAGAATGTGGGAGGGGATGTGGGAAAACTGGGACACTGATACATTATTGGTGGAACTGAATGGATCCAACCATTCTGGAGAGCAATTTGGAACTATGCTCAAAAAGTTATCAAACTGGGCATGCCCTTTGACCCAGGAGTGTTTTTGTTGGGCCTATATCCCAAAGAGATTTTAAAGGAAGGAAAGGGCCCCACATTTGCAAGAATGTTTGTGGCAGCCCTTTTTGTAGTCTCAAGAAACTGAAAACTGAATGATGCCTATCAATTGAAGAATAACTGAATAAATTATGGTATATGAATGTTATGGAATGTTATTGTTCTGTGAGAAACGACCAGCAGGACAATTACAGAGAGACCTGGAGAGACTTGCATTAACTGATACTGAGTGAAATGATCAGAACCAGAAGATCATTGTACATGGCAATAACAATGCTATATGATGATCAATCCTGATGGACATGGCTCTCTTCAACAATGAGATGATTCAAACCAGTTCTAATTGATCAGTGATGAAGAGAGCCATATATACCTAGAGAAAGGACTATGGGAACTGAATGTAGTTCACAACACAGCATTTTCACTCTTTTTGTTGATGTTTGCTTGCATTTTATTTTGCTTTTTTTTTTTACTAGTTTGATTTGATTTTTCTTGTGTAGCACAATAATTGTATAAATATGTATACATGCATTTGATTTAACATTAAATGAAACATTAAATTTTTCCATCTAGGGGAGGGTGTGGGGGAAAGGAGGGAAAATTGGAACACAAAGTTTAGCAAGGGCTAATATTGAAGAATTGTCCATGCATATGTTTTGAAAAATAAAAAAACTTTAAAATAAATAATTAAACAATTAATTAATTAAGATGGTGCCTTATTCCTAGATCAAAAATATCTCTATAATTCCACATACAAACATACACATTCATATGCACACAAACACTCTCTCTCACACACATATAAACTTCTAGTTTATGAAACTTAAGCATAGAATAACCATACACAAAAATTCCTCTGGACCTATTTTCTATAAGGTCCATATGTGGTGCTGTTTAAAAGAGAAATTTAAGTCAAAATAATAAAATTTGACCCACCAAAAAACTGGCAAAAATTCTGTGAGAAAGTTTAATTTCATTTAAATTATTTCATTTCTTTATTCATCCAGTCTTACTATATTGTTAGACCTCAGAACTTTACTTGCAATTAAATTATGTTTTCAAGGTTTTTCCTAAAATAACATTGTATGTGTGGGAGGCCAGAAAGAACTTAGAACCCTTCTGGATCCAAATACATCTCTATGAATATAGTTTGAGATTAGACTTCTCTATAAGTTGCTTCTATGACTGAAACTTTTTTTTTTTTTTTTTTTTTTTTTGCTTTTTGCTGAGGCAATTGGGGTTAAGTGACTTGCCAGGGTCACACAGCTAGGGAATATAAAGTGTTTGAGACCAAATTTGAACTCAGGTCCTCCTGACTTCAGGGCTGGTGCTTTAACCACTGTGCCACCTAGCTGCCCCGTAAAACTCATTTTTAATAACTGGGATATTCTCTATTTGAAGTGATCTCTCTCTCCTCTAAATTCATACTTTTTGAACCCTCATATGGTACCAATTGTCATTATCATTATTTTCTGGACATGATATTTCATCTCCCACTCTGTCCCTTTTCATAGACTTCTCATTATGGAAATACCATCCTTCTAGATATTTCCAACCCGTGGAACGCTGTATTCTCATCATCTCATATGCCCTCCTATATAATGCCTCACCTGTTGCCTCTGCAGATCTGAATTCTTTCACTACCAATCCCAATAACTTTGTTTTAATTTAGTGTATATAATGCACTTACTTATTTGTATATGAGCTGTATTCTCCTTATAATATGTAAACACTTTGAGGGAAGGATTTTTTCTTTTTTGTATTTCTAATACTTAGTCCAATACTTCAGGGACTTAATTAAGTGTTGTCAATTGATTGAATTGAATTAATAATTCCTTATATTGTATTTAGATATATATGTGGTGTAATAGAAAGAACACTGACTAGAATCAGAGAATCTGGCCTCAAATCCTACCTCTTTCACCTGTTAACACTGAAAAAATTTCTTAAATTCTCTGAGTTTCAGTTTATTTGTATTGGAAATAAAAGTTGTTAGATTAGATAGCCTCTAAAATCCTTCTAACTTTAATTCAATGATCCTATGATATTCTTGTCTACCCAACAGAATATTAGAAAAAGTAAATATGATAGATGTAGTTATATTTGTGATTATAAAGATATGATTATATTTTGTTATACATTATGTCATTATTGGTGATTATGTAGATTATAATAATAAACTGCTGTTTATTAGATGTAAATTTTAAATGGAATGTTTATTATTTTACAAGGACACTTTTACCAAAAATGGATTGTGTGCTAGAATAGAAAAATGGCATAAAAATATTCATTATATATTTTATAGCCAACAATAATGAAGATTAAAATTGTATTCAACAAAGTAGACAGAAAATAAAATAATATATGGGTCAAAATCACATATTAGAAGCAACAATAAGAGTCATGAAAATAAAATAGCACATAAAATTTTCTGTTGTACAACTGAAGATGTCTAGGAAAATGCGCGTGTCTGAACATTAATTTTAACAAAAGAAAACTATAAGTACACTGATTTGAATAAGTAACAAGAAGAACCCTAGAAAAATAAAAATTCCAAATTAAGCTGGAAAATATCAATCTTGAAAAGCAAAGAAAAGAGATTATTGAAGACATTGAGATTATTGAGCTTTTTTATAAAACTGTTTAACTTTCTGAAAAGATCAATAAATAGATTAACTATAAGGTAAATGTATCCTCCAAAAGAAATAAATGAATTTACCAAAAAATAGATTATATTAATTTATTGGAATTAAATATAATTATATATATATGGAGTTGGATGTGATTCTTTAATAGCTTTTTTCACTGCATTTCCTCCTCTATCTTTCTGAAATAGAATGTGTTGAACTTAAATATTTGACTAAACATTCACAAATAAATTCATCAAAAATGTGAAAAAATAGACTGATAACAAATTTCACTGAAATTTCACAATCAGATTTGCTACAAAGTTTAGATTGTTGCCCCTCAATGTGCTAAGTAATAGTATGTACATACTTTGAGACAAAATAACATTTTGTTCGGTTTATCATCAATTGAAGATTCATGCAAGTATTAAAGTATCATATAGTTAGTTACAAGGTTCTGGTAACAACTGCCCCCCCCCCATTGTCTCTATCGAGTTTAGGGCATCTGGGCAAAGGTGTTTACTTTCCAATCACTATAATTTAATTATAAAATTGTTTAAAAATAGAAATCATTTGTTTTATCAGCTGGTATAGCTGCAAGGTATTTTTTCAAAGGTTATTTTTTTTTTATTCAGGTGAAAAGTTAACACAATTATTACAACACTTATCATTTGACTTTGTGGATTTTGCAGCTGATTATAGGAGAGAAAAGTTTATTTCCCAGTAAAAGATTACCATCTCTTAAGGTCACACAACACCTCTTAACATCAATGAGGGCTGCTCTGCAAGTCAATCACTAATAATAAGAGTTAAACAATGATCTTGTTTCAAGGACAGCAAGCTAGGAGCCCATTCTGGTGTTGTATTGCGCAAAAGAGGAAGTTAAGTAACAGCAGGTGAAAAAAAAAAGATATTGCTCTCAGATAGGATTACACTTTTAAACATGGGCCTACACAGGAACCATAAGGTGCAAAGTTATTCTGCCTTTAAAGACTGACCTAAGTGTTTATGAAAACCATCTGGTTGGGAAGAATCTATTACAATTCATGAAAGTGAGCAGACTCCAGAATGAACAGGGTGATCAGTACCTCTCATGTGCAGAAGCAAATGTAGAAGGAGAAAATGGAGGTTCCTTTAAGAAAAAAATAAAGCAAAAGACACAGCCATACATCCTTGTCTTTTATACTTATCAAGTCATGCAGCTTGGTGCATAGTAGCCAATCCTGTCTGAGATGAAACATCATTGCTTCTAAACTGTCCTATTTGTACTTATTTCCTATTTCCCCAGAAAAATGACTCTCCGCTGCAAGAAGTGTATAAGAACCCAGTCTTTGAAAGTTTGTGCTAAGGAGCAAAGGTACCCTAAAGGAGATTCTGCTTCTGAGGTATTATTATTATTATTATTAAGCCATTGCTTCTCAATTTCTATGTTGCATTTTCCAATATTGCATCTAATGAGGAAGAAGGTGCTGTCTCTTGTTTAGACTTTTAATCAACACCTTGGAATGATTAGTTTAAGGAATAATATTAGAATATGGGTTGTGCAATATGATGTTATCCTTATAAATTTATCATAAAAATATATATTAGAATGACCTTATAGAATAAGAAGAATAAAAGGTAATTTATAAACTTTAATATCATTGAGAATTGAAAACACTTTTCATTAGTTTTCTAAGTTTCTGTTTTAACTTTTTTCAAAATATTTGGTTTGTGTGGAAATAAAATTATGTAGTATACTTCCTTCTCCTTCAGTCACCACAACCAATAATCTCAAATCCTACTAATGTCAATATCACCTATCATGGTAATACTGACTATCATTCTAATCTTTGCTTCTCCACTCCCATAGCAAACACTCTGGTTCAGTCTCTCATTACTTATATCTTATAATGTTTTAATTACCTTCACACTAGTCATTCTGCAACTAATGTGTCTTTTCCATGTACAATCCATGTGTCTGTCAAAATAGCCTTCCTAAAACCCAAGAATACTCATGTCAACATTCTACACCTGCTTCATTTGGAAATGGTGATATGTTCACTTCTGGGTCCTACAATTTATGAAGAAAAAAATTGATCAATGGAAAATTATCCAGAATTAATCACCATGGAGTAAGATTTCAAGGGAATACTATGTAAGATTCATTCAAAGACACTGAAGATCCTTATTTTGAAGATAGCAAGGTGATTCTTTGGATCTGTTTTTTCAAACATATATTAATGTACATATATTAATCATTATCCCTATATCTTTACATCTTGTCTATAAGACTAGTATGGGAGATTTGGGAAAAGTATTAATGAATTCTAGGCATGTTGTATCAGCATTTCTCTTACCTATCAGTAAAGTAATTAAAAGTTCCATTATCTAACTTAAATAGGGCTTCTTCCACCATTGTTAACAATCACTCCTTTATGCTGTCATATCTTGTCTTAAAGAATAAAGTAGCAGTGGCCAAAATCATCATCATCCTAGTGATGAGAGTTCTTTTTTTTTTAAAACATTACTATGTCAGTCCTAGCACAATAAATACAGAGTTTATCATAAGATCTATATTGAATGAATGAAGCATTTATTAAGTGCTTTCTATATTCAAAACACTGTGCTACAAGCTGGAGAAACAAACAGAAAAATAAAAAAATTCTTCCTGCTAAGGAGATCACGTTCTAATGTAAATTTATACAAGTATTGTTATTCCAAAGGCTCCTGGGCTCAGGGTTTTGAGGTGTACCCATCAGAGTCTAAGAGGCGGTGGTCATCAAGACAGTGATCATGGTTTGGCCTGATTGTCACACGTTGACTCTTATCTCTCCCTCAAGTGCTGAGTTGGTGATAATATATGTTTCTGAATAGTAGCTCATCATGAATTCAAAAACTATCTAGTTCTGAGACCTTCCATACCTTGCCCTGTGGTCATAGATTGACTACATCAGCCAATTAGTCTTATGAAAAAGTGAAATTTCATTAGTGTGGTCTGATTTATTGCTGACTTTTTGTGATCACTACTCCATTTAAATATTCACAAATCATATCTTTAAAAATACTTACAGAATTTTGCAGATGTTGACGTCAAATTTACTGGACTATAGTTTGAAAACTAATTTTTTACTCTGTTTTTGAAAACTGGAACAAAATTTATCTTATTAATAAACTGTGACACCTATCCATCCCATTCTCCACTCTTTCAAATACCATTGAAAATGATTCAGCAAGAAAATTAACCAGTTCTTTCAGTACTCTGGGATCTAGTTCAATTAAGCCTGATAAAGAATTAATTTATTAGAAGAACAAGGTACTTTCTACTGTCTCATCATTTTTATTTTGAATTTCAACTCCTTACAACAAAGAGTTCCATCCTACCCAGTTTAAAGATCATTCTCCTTGGCAGAAAAAAACACACACACATAAAATAGAAATAATCATCATAATAATAATTCAATAGCTGTACTTTCCATCATTCATTATCAATTTTATTAGCCCTTCTCTGGTCTTCCTCTAGCTATAAACATAGTTAAGAAATTACTAGGTGGCACTAGATAGGCACAGTGGCACAAAAGAGATAACTATTGGTAGAGTTGTTTAGTTTAAACATATCTGCAAACTAGTTGAATATCCCTGGGCAAATCATTTAATCTCTGCCTTAGTTTTATTACTTATAAAATAAGGATTATAGTACTAACTCTCAGGGTTGTTGGAAGGTATAACTTTCCAAATATTCTGTTCACAATTATTATCCCACCATGTCTCAGAGTTATCTATAGGTCAAATCTACTTTCAACATAGACATATAAAAATATAACTTTTTTTCTTGCTGTTATCTTCTGGAAAGATCTAATTATCACTACTACTTGGGTGTTTCCTACTTTGTAGCTTTTTTCTATGGTATTCAGCTTATTATGCTTATTATATTTATGTAGGTCTTTAATTTTCATTCTTCTGTTTATTCTATGCCGAGAATTCTACAATCACTTAATCACTTTCTTTCATGACTCCTATTTTCCTCACTATTACAACATTTTTGCTTATTAGTGAAAATTATCTACCACAAAATATTTCTAATCATTATTTTCTTTGAATTTTAAAAGATAAAACTGGCAAAATTTTTGGAATTTAGCATATGCACTGATTTTAGGAGGGTGGTAGTAATTAAGAAATAAGTGACTAGGTAACATTTAATATTTTAAGTATTGTTATTTCAGGAAGAGTAAGTTGAAAAGTATACTCAGATAATATTGGGCTGAAGTATAGCCTGCTCTGATGAGTATATAAGAAATATTAGCCTGAAAACTCTTTCAAGTATTATTTGGATTAGGTAGCTACTGAGGCTTTTTATAGTTCTCAAGATCTGTGTTTCTGTGAATTTCCAATTACTCTTCAAGAAATGGTGTCATGGAGTCACTGAGGACTTTTCCACTTTCTACTGCAGCTAAAAATGAGTATTATTGAGAATCCTTAAGACTTAATTCAATATGGTATCTTCTAGAAAAAAAAATGAAAGAGGTTCTTTAAAATATTTTTGCTCCTATTTTTAACAGAAGTTTTCAGTCTAAAACAAATAAACATTGATAGTTACATATAAACATGTAGAATGTAAATAAATGAATGTTTGGGTCAAGTCAGCAAACATATAATATGCAATTACTATGTGCCAAGCATTAGGTTAAACAGTGGAAATGCAAAAAACAAACAAACAAACAAAAAATAAAAAAAGCAAAAGTAGTGGCCTTTCTGCCTTCCAGAAATTCATATTTTAATTAGGGAGACAACATGCAAACAACTTCATATATATAAGGTATATACAAGGTAAATAATCTTAGAAGAAAGATCCTATTGTGGAGGGCAGTAAAAGACTTTTAAAGAAGGCTGGATTTAAATTTTATTGAACATCAACTTCTTGATTAAATAATGTGAATGAAGACAAAACCAATAGGCAGGGTAGGAAAAGTGTCTGTTTTCTGAAAGCCTGAAATAACTCAGAAAACAGTAAAGTACCATGGATAAAGCATTGGACTTGAAATCATAAGATTCAAATATATGGTTCAAATCTTAATTATACCAGTTATTGCCTATAGCTAAGTGATCCAGTGGATAGAGCACTATATCAGGAATCACTATATTCAAATCCTTTTCCAAACATTGGCTGAGGGATTTTAAAACCTCTCAATTTCCTCAACTCTCAAATGGAGAGAATAATAGCACCTACCTCCCAGGAATGTTGTAAGGATCAAATGAGGTAATATTTGTAAATTAACTAGCACGCAGAGGTGCTGTATAAATGCAAGTTATTTTATTGTTGCTGTCATTTAGCCTCATTGAGTTACAGTTTCCTTAAGAGTAAAGTGAATATGTTGGAATAAATAATGTGTAAATTGTTTTCTATATTTAAATCTATGAGTCTTGAGCTTATAAGAATACCCCACTCTCTCATTATCATCCAAATGAAAACAGCTGAAAGCATATTAGAGAAGAAAGTTAAAGTAACAAGATTATTGCTATGTGACTAAGGACTTCAGCGGGGAATCCTAAAATAAACTTCAAGATTCACTTCCATATTTTTAACTAGTAATAATTCAATGAAATTCCTTTGTACCCTAAAATCTATGATTACATAGGTAAATATATTTTAAGAAAATGTTTGCATACACACATGAACAGAATTGGAATAATGGTTTCCTTTATTTGTGAAGATTTGAAGAAACTATACAATTAACTAAATACATTCCTACTACAACATAGATTGTTCTCTGAGTGTATTCATGTGTATTATATATCTTTATGGGAACAGATATAGGTATATAACATATATCCATGCATACATGTATACATTCCTACTAAATAAATTCTACCAGATGCTTTTAAAAAACACTGAGTAGCATTCACTCCCTAAAAAATATAATCATGAGCCCCTATGTGTATGTGTGTGTGAATGTATCTATCATGAAAATATAGATTGTCAAACTTTCTCTAAGGAAAAAACATTGTAAATAAGCATATAAAATCTACATATACTTTATGTGTATAAACATGAAAAACAAATTAAAAAGCAAACAAATACTGTTAAAATGATTGAAGAGGAATAGACATTTCTAGGAGCCAGTGTGCTCTAAGACTGAATTTAATGAACAAGACAATATCTGAGTATATTTAGGATAATTGGTCAAGAGCTAACAGAGACCTTGTAGATAATAAGCATCAGAGATATGATTTGAATCTAAATTCTTGAATACAGTCAAGTATTCAAGTGCTCTTTTTACCTACCATGCTAATATTTTCCCCTTCAAAATATGTTACAGAAACTAAATGAAAAATAATAATGAGCCCCTACTCCAATCAGATTCACCAATGAGTATAGATATCTAAATTTCAAAATCTATGAGGTTTCAACATCTATTCAAATAAACAATTCAAATAGTTTGCTAGTTATTTACAGTGACAACATTTACCTGAATGAATTCATCCAGGTTAGAAATTGATTTGGTCCTATTATGTAAAATATGTATTATATGAAAAAATATATAGAAAGGATATCCTTGCATTTAAAAAAATTATCAACAACTTTTTGATTAGAAGCAGGGAAAGAAGAAAGCTTTGTGTTCGTGTGTGTGTGTGTGTGTGTGTGTGTGTGTATGCAAATATATATGTGATGGGGCAGGGATATAGTATATGTGGAGAGGGGGGAGTTGTGACCACTAACTGATAAAAACATATACTAGGATACATAAACCTTTCATTTTTACAAAAGTACAGTTTGCTCAGTTTTAAAATATTCAATGTTCTTAAGATTAAATATCTGAATATTGCTTCTGAAAGAACAGCTGTCAACTTAAATCTAAAGTCTAGTTTGTTTACTGGCTGTATTTTATATCCTTTAGAAAACGACAGCAAATGGCAATAAAATCATTGTAAGTATTCTACTGGGGAATATAAATGCCCTTTGGTTACACTGTACATATCTTTATACATAATTCCAGTTTATTTTCCCTGGAATTATGTTAAATATGTAAAAAGCCTTTTCTTATAAAGGTAAAAATGCTAGATGTTTCCAAGTTGTAATTTACCATTAATGTCAAAATTGTTTCAGAAAATAAGCTCCTCACTGTTTCATTCTTTTTAAGCGTCACTCAGAATACTCTTGGATATTGTACTCAGAATAAACTTACATGATTTCATTAACTTTTCCAGAAAAATAAATAAAATGTATAACATATGGTAAATATGCACGTATATGTGTATACACACACACACACACACACACACACACACACATATATATATATATATACTTATATGCATTCATACATAAAGAGTGAGCAAAATGGGACAAATTCACCAAATAAAAATTAGACAAATTGTTGCCCTTTCTGAATTGTTAGAGAAAGACACAATGTATGTAAACACACATAGATATAATTAATACTTAAAATATTATGGTTTCTGAGGATCATAACAAGAGGGGTTTTTTGCTTATTCCTTTCAGGAGTTAGTGACTTATCTTTGCCCTTTTAACAAGAAATCAATGATAGTCAGTCCTGTCAGCAGAACTCATGATAAAAATCAGTGGCTAGTATTATCACATCATGTTCTGAAAATACTTATCTTCAACATTAATCACGGGATGCAGGGATTTCAAATATATTTATAATGTTAAAACCCAGTAATTTCCCATATATGACAATAATACAAGATTAATGAATAAAGGCATGAAGAATGATTTAGCATTTTGAAGGTCATTTTAGGGGAAACGAGCTTCCAAAATTCAGTGCAATAAAGAATATATATGATAGGTAAAAATGAAAATGTGTTTTTATTGAAGGCGAACTCTCTAGTCTTCACTGGCTTTGTGATGAAAATTTCTCTAGTAAGCTTCACCTCTATATTTTTTATGCTAGACATTTAAAATTCTTTTTAGTTAATATTTCAAAGCAATTTATTTGTCACACTGTACTTAATGTACTTTTAAAATCATTTCCCAAATCCTATAGTTCTGGAATATGTTTGCCATATTTTAAGAATTTATATTTTTAGCAAAATGTCATATTTTAGGAAAATATCCAGAATAATTTTTGACCTTTTCAAAAAATTAAGAGAAGATAGGCTACAAATGATATTTAAAATCTTCCAACATACATTGAAATCAGGTTATTTAAATGTTAATTTTAATATAACAGCTTTGTAATATAATTATTCTTTTCTTTGTATTGAACTCAGTTGCTTGTTCATATTTTGAAAGATAAAAGCTATTAATAAAGGTTCCCAAATATCAAAGTCTAGGGATCAGTAACCTTTTTGCATGTTCTGAACTCATTTGGCAGTCTGTGCAAACTTTCTTAGAATAATGTTCTTAAATGCATGAAATAATGCATAGGATTTCCATAAAGCTGTGTTTTATGGAAATATAATTATCAAATTATTTAAAAAATAAAAACAAGTTCACAGATCTCAAGTTAAGAAATACATGCCTAATTAATTTGCAATTGTGAATATATAATATAATGAAAACATACTAGTCTAAAACAACTGAAATTAATATATAACAAATGTTTGCAAAACCTTAAAAAAATTATCTTACTGAATTTTTTAGCGGACAAGAAAAAAATCTTTGTTTCTAGAGAAAGTAAAGTGGAACCTTATTAAATTACATTTAAACAGGAATGTGAAAATATTAGATGCCCTTCAGAAAAGAAAGAAAGAAAACAATCCACCACCAATGGTAGCAACAGCTAAAATATATTGAAAATATACAGGCAATAGAATGTGTTTTATTTAATTTCATGCCTAGTATTCCTATTACACATCTCTCAATTTATTGTTTTCATTTAAAGAGAGCATTAACTTAATTTCAAAAAAAAGGCCTGGCAATTAATATTAAAATACATAAAATATATCAGAAATAGATCTGAAGGAGCAATCAACCTGACCGATTTTGAAGAAAAACTCTTCCAGCAAAATCATATCATGGATACAACAACCATTCTTGGAGAAAACAATTTCAAAAATTATATAGTCAGTTCTGAAGAATATTTATAGAACTTCAATTCTTAATTCACCAATTTATTCTTTAAAGGTTAAATTTCAATAAAATTTAAATGTCTTTCCTATGTACTTAGGTTTTCCAGCTAGTGTAGCAAAGGTATATTAATGGGCATAAGTGTTTTTTTGGATATTTTCTAAGGGATTATGCAAATTAGTATTAAAATTTGTTCATGAAACAATTTGTTAATGTTTTGGGATAAAATAATCACTTCAAACATTTTAGCTGATAATAGTTAATCATTGTCAGTGAAGGAAAGAAGCAAATTAAAAATGAAATAAGAAGAGAAAAAGAAAGAGAATTATTAGAATTTATCTGTAAAACTAAGTTAAGCGTAACTCTGAGAAACTAAAAAAAAAAAAAAAAAACTTGTCTTGGCAAGACAAAAGAAATGCATTTTTCATTTTCTGCTGCACTTTACCCAATAGCCACTTCATATGAGATTTCTGTTTTTGTACTGTTTAATGTTTATGTTTCTTATAATATGTAGACCAATAAGTAGAACAAATGTAGTAAAAGGGTGCCACTTCATGGAAATGCTGTGCGGAAAACATAAATTGTTCTATGTTTGGGAAATGAAAATATAGCTATTGGGATTTTTTTCCTTTACCTTTAATTCTCAAGTATGAACTAATTTATCAATATGAGGTAAAAAATATATCTGTATAGAAGACAGCACCCATAAAAATAATTAAGCTATCAACTAATATAACAGGTATTTTCAAAAGATAAAATGAACAGATAAAAATGTTAAATGCCTTTACAAAGATAATAAAAAGAGGGGAAACAAAGTTTATCAAAAGACTATTTGAGAAAGAATCAATGAGTTTCCTTCTTGAAATTTTGAAAAATCAGTATATCTTTATTTGATAATCTAGGTAGATATCCTTGAGAAATATTTATTTTATTATATTTATTATATTTTCTAATTTTCTACAATCATACCTATCTTGTACTTTTACACACAAATTTTATACACAAATACACAAGAATACATGCATTCTTATAAATGTGTGCACCTATAATTAATACATATAACTCCTACAAGAAGATAGGATTTGACCAGATTAACAAAATTAATAAGAAATTGTCAAATTAAATAAATACATAGTTTATATATACATATATATAGTGTGTGTAATGTGTATGTATATGTATGTGTGTATATATATGTATGCATGTATCAAATGTCACCTTTCATCATTTTAATAGGTTCTTGTAAGACAAGAAATAAGATTTTTTATTATATCTTTGCAAACTGTTTGGAACCAATTTTCTAGCTCATCAAGGAAGATTTTAAAAATCACAGGGCTCTAGTTATCTCTGCCCTTTCCCCCTTAAATTGCCATTATTCAGGGAGCAAGTTTCATGGACAACAGAGGAGAGAGTTGTAACTATATTACATCTTGACAGATTATATTTCAGATATTCATTTTCTCTTTTCTTCTCCTGCTGCTTCATATTACCAGGGCACTTAACAATCATTAATTGGTTAAACTGTTATTTAGGTAAGTATTAATATTCTCATTTTGCAGACAAGGAAGCAGACATCCCGCTGTGTATCTCCTGGCCACGGGTAAGGAGATCTTCAGATGGGAGATACAAAGTAGGTGAGCCTAGCCCCTAGAGACAGAATGACTTGCCTACGGCCATAAAGCAAGTAAGGAGCAGAACCCAGATTAGATCGCAAAGTTCCTGACTCCCAGTTCTGCGCCCAGACCACCAGGCAAACCTGCCTCTAATGACAGAATCTTGTTTTCCCATTCCATTCCAATTAAAGCTCCAAGGACTTTCTTAATTGGGAGTGATGCACTGGGATCAGAGAGCTTATTTGTGATTTTATGAAGCCGAGCCAATACTGCCTGTGTTTCTAGGTTTTGTGAAATAGTGAAAAATTTAGAGAGAAACTTCTGCATAGAGAAAATACATCATGGCAGCTGTGCCTTATGAACAAAGAAAGGAACTACGGCTCCATAGAGTGCCCAGTTAATTCACCAAGGCCAGGGAGATGGAGGAAAAGGTAAACTGGTAAAGAAATCTGCAATGGCAGACCACTTATCCTACCTAACATACCAGAAAATTAAATCCAAAAACTCTAAAAGAATTCTTTACACTTTGATTTACACTCACAAAATCCTCTGGTTAGAAAGTTAACCACCATAAAAACAGGAAAACTTAATGAAATAATTCCTAATACTGCTATTACATCAAAGGTCATTCTCTAAAAATGTTATGCTTAAAGGACAGCTATTACTCTCTCCAGGTTTTTCATCAAGATGGATAAGGAACACTCACCAAAATTAATGTGGAAAAAGAATAATGCTCGCTAAATTTCTAATCTGGATTAGTGAGTTCTTTTTTTTTTTTTTTTTCAAAAAAATAAATAAATAAAAATGACCCAGAATATATTTTTTCGGTATTCAGGAAAGGCCGCCTGCCCTTCCAGCCTGAAGGGGATAAAGTAAATTGGAAAAAGTAGGTAGTAGGTTAAGAACAGAAAATGTCCAATATGTACCAGCCACTAAGCAACTTTCTGAATGAGAGCTCTGGTTTGAAATGCCATCCAGATTATGATTATTTATTTATGAGAGACTGAAAAGGTACAAAGTATCTGGACAAGTCACTTTAAATCCACTTGTCTCAGTTTTCTCATGTAAAATGACCTGGAGAAGAAAATTAGAAGTCACTCCAGTGAATCTGCCTAAAAAAAGGTTAACCACAAAAACACCAGTTGGGGTCACAAAAGTCAAACAATGAAAAAAAATTGAGGAAAAATGATATTATATATAATTTTTATTATAAACACACTATCTCTACCGAAAATGAGAGAGCATAAAGTCACAAAGTATCTGAGAGTTGAGGAGGAAAAAGTGTACTAAAGAATAGAGTGGGGAATCGCTTTATAGAAAGAGAAACCTTGGACAAACCAAAGACAGCTTTTCTCTCTTTCACAACCTACTGGAAAGTTGGTTGATCCCTGCCTTCCAGGACAGATTTTAATTTTTTTCCCCAACACATCTTTTTCTTATTTTATTTTATGTTGGCATTTCAGAGTATTTTAGTTTTTCTTTTTTAAATTACATATAAAGACAGTTTTCAACATTCATTTCTGTAAGATTTTAAGTTCCAAATTTTCTCCTCTTTTTCCCCTATTCCCATTCCCCAGACAGTAAGAAACCTGATATAGATCATGCACGTTCAGTCATATTAAACATATTTCCACATTAGTTATGTGTGAAAAAGAATCAGAACAAAAAGAAAAAAAAACAAGAAAAGCAAAAAACAAAAAAAATGAAAATAGTAATTTTCAAATTGCACTCTGACTTCATTGCTCTTTCTCTGGATATGGATAGCATTTTCCACCATGAGTATTTTTGGAATTGCCATGGATCATTGTATTGCTGGGAAGAGTTAATATCATAGGTGATCATCTCATAATATTGCTATTACTATATATAATGTTCTCCTAGTTTTGCTCACTTCATTCAGCATCAGTTCATGTAAATCCAGGTTTATATGAAGTCTGCTTACTCATTTCACATACACAATAGTGCTATTATATTCATATATTACTGCTTGTTCAACCATTCCACAATTGCTGGGCATCCCCTCAATATTCAATCCTTTGCCACCACAAAAAGAGCTCCTATAAATATTTTTGCAGGTATGGCTCCTTCCCTTTTTTTGACCTCTTTGAGATGAAGACCTAGTAATGGTATTATTGTATCAAACGATCTACAGGGCTTTTTTTTAAAAAATTTGAGCATGGTTCCAAATTGATCCACAGAATAACTGGAGCAGTTCACAATTTCACCAGCAATGCATTAATGTTTCAATTTCTCGACATCTTCTCTAACATATACTATTTTCCTTTTATGTCATATTAGCCAATCTAATAGATATGAAGTGGTACTTCAGAGTTGTTTTAATTTGCACTTCTCTAATCAATAATGATTAGGTTATTTTTCATATGTTCACAGATAACATTAATTTATTCATCTGAAAACTGCTTGTTCATATTCTTTTATCATTTATCAATTCATGAATGACTGGCATTGTTATAAATTTGACTCAGTTCTCTATATATCTGAGAAATGAAGTCCTTATCAGAAATATTAGCTGTAAAAATTGCTTTTCAGATTTCTGTTTTCTTTCTGATCATAATTGCATTGGTTTTCTTTGTACAAAACATTTTTAATTTAATGTAATCAAAATTACACATTTTGCATTTCATAATGCTATCTCTTGTTTTGTCCTAAATTCTTCTTTTCTCCATAGATTTAACAGTTAAATTATTTCTTACTCTAATAGTTTGCTTGTGGCATATTTCCAGATTGTGTATTCAATTTGAATTTTATCTTGATATATGGTATGAGATGTTGGTCTGTGCCTAGTTTTTGTCATATCATTTTACAGTGTCCCACCAGGTTTGTCAAAAAGTGAGTTCTTATCCCAGAAGCTAGAGCCTTTGCGTTTATCAAAAAATAATTACTAAAGTCATTGACTATTGGGTCTTATGTATATAATCTATTCCTTGATCCACTACTATATTTCTTAACCAGTACCAAATAATTTTGATGAATGTCATTTCATAGTATAGTTTTACATAAAGTATAATTTGGCTACCTTGTTTTGTATTTTTCCCCATTTGAATTTTTATTCTTGCACATGACTTTTATCATTTTTCTAGCACTATAAAATATTTTTGGTACTTTGATTCATATGGAACAGAATAAGCAAATTAATTTAGATAGAATTGTCGTTTTATTTATAATATCTCAACCTACTCATGAGAAATTTATATTTTTCAATTGTTCAGATCTGACTTCATTTGTGTAAAAAAAAGTTTTGTAATTGTGTTCATATAGTTCCTAGGTTTGACGCCAAATAGTCTCAAAAATATTTTATCTTATTTTCCATTATTTTAAATGGAATTTCTCTTTCTACCATTTGCTTCTGGTTTTTCAGGTAATGTAGAGAAATGCTGCTTATTTATATGAGTTTATTTTATATCCTGTAGCTTTCCTTAAGTGGTTGATTATTTTATTTTTTTAGTTGATTCTCTAGAATTCTCTAAGAATGCCATTATATAATTTGCAAAAAGTCATAGTTTTGTTTCCTCATTGCCTATTCTAACTCTTTCAATCACTCTTTCTTCTCTTATTGCTAAAGCTAACATTTCTAGCACAATACTGAAAAATGATGGTAATAATGGGCATCCTTGTTTCATCCCTGATCTTACTGAAAAAGCTTCTAGCATATCCCTATTATATATAATTCTTGCTGATGATTTTGAATAGATACTACTATTTTGGATAGATACTACTTATCATTTAAAAGAAAATTCCATTTATTCCAGTGCTCTGTAGTATTGTTTTTTATGGGAATGGTTGTACTTTGTCAAAAGCTTTTTAGGCATCCATTGAGATAATCATGGAATTTTTGCTAGTTTTGTTATTGAAATAATGAATATGCTGATAGTTTTCCAAATCCAGCCAAGCCTACTTGGTCACAGTGTAATACTCTTATGATACATTGCTGTGATCTCTTTAATAAGATTTTATTTGAAATTTTTGCAACAAAGATGTAGGAGTAAAGTTAGGAAGCTGCTTGATCTCTCTCAGTTTCCCTTGAAAACCACATGAAAACAATCTTCTGAACAGAGTCTGATGAAAGAAATAATTCTCCAGCTCAAGATAGACTGAAAGAACTTTGAAAAAAAATGAGTCTTACTGGAGTGAAAAGAATATTCAACCCAAGTCAGATAGATTCTAGGAAAGTTGGTGAGAGAATGTTAATTACAGCAAATCAGCAACTAAAAACCTCAGTCCTGGCTCAATGGAAGAGCCAATCATTGGGGCATCTTCTAGCCAGCTCAAAAGGCAAGTTCTGGGAAACCAGGTTATTTCCTGATCAGAACAGTTAAAACAATCCTCTACAAAAACAAGGGGCCCATGTGCTCAAAGCAAAAGCTCAGAACTGTATAGGTAACTTGGGATAGAACCTACACAAAAACTGACCATGTATTAGGTGATAAAAACAATCAAATGGAAAAAGACAGAAATAGTAAATGCTTCCTTTTTAGACCACAATGCCACAAAAATTATATTCAGTAAAGGGCCAGGGAATTAGAGAGTAAAAACTAATTGGAAATTAAATAATCTAATTCTAAGGAATGAGTGGGTCAAACAACAACTCAGAGAAAGAATACATAATTTCATCAAAGAAAATGGCAGTAATAAGACAACATACCAAAATCTATGGGATACAGCAAATGAAATTCTTAGGCAAAATTTTATACTTATAAATAGTTACATAAATAAGATAGAGAAAAAGGAGATCAGTGAATTAGCCATGTAACTAAAAAAGCTAGAAAAAGAACCAATTAAAAATCTCCAATTAAATACCATATTAGAAATTTTGAAACTCAAAGGAGAGATTAATAAAATAGAAACTAAGAAAATTATTAAACTAATAAGCAAAATCAAGAGTTGGTTTTATGAAAAAACAAAATAGATGAACCTTTGGTTAATTTGATCAGAGAAAGGAAAGAAAAAAATATACCATAAAAAATGAAAAGAGTGAATTTGTCACCAATCACAAAGAAATAAAAGCAATAATAAGGAGCTATTTTTCCCAACTGTATGGCAGCAAGTCTGATAATCTAACTGAAAAAGCTGAATAGTTACAAAACTATAAATTGCCCAGGTTAAGAGGAAATAAAACATTTAAATAATCCTATTTTAAAATAAGAAAGTGAACAAGTAATTAGTGAACACCTTAAGAAAAAATCTCCAGGGTCAGATGGATTCACAAGTGAATTTTACCAAGCATTTAGAGAACAATTAATTCTAATACTATGTAAACTATTTTGAAAAATAGGTAAAGAAGGAGTACTGCCAAATTCCGTCTATGACACAAATGTGGCACTGATACCTAAACCAGGAAGGGCCAAAACAGAAAAAGAAAATTACAGACCAATCTCTCTAATGAATATTGATGCAAAACTTTTAAATAAAATATTTAGCAAAGAGATTACAGCAAGTTATCAGCAGAATAATACATTATAACCAAGTGGGATTTATGCCAGGCATGCAGGGTTGGTTCAATATCAGGAAAACTATTACCATAATTGACCATATCAATAACAAAAGCAACAGAAATTATATGATAATCTTAATAGATGCATAAAAATCTTTTGATTAAAAAACACTACATAGCATAGGGATAAAGGGAGCTTTCCTTAAAATAATATGCATCTATCTAAAACCTATAGCAAGTATTATTTGTAATGGAGAGAAGCTAAATGTATTTCCAATAAAATCAGGGGTGAAACAAAGATGCCCATTATCACGACTATTATTCAACATTGTACTAGAAATGTTGGCTTTAGCAATAAGAAAAGAAGAAGTTAAAGGAAGTACAATTGACAAATAGGAAATAAAACTATCACTCTTCACAGATTATATGGCAATATACTTAGAGAATCCTAGAAAATCATCCAAAAACCTACTGGAAACAATCCACAGCTTTAACAAACTTACAGGATATAAAAGAAACCCACACAAATCATCAACATTTCTATGTAATGATGCTAAAGCCCATCAGCAAAAGATAGAAAAAGAAATTCTTTTGAAAATTACTGTAAGCAAAATAAAATATTTGGGGATCTGCTTGCCAAGATAAATCCAGGAACTATATGAACACAATTACAAATCACTTCTAACACAAATAAAATCAAATCTAAACAACTGGAAAAATATCAATTGTTCATGGGTAGACTGAGCTAATTTAATAAAAATGGCAACTCTGCCTAAATCAGTCTACTTGTTCAGTGCCATACCAATCAAACTGCCAAAACATCATTTTATAAAGCTAGAAAAATATTAACAAAATTCATCTGGAAGAAAAAAAAATATCTAGGGAATTACTGAAAAATACAAAAGATGGTGATTTAGTATTACCAAATCTAAAATTATATTATAAAGTGATATAATATATGTCAATGTATATGAATATATTATTATAAAGTAATCAAAATTATTTAGTACTGTCTAAGAAATAGCGTGGTGGATGAGTGGAATTAGATAAGCATGACACTATAATCAAGTCCTATAGCAACCTAGTATTTGATAAACTCCCAAATACCAGCTTCTGGGGAAAAAAAAAACTCACTATTTAACAAAAATTGCTTGGAAAACTGAGAAATAATATGACAGAAACTTGGCATAGACCTACTTCTCATACACCATACCAAAATAAGGTCAAAATGAATATGATACCATGTAAAGGATGATACCATAAGCAAATTAGCAGAACAAGGGATAATTTACTTATGAGATCTTTGGATAAGGGAGGCATTTATGACCAAAGAAGAACTAGAGAACATTATGAAAGGCAAAATGCACAACTTTGATTACATTAAATTAAAGAGCTTTTACACAAACAAAACCAACAAAAACAAGATTAAAAGGAAAGTACAAAGCTGGAAAACCATCTTTACAGCCAGTGATTCTGATAAAGGTCTCATTTTTAAAATATAAAAAGATCTGTGTCATGTTTAAAAGAATTCAAGTCATTCTCTAATTGGTAAATGGTCAAAGGATATGAACAGACAATTTTCAGATAATAACATTCATATGGAAAAAAAATGCTCTAAATCATTATTGAAAAAAGAAATGCAAATTAAAACCACTCTGAGGTACCATCTTATGCCTTCTGGCTTAGATGACAGAAAAAGATAATGAAAAATATTAGAAGGGATATGGGAAAACTGGGACATTAATTCATTGTTGGTGGAGTTGTGAAATGATCCAACCATTCTGGAAAACAATCTAGAAGTATGCCCAAGAGACTATAAAACAATGCATACCATTTGACCCAACAATGTCACTCCTAAATCTGTATCTCAAGGAAATCATAAAGAAGGGAAAAAGACCCACATGAGCAAAAATGTTTTTAGCAACTCTTTTTTGTGATAGCAAAGAGTTTGAAAATGAGTACATCCCCATCAATTGGGGAATGGCTGAACAACTTGTGGTGCACAAAAGTAATGGAATATTATTTTTCTTTAAAAAATGATGAAGAAGTTGATTATAGAAAGGCCTGGAAAGATTTACGTGAACTATGCTGAGCAAAACAAGCAGAACAAGGAATCCATTGTACATAATAATAGCAAGAATGTACAATAATCAGCTATGAAAGACTTCTCAGTAGTTCAGTGATCCAAAGCAATACCAATTGAATTTAGACGGAAAATGCCATCTGCATCCAGAAAAAGAACTAAAGTACTGAATGTAAATGAACATATGCTATTTTTCACTTCTTTTTTCTTTTTTTTATTTCTTTCGTTTTTCCTCTTTTGTTCTGATTTTTCTCTCCCAACATGTTTCATAAAGCTTTGTGTATTAAAAAATAAACTTATCACAATAAAAATTTTGTATCAATATTCAGTAGTGAATTTTTTCTTTAATATTGTTTTTTGTTTTGACTCTTCAAGGCTTTCTTTGGAGCCACTATCATTTTTGTGTCAAAAAATTAATTTCATAAGACTACTTCATTGTATGTTTTTCCAGATAGTATTGGGATGATTTATTCTTAAAATGTTTGATAGAAATCATTTGGAAATCCATCTGTCTTTAGAGATTTTTTCTTAGGGAGTTCATTATTAGCTTATTAATTTTTTTTTCAAAAATGGGTTTACTTAGTTATTTTAATTTTTATTCTGTTAATTTGGGTAATTTATGTTTTTCTAAATGTTTATTCATTTCACTTATATCACCAGGATTTATTGGCATACAATTAGGCAAAATAACTCCTAATCATTTTCTAATTTCCTTTTCATCAATGATAAATTCACTCTTTTAACTTTTGATTGGTGATTATTTGATTTTTTAAATTAAAATAACCAAAGGCTTATCCATTTTATTTTTAAAATAAAATCAACTCTTAGATTATTTATTAGTACAATAGTTTCCTTACTTTCAAGTTTTTTAATATTTCCTTTGATTGGGGGGCGGAGCCAAGATGGCGAACTGCGCACAGCTTTCTCTGTGAACTCCCTCCGACATTCCCCCAACCCAGACAAAGTAAGCCTTAAAACTGGTTTCCGAGTGAGGTCCTCGCCAAGCATTTGGACTACAACGCACTTCTATAAAAGATCTACCTTGAAAGAACTCCGGAGAAGGTTAGCCTCAGGGGAAATCGGCCGCTGGTCGCGATGGGACTCCAGCCGGGGCGGAAGTCAGGGCTGCGATAGAGGGGCGGATTTTGGGCACCCAGGAAGCCCCTGGGAGACGCCTGGGCCACTTTGCTCTGCTTGCGGGCAGGTGCTTTGGCAGATCTGCCTTTGGAAGGGGGTGGATGAGAACAGCTGAAAACGTGGTCCTGGTGCGAATCTAGCCCGACCAGCCTCAGACCGGAAGTCAACTCGGCAAACTGCCCCAGGGCAAATATAAGTTGTTGCAGTTTTCTCGGCTTTTGACCAATATCCCAACTTTAAATCATGAGCAAGAAGCAGAAGAGAGCTCTCACCATAGAAAGCTTTTACGGAGAAAAAATAGAACAGTCCCCAGATCCTGACATTATGAAAACAATCCCAGATGAAGCCACAAAGGCAGACTTAAGTTGGTCTCCCTTTCAGAAGGCTTACCTGGATGATTGCATTAAGAATCTCAAAAGAGAGCTAGAAGAAGAATGGGGAAATAAATTGAGATCAGGGCAACAGAAATATCAAAAACTGGAAAATAGGACTGGTGAATTGGAAAAAGAAAACAGTTCACTGAAAAACAAAATTGGTGAATTGGAAAAAATCACCAATTCACTGGAAAATAAAAATGATGAACTGAAAAACAAAATTGGTGAATTGGAAAAAGACAACAATTCACTGAAAAACAAAATTGGTGAATTGGAAAAAGACAACAATTCACTGAAAAATAAAACTGGCAAAATGGAAAAAGAATGCATTGAATCCAGAAATTCAATTGGCCAGCTACAAAAGGAGCTAAAAAAGATAACTGAAGGAAATAATACTCTAAAAATTAAAATTGAACAAATAGAAGTAAATGACTCAATAAGACTTCAAGAATCAGTTAAACAAAAACAAAAAAATGAAAAAATAGAAGAAAATATGAAATATCTCCTAGGAAAAAAAACTGACTTGGAAAACAGATCCAGGAGAGACAATTTAAGGATTATCGGACTCCCTGAAAGCCACGATGAAAAAAAGAACCTGGATGCTATCTTCCAGGAAATCATGAAAGAGAATTGCCCTGATGTTTTAGAATCAGAAGGCAAAATTGGCATTGAAAGAATTCACCGATCACCTCCAGAAAGAGACCCCAAAATTAAAACCCCAAGGAATATCGTGGCCAAATTTCAGGACTATCGCACCAAGGAAAAGATATTGCAAGCAGCTAGAAAGAAACAGTTCAAATACCGAGGAACTGTCATTAGAATTACACAGGATCTGTCAGCTTCCACATTGAAGGATCGAAGGGCCTGGAACCAGATATTCCGAAAGGCAAAAGAACTTGGATTACAGCCAAGAATAAGTTATCCAGCTAGAATGAGCATCATCTTCCAGGGAAGAAGATGGTCATTCAATGATACAGGAGAATTTCACCTATTTCTAATGAAAAGACCTGATCTGAACAAAAAATTTGACCTCCAAATAGAGAACTCAAGAGAAACATAAAAAGGTAAAAAGGAAAACTCTTGAGAACTATATTCCTACTATAGGTATCCTTTAAAGAATGGCAGTATAATTTGATTTTTCTTTGATAATAATGGAAAAGAAATTAGAGGT
>JAJPUD010003363.1:119220-187535 GCA_023553655.1 Myrmecobius fasciatus | reverse complement strand
AGATGCCCTTCAATTGGAGAATGGCTGAATAAATTATGGTATATGAATGTTATGGAATATTATTGTTCTGTAAGAAATGACCAGCAAGATGATTTCAGAGAGGCCTGGAGAGACTTACATGAACTGATGCTGAGTGAAATGAGCAGAACCAGGAGATCATTATACACGGCAACAACAGTACTATATGACGATCAATTCTGATGGACATGGCTCTCTTCAACAATGAAATGTTTCAAACCACCTCCAATTGTTCACTGAAGAAAGCCATATACACCCAGAGAGAGGGATGCGAAATGTGGACCACAACATAACATTCTCATACTCCTTGATTGATGTTTGCTTACATTGTGTTTCCTTTATCTGATATATCGTTTGTGTAGATAAGATTTTTCTTGCACACCAATGATAAGTTTGGAAATATGTATACTTATATTCGATTTGCCAATATTTTAACATAATTAACATGTAGTGGATATCCTGCCATCTAGGGGAGGGGTGGGGAGTTGGGGGGAAAAATTTGTAACGGAAAGCTATGTAAGGGTTATTGTTGAAGAATTACCCACACATATGTTATGCAAATAAAATAAAAATTTAAAAAAAAATATTTCCTTTGATTTTTCAAAATACCTAATTTGGTGTTTAATTTTGTTCTTTTTATAGCCTTTTTTAGTTGAAAGCCTAGTTCTTTGATTTGTTTTTTATTTATTTTATTGCATAATTGTTTAGACATAAATTTTCCCCTGAGAATTGCTTTGGCAGCATTCCATAAATTTTACTATGTTTTCTCATTATTATCATTCTCTTTGTCAAATTGATTGTTTCTATGGTTTGTGTTAGACCCACTCATTGTTTAAGGTTGGATTATTTGGTTTCCTATGAACTGTTATTCTATATTTCCATGGTACTTTATTGCACATATTTTTTGCATCATGATTTGAAAAGGATCCATTTAATATTTCTGACTTTCTGCATTTGAGATTTTTATGCCCTGATATATGGCTATTTTTGCATAGACACCATCTACCACAGATTCCTATTCAATTTTCTCCAGAGGTCTATGATGTCTAACTTCAACAATTCCATTAACTTCCTTAATTTCTTTTTCTTTTTGTTTATTCTGTGGTTAGAATTATCTAAGTCTGAGAAGGGGAGATTGAGGCCCACCACTAGTACAGTTTTGTTGTCTGCTTCTTCCTATAATTAACTTCTCTAAGAATTTGGATGCTATGCCATTTGGTGCACAGATATTTAGTATTTATATTACTTCATTGTCTATGGTATCTTTTTAGCAATATACAGTTTCCTTCTGTATCTCTTTAAATATAAAACTATATTTCTTCTTTTCGTTTTGTCTGAAACCACAAATGCTATTGCTATTTTTTTAACTTCTACTGAAGCACAATAAACTCGGCTCCATCCTTTTACATAGTTTTTATATCTCTCTCTGCCTCAAATGTGTTTCTTGTAAACGTACTGTTGGATTCTGGTTTTTAAAATAGTCCACTATCTGCTTATGTTTTATGGGAGAATTCATCCCATTCACATCCCAGTTATGAGAACTGTCTATTTTCCTCCATCCTATTTTCCACCATGTTTATACTTTTCTTTCTCCTTTCATCCTGCCCCTCCTAAACAATGTTTTCCTTCTGATGACCACCTTCCTCAATCCACCCTATTTTTCATCAGCTTTCCTTCTCTTTTCTCCTCCTTCTGCCTTCCTTTCTGCTCTTCTATCTATCACTCCTTCCTTTTTCTTTCCCCTTTTCCTTTCTGCTTCCCTTATAGGGTAAGATAAAGTTCTACACTCAACTAAGTGTCTAAGTTATTCCCTCTTTGAACAATGTCCAATAAGAATAATGCTTAAACAATGCTTACCCCTCCTTTTCTTTCCTTCTACTATTATAGATTTTTATGTGTCTCTTTCTGTGATATGATTTACTCTACTCTGTCTCTCCCTTTGCTCTTTTACCAGTACAATCATTTTTCACCCCTTCTTTTTTATTTCATCATATCAAAGTCAACTTATATCTACTCCCTCTGTCTCATTATATACTTTCTAATAGCCTTAACAGAAAGAGTTCTGAATAGTTACAAGTATCATCTGCTGATTTAGGAATACAAACAGTTTTATCTCATTCGATAACTTTTTTTTTTCTTTTTTGTTTACCTGTTTATGCTTTTCCTAAATCTTGGTGTTTGAAAAACAAATTTTCTGTTCAGCTCTGGTCTTTTCATCAGAAAAATTTGAAAGTCCCCTATTTCATTGAATATTCATCTCTTCCCCTAAAAGATTATGCTCAATTTTTCTGTTTACTTGATTCTTGGTTGTAATCCAAACTCTTTGCTTTCTGGAATATTGTATTCCAAACCTTCCAATCCTTTAAAAGCATCTAAATCCTGTGTAATCCTAAATGTAGTTCCCTAATATTTAATTTGTTTCTTGCTGACTCTTTGCAGTATTTTCCTCTTAACCTGATAATTCTGGAATTTGACTTACAATATTCCTTGGAATTTTCATTTTGGGATATCTTTCAGGAGGTGATCAGAAGATTCTTTCAATTACTGTTTTATCCTTTGTTTCTAAGATATCAGGATATATATATTTCAAGAATTTCTTGAAAGATACTATCCAGGCTCTTTTTCTTGATCATGGCTTTCAGGGAATGCAATAATTTTTAAGTTATCTCTCCTTCAGAGACTTGTATGAACTAATGCTGAGTGAAATGTGCAGAACCAGGAGATCATTATACATGGCAACAAGATTACACAATGATCAATTCTGATGGACATGCCTCTCTTCAACAATGAAATGTTTCAAACCACTTCCAATTGTTCAGTGAAGAAAGCCATATACATCCATAGAGAGGGATGTGAAATGTGGACCACAACATAACATTTTCATGCTCTCTATTGATGTTTTCTTGCATTGGGTTTCCTTTCTCTGATTTTTCTTTCTTGTAAATATGATTTCTCTTGCACAAAAATGACAAGTGTGGAAATATGTGTACATATATTCGATTTGTCAAGTATTTTAACATAATTAACATGTAGTGGATATCCTGCCATCTAGGGGAGAGGTAGGGAGTAGGGGGGGGAATTTGTAACAGAAAGATTTGTAAGGATTAATGTTGAAGAATTACCCATATCTATGTTTTGCAAATAAAAAGTTTTAATAAAAAAAGAAAAAAAAGTTCTCTCTCCTTCATCTATGTACTAATTCAGTTGTGTTTTCCCTCATAAGGTATTTTATATTTTCTTCTATTTTTTCATTTTTTTAAATTTTGTTTGAGTTTTAATGTCTGATAAAAATGTTAGCTTCAATATACCAAGTTCTATTTTTTAGGAGTCATTTTTTTTCCAGTTAGCTTTTATGCTTGTTTTTCTTATTCAGACAAATCTACTTTTTAAGACATTGTTTTAAGTCTTTTTGTCCTTCTTTTTCTAAGTTGTTGACTCTCTCTTGCATACTACTTATTCCTTTTTCTGATTTTTGTCTATCACTTTGATTTTTAAAGTGCTTATTGAGTTCTTCTAAGGGCACTTTTTGGACTTGAGACCAATTTATATTCTCCTTTGAGGTTTCACATCTAGGCATTTTGACATGGTTGTCCCCTTCTGACTATGTGTGATTTTTCCTGTCATCATACTAGTTTTTTATGATCAGGGTTTTTTTCTGCTTTTTACTCATTTTAGCCTATTTCATGGATTTTAAAGTTGAGTTCTGTTCCTGGAGCACAGAGGGTTCTGTATCTAGCTTCTCATGCGGAGGGCCAAGTACCTGGTCACTGACTTTCTTTGCTCAGATATCAGGTGTTGGGACTTTCTCATTTTGCTGGGGTGATCTGCTCTAGATGCACCTGTTCTAGTTCCAGGACTGGCACTTTGCTATCTCTGCTATGGCTATGGGCCTCACATATGTTCTACTGTGCCACTGGTCTGCTGAGCTAGAACTACAGGGATCTGTTATTCTTCTAAAAGACTTCTACTAGATTACCCAGACATCATCTGCACTGTGCAGCCTTGCCCTTTTATCCAATTAAAACAGACCTTCTCTGAAATCCTTCTAAATTATCTTAAACTGGAAAAATGTTTCACTTCATCTTTTTATAAGTTTTGTTGTTTCAGAATTTGTTTAGAGGCTTCAGTTACCATCGTTTCCAAGGGAAACTGGGCAAACTTAGGCAATTTCCTTAATTTTCTCTGTCATCTTGGCCCAGATTTTCATTTGTGAGGCAATTAATATATAAAACAAAATATAATCAACTGACTCATCAGTAATAGGAAAAGGCCAAGAAGAGGGATACCAATGTGATCCAAGGAAGGCTTCAAGATGTAGGTGGGATTAGACTGGTTAGTAGAATAGCTTTTGAATATGCAGTATTAAAATTGCATATACTGCTGATTTTGCAAAAGAGTAAAACCCCAATCTGATTTTTGCTCAGTATCCAATTTGGCACAATACTTTTAAATGCCAGTGTACCTTTGTGCAGGTTCAGTTTCTCCACACCTGTTATTCAACGTAATGACATGGAAAGAGTAGGCAGTGAAACCATCAGATAACACAAAAGAACTATTGCCTCACATCTCACTAATCTAACCAGAGATAGATATACTATACTTTAGGTATAATATTAATGTTCCTTTTCTTTTTTATAAAAAAATATGTTTATAAGCTAATTCAATTGAGCACAAGGCAGAATTTCACATAGATGTTTCTAATAGGACCTTTTTCTTAAAAAGTGCAAAATATTTTACTGATGCTATTTCATTAATATGAAGGAATTTTTTCAAATATTGGAGTTCAATTTTTCAGATATGGAAATAAGCAAAATGGGAGAAATGACTAAACTTAGGTTAATAAATAAACGGTTATTTTGGAAACCTCAGCAACTTTACTCCCCATAAGATCACATTCTGATTTGCTAAGCATCTTATTGAAACTCTAAGGGAATGTAGGTTAAAATTTTTATTTTTTTCTATAGATATTTGTGTGGTTATTTTAGGAAAATTGTACATGGTCCTGGCACACTCTCTAATGTAATTTCAGCACATGCTGTGCACACATATTTCAACACATGCCTGTACAAATCTAACAATAAAACTTATTTTGGTTATTTTCTTAATAGAAGTCTCTAAAAAAGCTTTATCAGAAATAAAGGTAAAGGTTCAAACACAAGTATTGATCTGAACTATAACATGTGTTATTCTTGCATTGGCTCTAGACACTCTTCACCTGACCATTATTCTGTTCCAGATACCTGCAATTTCCTTTGGCAAGGGACTATTTTCTATCATAATCAAGTACCTAAAAATCATTTGTTCATGGTTGCAAAGGAGAGATTTTCATTTGCATTCATTTTTCTCACATTGTGTAAACTGTGTGTTTAGAAAGCTACATACATAATGTGGGGGAAATTGGTTATTATTTAAAAGAAACACACAAACAATTTTCCTTAGTCCTACAATACCTTATATATTTGTGATCTCATAGACCCTCACAGTGATCATTGGTCACTGATGTTATCTCACTCCGTCTGATGATATCACAAATCATCACAAATCAACCATGTCTTTTCATCCTGCAAGTACTGACCATATTCTACCATAAATACCCCAAGGGGATTAAAAGAGTATTATCCAGATTTTCCTCTCAATCTTTTGAGATTACATGGAATGGAACTCAATGGTGTAGAAGGACTGTCCAATGCTTGCTGTCTCTGTATAACTGACTAAATTCTCTTTTCTGTCATTTTCCCAATAATGTCTTAAATACAGAAAATACAGAAGAGTGGAGAAACAACTAAGGTTGGAGTTAGGAAAACCTGATTTAAGTCCCAATTCTAACACATGAATCAAAGAAAATTATTTAAACTCTCAGAGGAAGTTCCTCTTCCAATGTACTCTAGTAAAAACAGTGACCTCAACACAAAACATGACCAATATTTCTCCAGGGCTTCCTAATCTAATAAGATAGCAAGTTAAATTGGAAATAGGGATAGGAAAGGAAATTTTAATCCTTGTATATGCTACTGTTTCTCTAGTAGAAAACATGTCCTTAAGAAATGCATGTAAGTTGATTAAATTTTTATCACTTCATATTAATATTAAATGATTTGCATGATAGTAAGGCTGAAGAGTGCTATGTTTTGTGTAACATGCTTTTAAGTTTCTTGTCCTCCTTATTTCTATCTCCTACTAGAAATATTCCCTCCAACTTTCTGTTGGCAATAATAAACATTTACCTACTATTTTCCATGTCATGTGGTAAATACTGGCTATGCAAAGACAAAAATGAAGTACCTCTTGCCCCCAAGAAATAATATTCTATTGGCTCAATATATAACTTTCTCCTAATTGTGATTTCTCTACTTTTTTCACTAAATTACACTTATTTCATAGAGAAAAAAAAAAGCAGATACTCTCCTATTTGTGGTAAAATATTAGTGGATAATAGTCACAGCTTTTTTTTCCTTTAAGGATTGTTTGTAGATATCATGTTGAGCAAGTGATGGTAAATATCATATTGAGCAAGTGATGGTGACATGATTTGCTTATGTTTTTGACAGAATCTACTTTACTTCAGTTTTTGCTCTCCCACTGACTGACTAATTTCAATAACTCAAGTTATTTCCCAGTTCTAGACTTCGGGTTCTCCAACAATAAAATGAAAATGATTCATGCCTGCATATAGCATTAGGAAAGCCAACATTATTGGGTTATAAAAGCCTATTCAGACAGGTGGCATTGTATTGTGTACACACATATACATGAATACAAACATACACATAAGAACATATCATGTTGTTGTTACAGTTTCCTTGTATACCTACCTCAACAATGGCACCATCAGGCAGTCTGAGGAAATGTCGGTACAGCTCTTGGAAGCCACTCGTATAAATCGTATATATAGACACATGAGAAATAATGCCTTCTGGACCCACAGTGCATGCAGTGACTTTATCTTGATGCTGGAGGTCACAGCTGGGGACACCGGACTTGCTATCTTGTTTTTTCCAGATGTAATCATACACTGCCACCTAGTGAGATAGAGAGCCCCCCCATCCCCACACCCCCATACATACACACACACACCACACACACACACACACACACACACACACACACACACACACACAAAAGAGACAGAGAAAGAAAAAAAATTAATTAACTTCTGGCAAGAGCGTAACCAATTTTAAATGATTTTACAATAAATCTGAAGTCTCTGCCATCTGCAATGCCTGCACTCCGTTCCGCTGCATATTTTTATGACATACATATAAATAGTGAAGATAGAGAAATCCCTGGTGTGGATTCCATAAAGTTAATTCTGCACAGATGAAGCTGTAATTGGCTCCCATATTAACCAAAAGTAGGAAGATCAAGCAGGGTATGACAATGACAATGTTGATTAAAAAAAATGCTTACTGATAGTTTTGTGAATGAGTGTTTGTGCTTTTCCTTCTAAGGAAATGAACCTGTCCTTTTCTTCTCCACCAGTAGTGATCACTCAGTGAGATTTGGAATCATAACCTTGATTCTCACCAAGTATTAACCTATAGAGGACCTTACGTGACATAGTTAGTCATGATGCCCACAGCAAGGATTTGTCTTACTTATCTAGTTCCTTCTCCCTACCCCTCACATAATACAGAGTGTCTCCAATCCTATATCTACTCTTCTCACTCATGCTGCACCATTTCCTTTGCCTATCTCTGTCCAGCTTTTTTTTTCTCTGGATACATTGTGATTTCTGATTGGAATGCTCCGGTAATAATTTTAGATCTCCATATAGGACCATAACCCATTGTTATTAAATTAAATTAATTTAATATAATATAATTAAAGATTTAATTGTATACATGAAGACCCTAAAAAACAAAACATTTCTCTGCTCCTATGAAAAAAGGTTTCCAGAACATATAAGCATGATGTCCAACTAACTGTCCACTATAAGGAAAGCAGAGAGACATGTTGATGAACTGGATAGAGATCTAGCCTCAGAACTAGCAAGTTCTGGGTCTAAATCCCATCTTTGATATACAGGGCAAGTCACTTAATTTCTTAGGGCTATTTGAAATTCCTTAAGACTACAAAAAGCACTATAACATTTGCAAAGAAAGTGCATAAGACTTTGCTCATCTCAGTGTCCCTTGTACCAGTGAAATCACAGGTTCACTTTCTATCCTTATTCTGTTTATGATGACATGCTGGATTATTCTGTTTATGATATGCTGCACTTTGTACTGGGAATTACAAAGACTAAACAAAAAAAAACTATTAATTTCTTTTTGGCTAGCACAGTCATGAGAAGTCTTGGTCCTCCAGAATTATCATCAGTGGTGAGCTGGTAATCAAAGTACCTGGCTTCTAATCCTACCTCTGAATCACTTTACTTTTATAACCTGGTAAATGTCGATAACTTTCCTGGGCTCCACTTTCCCCATCTCTACAAAAAAAAAAAAAAAAAAAAAAAAAAAAAAGAGGTTTGGACTAGATGGTCCCTAATCTAGATTCTCTAATGCTATATAGGACCATTTATCATGTATCATAAGGTTTCCACTTAGCTCAGTGGGTGTGACAAGAGTTAGAAGACAGCTATGAGTGATCTTGATAGATATTAGTCTCTCAGTCTTGCAAAAGTAATATAAAACAAATACACATTATTCCCCTGGATACCATTTGCATGACTGGAAGAATATTAAGATGGATATATTTGTCTGAAGAGCTGTAACTCTTGCTTCTACTGAATGATTACCTACAAGTGATGAGTGTCCATGGGAATAAGAGCAGTCAATTGTGCTGATTAGACTTTACAAACTTGACAATTCATGTTAAATTTATATTCCCTAAATTGTATAAAACACTTGGACCCAACTTACCCTTCCTCCTATCTCTACTTCCTAAATAGCTACATCTTAGACAAAAGAGAAAAGAAGATGTTATGAAGTCATTTAAGGAAATTTTCAGTGTGAGCATTTATTTTTTCAGAAATCAGCAGATTTTTAGAATGGGTTCATTTATTATTTTCTTTTTGATAAGATTTAAGAAAATGATATAAATATGTTAATAATGAAGGTTAAACTTAAAAATATGAGTTTTGGGGGGGGGTTATTAAATATTCACCAGCATAGCATTGCAGATAATGCAGGAGGACCAAGACTTTTTACAATTATCCAAGTCATTCTCATCTTTTCTTTTGGGAGTTATTTGTGTATAATCATATTCAGACTTCAGTTCTTCCCTCCAGAAGTACAGTGACTATTGGAGGTAGGTAGTCACTCTCCCCCAGACATAATGCCTGCTAAAGACATCCTTAAACAATTCAAACTAGCTAATAATATTAGACACTTTTATTAAATCTCTCTTTGAAATAAACTACTAGGTCTTCCATGTCAACAAATATGGGCAGCTAGGTAGCATAGTAGATAGAGCATCAAGCCTGAATTCAGGAAGACTCATTTTGTTGAGTTCAAATTCAGCCTCAGATACTTGCTATCTTACAGGAAAAAGGGAAGGTCTTAATGGTCTTATTTGTTTAGTAGCAAAATGGTAGACTCTGAGAAGAAAATGAAATGAATATTTTTCTATCCTCTCTCTGACCTGAAGGGGTATTACCTATACTGTGGAAAAGGGAAGTCTTCACCTGGCAAACACAAGAGGAAAGACTTTTGAAAAAAAAATCTAAATTAAAGCCTACACCTAGTACAAATTAATATCCAATTAATGTTTTCATGTTTGAGTCAGGATTTAAAATGAACTAACTGATCCTTCAAGTAGCTTTCACATTCATTTGTTTGTTTTCTCTTGCTTCTTCTATTATAGGTATTTATTTCTAGAACAATTGTGATCATCCCATAATTTCAATCTTCCTGGTGAGAGTAATTATTATTGCAGCAGCAACATTACAAGATAATAATAGGCAATTGATGTAGGACTTTAAATTTTGTAGAAAATATAATCTCATTGGAAAGATATAAAATCATACACACACACGTGTGTGTGTGTGTGAGAGAGAGAGAGAAAGAGAGAGAGAGAGAGAGAGAGAGAGAGAGAGAGAGAGAGAGAGAGAGAGAGAGAGAGAGAGAGAGAGAGTCATTTCAGGAAGAATTAAAGAAGTAAAAAATAAAAATATGTAAAACTTGCTTAAAAGCAACACTACAAACAAGTCATTCCCCAATTAATGAATGGTCAAAGGATATGAACAGACAATTTTCAAATGATAAAATTAAAGCCATCTATAGTCATATGAAAAAATACTCTAAATCATTATTGATTAGAAAAATGCAAATTGAAACAACTCTAAGATACCACTTCACACCTCTCAGATTGCCTAAGATGAAAGGAAAAGATAATAATAAATGCTGAGGGGATGTGGGAAAACGGAAACACTAAGGCATTGTTGATAGAGTTGTGAAATGATTCAACCATTTTGGAGAGAAATTTGGAACTATGCCCAAAGGCTATAAAACTGTCACTACTGGATCTGTATACCAAGGAAATCATAAAGGAGGGGAAAAAACCCACATGTGCAAAAATGATTGTAGCAGCTCTTTTTGTGCTAGCAAAGGATTGGAAAATCATTTAGTACCCATCAATTGGGAAATGGTTGAACAACTTGTGGTATATGCAGATAATGGAATATTATTGTTCTATAAAAATGATGGCAAGATGATTTTAGAAAAATCTGAAAAGATTTACATGAACTCATGTTGAGTGAAACAAGCAGAACCAAGAATATATTGTACATAATAACAGCAGGAATGTGTGATGATCAAATATGAATGACTTGGTTCTTCTTAATGTTCAGTGATTCAAGGCAATTCCAATAGACTTTGGATAGCAAATGCCATCTGAGTCCAGAAAAAGAACTATAGAGATTGAATGTAAACCAACACATAATATGTTCTATTTTTTTCCTTCCGTGGCTTTTCCCTTTTGTTCTGATTTTTCTCTCCCATCATGATTCATAAAGCAATGTGTATTAAAAACAAATAAATAAATAAAAGGATAATTACAGTGAAAAAGATTCAGAAAACAACTAGAATTTGCTTCCTGGTAAAAACAAATTGTTTTCCAATGGACTATTCATGGAATGATTTTATTTATTTTTCAAATCATGCATCTTCATCACCCAGTGAAGAAAATCAAAATTAAACTATGTAACTTGGAGATTTCAACTCATCTGTTTCAATGGGGTACAGGCCTTTTTCAAGTCATTTTTTTCTTACCCTGTCTCATTTCTAGCATGTGACTAGGTATTCTACCTCCCTTTAGAGAATGCAATTTCTGCATTTCCATGAAGCTCTATTTTTCCTACAAAGAGTATTTCTGCCTCAGCTCATTCCATTTTGTCTCTCTAATTAATTAGTGCACTTTAGGAAAGTGATTGTTTGGTTGGTTGCTATTCTTCCTTTTGGAAAAGGACCAAAGGACATCACTATGTTAGAGTTGTGACAGTAGGTCTAATTATAGTCTGTCAGATTAATGCAAGTTTTGAATGTGTTGCCACAGGTTGGACGCAAATATTCCCTATGAACATCTGGGGTAGTTTCTCTAACTTTGTGCATTTTATGTTTCTTCTGAGTTAATTCAATTCTGCTTTGCTCATAGAGTACAGAATCTTCGCTGATGAGGGTACACCATATTGTCATGTTGGCATTCTAACCAGTGATCATACCTGATTGGTTCCCCTCACTTTCTTCCTCTGTGAATTCACGTATTACCTTTCCTGATGTAGCTTCTCTGTGTACTTCTGGACTGGTCTTTGCTAGACATTTCATGCACTTTAATTTCTACACTATTTGCAGAGCCAGAAAGACCAATATCTGTTTGCTCTGATTAGCATTTCATTTCTTTCCCAGGCCAGCTGCCCCTTTCTATTTTCTTCTTCACATTCACAGGTTCATAGTCATTTTGACTTAGTAGAAAAATTACTCAATTTGGAGTCAAAAATAATACATGAGTTCAAGTCCTTGCTCTGCTATTTACTATATTTGGTAAAGTCACTTGACCACTTTGAACCTTAATTTCTTCTGAAAAGAGGTAATAGGAATCCATTCTCATAGCATTGTTTTTGGTAATCAAAAACATTATATAAATTACACATCAAATCATTTATTTTTATTTAGTCATGTCCAACTCTTCATCTCCCCATTTGGGGTTTTCTTGGCAAAGATACTTGTGTAATTTGTCATTTCCTTCTCCAGCCCATTTTACAAATGACAAAACAAACAGGGTTAAGTAGCATCATATAGCTAGGGAGTATCTGAAGTTGGATTTGAATTTAAGAAGCTGAGTCACTCATATTCTATTCAAGGAACTACCTAGATTCCCTACATTATATCATATATAGAGATAATTTTTAAAAATTTGTCTTTGTGGAAGGAATTATCCTTCTATCACTTATTTTTTCAATATTGTGATATTGAACATATAATAATAATGAATATCCCCATCCATGATAAGTGAAAGATCATCTCATCAGTGGCATAATTATAATCTGACTTTTGATCAAAATATGTTCAATCAATAAAATACAAAAGAAATAAAAGGCAATTGAAAGGGGAGGGTAATTGGAATCATTTAGGAGAATCAGTGGAGGTTCATATAAAAGATAGAACTTAAGCTAAACTTCAAAAAAAATAAGGTCCTCTCTTCTTTCTCCCCTCCCTCCCAAAAGAATGCACGATAGGAATCCAAGGCTGAACATTCTTTAATGACTAAACTGGAAAACAGTCAGGATAGAGCATGGTACTGAGAAAGAAATAGGAAGAACTGATGAAAACATCAACTATAGGAATTATATTCATTCTAAGACCTCTATTGAATCTTCGATTCAATGTAATCCATTTGTAACTTCATGCTGCTGTTTTTTCCAAACATGAAATATTGTCCTGAGTATTTTGAGTCTAATTCTTTCTTTGTTGTGGGGTGGCATTCTGTTAAAAGATCTAATTTGGAACATTTGAAAATTGATATCCATGATGCCCTTTGGCCTGAGCTCCCATTAAATGGAGAATGGAAGAACAAATTATGGCATGTGAATGTGACAGAATGATATTGTGTTGTAAGAAATGATGAAAGAGTATATTTCTGAGAAACTTGGGAATACATCTACGAATAAATGCAGAATGAAGTAAATAGAATCAAGAGAATAATGCATAAAATAATAATAATAGCAATAAAAAGGTTAAATTCTATTTTCACCTGAAAAATTTTAAGTTCTGTCTCATTTCATTTCAAGCAATAGTATCAGAAAATATAAGAAAGTTGGGGGCATACAAGTTAGAGAATCTAAGCACCCCTGAATAATCCATTCTAGGAACTCTGAGGAACAAATCAAAGAAAAGAGAGTAATAATAGATCAGAGATAATGGAACCTTTTTCCATGATTTTTACTTATCATCCAGAGTCTATCAATCTATAAATACCTTAGCTTTCAATTTCCCTGTAGTTAATGATTAAGCTATTTTCCAGGCTAATATTCATTCAGCATTGAGACCTATCCTGTCCTTCAGCAGAATGAAGTAATAGAAAAGCTCAGATGATGGCTACTGTGCCCTATATAACCTGAAGATAACTCTTCAAGTTAACTCTCTTGTCATATAACATATCTATCATTGAGCCAATCAAATATGTCCATTCATTTCTAACAGAGCCCATTTCAAGTAAATAAATCCACCAAGACAAGCCAGTCAAGAGACTAAGCATATAGGACATGTCAGAGGAACTGAAGTTGGCCGAGCTCTTGGATGCACAAGAACTGACAAGAACCCACAAAATGCCAGAGAAGTAAAGAGTAATCCTTAAGTGAAATTCATCTCTCAGCAGAAAAATAAGTTAAGGAGGGTAATTCAGTGGTAGAAGAAGCAGGTCAGAGCAGGTTCAAATGCTGCATATTTCACAACAGAGCTTAATTAAAACAGGAGTATGAAGCTGTTAATTGCATTATAATAGTTCAGCTTGAAATTAGGTCTGATGTGAATGTCCTTAGAGTGAATTTGTTTATGTTCTTATAATTGCACAATGCTACAAAAATCCAAGTCAGAGATACTGTTTTAACTGCCCTTTGGTGTCTTTATTTTTCTTCCCTGGTCATCTGTTTGCTCACAGAGAGAGCATGAGGAAAGGCAGCAGGGTTATATATCTAGGTCATATCAGATGATTCAGTGTCTCATGTGGCTTTTAATCTTATTAATAATCTAAATATGTTGTACTCTGACGACAATGATTTTGTTCACTACTTCTTTAGGGCATGACGTAAAAGCCTGTTTCTAAATAACTTTGCAGCTCATAGAAATATGATTGATTTTACCTTAGAAAAGAGTCATATATTTGTCCATATATTTGTGTCTGTAGATATATAATGCCAAACATATGGATAGAGGGTTTTTTCAAATTTTTTATTAAGGCTTTTTATTTACAAAACATAGGCATGGGTAATTTTTCAACATTGACCCTTGCAAAACTTTGTTTCAAATTTTTCCCTCCTTCCCCCATCTCCTCTCCTATATGGCAAGTAATCCAATACATGTCAAATATGTTAAAATATATGGTAAATACAATATATGTATACATATTTATACAGTTATCTTGCTGCATAAGAAAAATTGGATCAAGAAGGAAATAAAAAAACCTGAGAAAGAAAATAAAATGCAAGCAAACAACAGCAACAACAACAGAATGAAAATGCTATGCTGTCTACAGTTTCCACAGGTGTCTCTCTTATAGATGGCTCTCTTCATCACTGAACAACTGGAACTTGTTTGAATCATGTCATTTTTGAAGAGAGTTATGTCTTGGATAGAGATTTTTTAAAAGAAGTTAAATATCTATAGGTTTTAATCTAATAGCAATATTGTTTCTTTTTATTTTTTTTTCAAAGTTAAGGCAATACTGCTACTTATCCATGATAGATTTTGGGGTTTTTTGTGTATATTTGTTTGTTTTCAAGAATATGGGCAAACTCTCAGGGACTTGTACCACATTCAATTCAATTCACTTATGATATACTTTATGGTGTTTAAGTTGAGCATTCACACACCCTTGTCTCAATCCAGGCTGATAGAGGATAAGATATGCTTGGAGAGGCATCATGTTTAAAGACATCTGAGGAGATAAAGATCATTACCATCGACAAAATCTGGAAAGACTTCATGGAAATGGTGGCTTTTAGGCTGCTTAAACTAATATTCTAAGAAAGAAGAAAGGGATTTAAATGGTGTGCAGTCTGGACATGAATGTTTCAAACTTTGAGAAGAAGGTGTTCTGCATAAATGCACAAAGGTGGAGAGGCATATGATGAGTTCTAGAAGCAAGTAATTCAATGGGAGAGAAACACAGAGTGTGGAGGAAGAAATTTTCTACAGTGAAAAGAAACAGACCAGCCATAAGAGGAGCTTTGGAGTCCTAGCTATATATAGTTAAGCAAGTCACTGTACCTGAGAATTGAAATATAAATATAATGAACAAAACTTCATTGTATCTCTAGATCCCTTAACCTTAAGTAATAAGGCAGCAGAGGTATATTAGAGCCAAATTCTGAAGATCTCTACCTATATAAATTTTAGTTATTATTATTATTATTATTACTAAACTATAGAATTTTTGTTTTATTCTATTAATTTATGACCTAAGATATGCACATTAGAGACTGAGCCCAGCCAGCAGACTCACAAAATTGAATGTAAGCCATGACCCTGACCTAATTAACACTGTATCCTTTTGTGATATTGGAACATTTTGGAATATATGGAAAAACTGAATTTTCTATTTTCATTTAGTGATCTTGGGCTGTTCAGTCATGAAGTATATGTACCTTCAAAATATATGTTTCTTTGTTATATTTTATTTTGCAATAAAGAAACAGAAAATAAGTGGCAAATTTTACCCAAATAAATTAGGTGAGATGATTATAATTTGATGTTCCTTTCTTTAACATTACCATTAGGAGTACAGAATAAACAGCCAAGGATATTTGAACCAATTTAGAAAGAGGTAATAAACAATGTCGCAATGCTAGAAAGCCAAACTTCTAACAAAATTACCCATGCTTAATTTAGACAAGAAATTGTGCAATTCCAGAATAGCTTGGCACATAACCTGTTCCCAATTTCATTATACTAGCCCTAGAAATACAAGTCTCATTGTCTTTACCAATCCTTTTGCATTGCGAAACTGATGGAACCAGCATGTAGATGAAAAACACTGTTGCTGAATTAGGATGAAATAAATGATAAAAATTAAAAAGAAGGAAAAAATAATCCTGATTTCATCTATTAGGGATTAAATTTCCAAAGCATAATGATTAAGAATTATTATTTAAAAAGGAGAAGGATTATAAAAAACATAAAGTTTACTATATTGCACATATTCCAATATTATGTTTACAAGTTAATGCATGTTTATCACATATATTTCATATAAGATATGCTAATAATATTAAGGATATTTCATAGGTAGCAATATATCTAAATATATAGACAACACAATGACCATGTTAAAAATTATCTTTTCTTGCTGACCTCCTGATAGGCTCACTTCACTGTGTGCCTTCATTCCACCTAAACAGGAACACTTGTGTAGTATAGTGATAAGAGACAGGGTGTAAATATTTATATGTATCCCTGATGGCCAGAGATTGAAAGGGAAGGTAGAAGAAAGAAGGGCAGGGCAGGAAGAGATCACTGAACTCTTACCACCCACACTGCTTTTAAATAAGTAATATCACAGTGAAGTGTACTGTTTGAATGCAAAGACATCATAATAATGTAGCTGACAGTTTTCTGCTCGTTTGTCCCTGCCTATAGACAAAGCTTTAAGGTTAGCCTCCTTTTGAACTCTTAAAGTCAATTTGACCTAAGGATTCAATGTGAACTGAGAAGTGGATGAGTTACCCAGACAATTCAAGTGAAAAAAAATGCTATCAAATCCTAACAAAATAATGTTTCCTCAGTTATTCAGATGCTTCACAAAAGAGGGAGAAGGGACTGAACTGTTTGGATGATTTCTTTAACTCTTCAGTACATTTTTGTGAACTGCAATTAAAGACAAGAAACCTTGTTGAATTGAACTAGGTTTTTGTCTACAATTCAATTCACTAGATCACTTAGATGAAGACCTAAAAGGAGTCTTAGAAGACATCTGGACTGCTACATTAATTTTAGAGATAGGGAAACGAATCCCAACATGTTTAAGTGATTTGCCCACTGGAACACAAGTAATTTGTAGCAGAAGCAGGATTTAAACCCAGGTGCTCTATAAACCCATTACTCAATCCCCTCCATCATGTGACTTGTTGACTCAAGGCAACAAGCCTTTATGGAGTTTCTGCCATGTTTCAAATGTTGCTAGGTGCTATGAATATAAAGACCAAAATGAATAAATCCTTGCTATTGTAATTTATAACCTTCAATGGAATTTATTCTCCTTCATTCATTCTAAAATTCTAGTCCCATTGCACTATAATCTTAGAACTGTACTATTATAGCACACTGACTATATAACCTTTGTGTTTGTGCTCCTATATGCCTAGAGTACACACATTTTCCTCAACTTTGCTTCTGAAAATTCCAAATTTCCCTCAAAGCTTTGCTCAAGGTTCACTTGTTAAGTGAGGCCTTTTCTGACTCTTTGTTAGTGGCCTCTTCATAATAGTCTCTGACTTTTCTCCCCAGCACAATTTAAGTTCCTTGTTTTGTGTTTGTCTTTATCTGTAATGCCTAAGACAATGATTGGCATGTGGTAAGCATCTATTAAATATATGGAGAATTAGTGAAAGAACCTTGCATTTATATAACCTGAGATAACTGAATTTTTAAAAAATCATTTTTTTAAGTTGGTATAGGGATAATTTGGCATAAGTCTGCCTCCAAACTAGCTTTTCTGGTTATAGCTAAAGTCAGAGGACCATTCAATGACTATGGCCATTCATATAGCTTTCTCTAACAGAATTGCCTAGCCAAAATTATGCAATTATCAAGAACCAGAACCAGAAATGTTAGAAAGTTATTTCCCTATGGTTTAAAAAAACTTTTACAGCTAAGTCACTTTTGGTATACTTCTAATGTGGCTTAATTTTCTTCAATGATAGAAAGTGTTCAGAGTAATGAGGAAAATCATAAGGCCTCAACACTTTTTATTTACTTCTATTTTCAATGCAAGGTAATTCAAAACTTGATTTTAACAAATGTTTATGTCACCTAGAAAGTAAGTAAATATTGTTGAATCAAGGGTATTCTTTTATTGCAATGTGCATGTTGTTATTCAATCATTTCAGTCATGTCTGAGCATGTGGAAATGCTATTTGCAGTTTTCTTGGCAAAGAGAGTGGCAAATGAGGAAATGGAGGCCAAACTGGATTTGAGTGATTTGCTCAGAGTCATACAACTGATGTTTGAGGCCAGGTTTGAACTCAAGATTAGTCTTCCTAACTCCAGTCCTGGCACTTTCCACTTTGCCACCTAGAGGCCCAGTGATAACATACACTCATTTCTAAAAAGCTTGAACAATATATTGAAGATTATAAATTGGTCAGCAAATTGTTGCTGGAAGTCAGAGACAGGGTAAGGAGTATACAATCATGGTATATCAGTAAATATAGAATGGCTTAAAAGTTTACAATAGACCCTTTATTATTATGTGCAAAAATTAGTGCAAATTCTTCTTGGTGCATAACCTGATCTGAATTTCATTATACTAGCCCTAGAAATGCAAATCTCATTGTCTTAACTAATCTTTTTTCATTGCAAAATTGATGTAACCAGTGAGTAAATGAAAAGCATTGTTGTTGAATTGGCATGAAATAAATGATAAAAATTTTAAAAAGAAGAAAAAAATCCCAATTTTTAAAATTTTTAAATAAGTGAAAAAAATTCCCCTTTTTAATGAATATTTTAGGGGAAAGGAAGGAGGTCTCCAATTAGACATCATTAAAGAACTCATTCCTCCAGAAAGGAGTTTGCATCTAGTAGAAAAGACCCCTGGTCTGGGAATCAAAAGACCTGTGTTCTAGAAATGATTTTGCCATTTACCTCAGGCAAATCACTGTTTTACTTTTCTAAGCTTCAATTGCTTCATGGGTGGATTGATTTCATGATTCCTAGCTTTTTTTTTTCTTTTTCCAATTCTGTGATTTTATAAAAATGAACAAGGAGGTTTAACTCTCTACCAACTTCCCACACCACCCAAGTTTTAAATGGGAATTTCTCAACCAGGAGAAGTTTGTTCAGCTGCTATCATCATCATCACATAACCTCCACCCACACCATCCACCCACAGGCATAAGTCTTCCACTGTCATAACCCTCCTAGAATAATACCCCTTTGCACGCAAATGACACCTTTCTTCCAGGGATTTCAAAGCATTTTATGAGTGTTAACTGATTCATGCAACAGCCCTTCAGGTAAGAAATATTCTTCTCATATTATGGTAGCTATATTTGAGGCAGAGGAAATGTTGGCAACAACCTTTAGTGCCATATATAATGCCTTTACTGAGAACGTATTTTGAAAGCAACAATAATAAAACAAAAACAACAAGAAATTGATTCTTCTCCCAAGGATCTGAAAGCTTTCCTAAGAAAGTGAACTTTTAGTGACTATTTATTGGCTGTTGAATAACATCTAAACTGCTTAAGCTTGGAATTTAGGACCCTGTACCATATACCACTACCCTAATTTGTAAGGCTTACCTCACATTAACCATTTCACATCCCTTAAAATTACACTCAAAATGGTTTCTTATTATGAATGCATATCAAGCTTCCTCATATTTGTGCCTTTGTTCATACCACTCCCTCTTTTTGGAATGTCTCTCTGACTCTTCATTAATCTTGCCATACTTCTAACCCATTGAAATATCTAACTCTTCTAAAATCTAGAAAATATGCATCAGATCTCTATATTACATTCCTAAATTGTCTTCTCTTTTTCATAACTTGGCACAATTGGCACTATCTACATTCTTTTTAGGGATTTGTCTTATCCTGTTTTGTATTCTAGTTACATATATGTTACACTCTCATCTACTAAATTGTAAGCCTGATGAGGACAAGAATCTATCCAGCTATCTATCTGTCTACATTATCTATATTATCATTTAGTTTAGCATTATATCAAATTAGATCTTAGCAATATTTGTTGAATTTAAATTTTAATTAAATTAATTTCAAAAGAAAAATAATTTATCTTATATTTTCTTACAAGTATATAGAGAATTTTCCATTTCTTTCTTACCACAATTGCACTCTTATTATACTTCATCTCTGTATCCTTAATATCTAGCACAATTCCTCATACATATTTTTATTTGGTTGATTTGTTTCATAAGTTTAGTATCACTTTCCGTATTCAATAAATATTTACTGATCATCCAGGATCATATAGAGTAATAGATGTGGTTATATAATAGTATCTGTGAAAAATTGTCAATGGTATTGTGCAAATATATTATAAGCATAATATTAGTAAAAGTATACCACAGAAGACAAAAAATCCACTATCCTTCATCAACACTGTGCTAAAAATAGTATAGCGACTAGAACAATTAAATTACCAATTTTAGTAGTCTCTGACCTGGTCAGACCATACTTAAAGGACTTCACTGAGTTTTACGTAGAAAAGGCACTTAGATGAATTGGAAAAGGGGAGCTGGATGCTAACTGAATTGGAGGATGCACAATATTTAGATTTTTTGAAGGAACTGCTGATGTGTATTTATTTATTTTACATATATTTAAAAAGTATTCCTCCTACTATTCTTATTCAATTGAACAACAAAAAGAAAAAGAAAAAATAATTAAATGTCTTCATTTTAAGTATGTATAGTCCACCAAAACATATTCCACATTGACCATGTTTTCAAATTTATACCTTTGTATTCTTGATTTATCACCTTTATCAGAGTTCCAAAGTCTTTCAAATTTCGGATTAACTATGACATTGGTTACCAAACTTTTGGGTCTCAGGGACCCTTTAGACTCATAAAAACTATTTAGCATACTAAAGAACTTTTCTTTATTTGGGTTATCTCTATCAGTATTTACTATATTTAAAAAAAAGAAAATTTGTTAGTATTATCTTTAAAATAGTTTACTTTAAATTATTTATTTATTTATTTATTTATTTTTGCTGAGGCAATCTCCAGACTTATCCTCTTCTAGGTGCTTCTAGTTTTGCATTTCCATTTACTTTGTTTCACAAATTATTTTACTTTTATGAAAATAACAGCTTCTTAACTCAAAAATGAACTTAATATTTTCCTTCTTGTATCTGACTCTTTTCCTAATGTTACTATTTCTCTTGATTCAAATACTATTTATCCAATTATCTAACTTTGAGGTCCCCAAATCACACTTTACTCTTCCCTTTCTCTCACTTTAGTATATTCAATCAAATATCAAATCTTGGAGATTCAACCCCAGAAATAATTCTTGCATTTATATCTTCTTTTATATTGCCACCACTATAATATAAGCATTTTAATAGATTTTGACTAGCATATTATAATGGACTCTTAAGTGGCCTGCCTAATTCTAGACTCTTTCCTTTTCTTGAGGCAGCTAGTTAATGAATGTCAGGAAGACCTGAGTTTGAATACTGATTCAGATCTTTTACTAGTTGTATGGTTAAGTTGTCTCAAACACAATTCCCTCATCTGCAAAATGAGCATTATAATAGTACTTACCAGTTTATTGTGAGGATCAATTAAGATTACATATGCAGAGCATATTGCAAACCTTAAATTGCTATGTAAATACTATTATAAATTATCTAATTCATCTGATTAGTGTCCCTGCCACAGAAATTTTCTGCCAGAATTTGCTTTGTTATGTAAATTTTGTGCTTAAAATCCTTTACTATCTCCCCAATATCTATTGATTGGGCATTGGAGATCCTTTTAGACTGTCATTCAAAGCCTGATGTAATCTGACTTCCACCAATTCACACCATTACTTCACATTTATATACAATTATGTTCTTGACAAAGTAGACTACTTCTAATTCTCACATCTAGTCCTATATCCTCTACACTTATGCATATTATCTCCCATTACATTCTTTTGAATTGTTTATTTCACTTGAATTATGTTTGCCTAGAGCACTGTCTAGGTCCTCTGCATGATCACAAGCCCCAGAGAAATACTATTTTCCAGCTAATTAAAGAATAGTCTTATGCTGGATTTTAAGTAATGTCAGAATGGAAACACCTGGGACTAAATAATGTTTATATATTTTAAGATGATAATATTCTATTTATGCCTTGTAAAACTGGTTACTAATCTATTCTGATTTTTGACAGTTTTAGAAGTGAATTCTGAAACAATTCACAGGAGCCTGCTGGATTTGGCCCTTATCACTTTTCAAAAGCCAATTGTTAAATCTTCTGCTTGAACTTTTACATCTTGGAATTGGCAAGTGGCACAATTCAAGTTTTAATTTATTGTTATATTGATTGTTTTGACTAAAGTAAGTGAGGAAGAAAAATAATAGGCATGTTAAAATTAAAAGCATATCGTACACATTATTTTTTGAGAGCAGTTAAACATTTAATGACATGCTTTTACACACAGGCAGATATCAATTTGCTTATAAGAATGTCTACTCTCCAGTATTTAGAGATTTAATACTTTCACACCCATAGTTTAATCTGAAGTCTACTAAGAGACTCTGTAATGCCTTCAACATTATTCAAAATTCAATTCTCTACAATATGGTAGAGTGGAAGAAAAACAAAGAATTTGAGAACTAATTTGGCTTACTAACATTTCTTACCTATGATATTTTTTACCATATAGGAAATAATTATTTTTTAAAACCACAAAAAAACCTTCCATATGATATAGTTTTTCTTCACATTGCTTAGTACAGTGTAGCAGATAATAGGAACTTAAAAAAAAAAAGTGATAAGGAAGAACATTATTTGCAAATGGGAAAACAGTGCATAGGATTTGATGATTCTTTAGTAAGTTATCTGATTGGTTGTATATTTTTTTTAAAAAATTCTTATATGTTCATGGTAAAGGATATCAATTAAGACTATTTTTAGTTCTACTTTACAATTTTGAAAGAATCGTACATTAAAATTCTGTATTTTTTCTACTTATTCAGTTGTGAAGCTAATTTGTGATACAAAAAAAAAAAAAAAAAAAGGTTAGTGATTGCCTATTCTCTTCCCATTTTTACCAAGGATATATTCTAAGTACATACAGGGCAGAAGTCAGGAGGATCTGAGTTCAAATCTGGCCTCAGACACTTAACACTTCATATTTCCTAGCTGTGTGATCCTGGGCAAGTCACTTAACCCCAATTGTCTCAACGACAATAAAAAAAAATAAAAATAAATTTAAAAAATGCACTGCTCCAAGTAAGTACATATTCTTACAAATATTTGTGGAAGCATAAATACAATAAAGAAAACATAAATCAGAAATATAGAAAAGTCAAAAAGTTAACATATCATGGAATATCTTGTATACAAGTATGAATGTTAAAAAGGGATTTTCTAAAGATCACAAAATTCTATGAATGTTCCTATTGGTGTATGACATTTTGCTATTTTCCCTAAATGAGTAACTTGACAAGAATAGTAAGCCAAAAAATATCAAATGATCTCCAATTGGGAAGAGAGTAGTAGCACCTTTCCCCAAATCTCAATTCTTTTTTTTTTTTTTTAAATTGGGTCTTCTATTCTCACTCGGTCTGTATGTATAAAGGCAATTTACACAACTGATGTCATCCAAGTTAGACTGGGAACTTTGAGCTCTATATTGGACTAGAGCTCTTTCATCTTTCCTAAGGTAAGCAGGGCAATCTCCACTCCTCCAACTCAGGGCTCATCAAATTAATAGCAAAAGCAGATACCTGCTCAATTTATGCCACTGCAACTTTGAACTTGTAAACTCAAGCTAGACTTAGCTTCCTCAGTCACTGAGATGACTGGCAGGGGTTTAGTGGAGTCAACTCAAACAGGGTCGGGAGCAGACTGTTACATTTTGATTGCAAGCTTGTGTACCTTGGAAATTAGCAAATACTCCAAATCAGGACCTAATTGAATGTATTTGTAACTGGCTAGACTTAAGAAAATGATGGGGAAAAAGCAAATAATGCAGATTACACTTGTAAATTTGTCTTGCATATATGTGGAGCTGGAGGACACAGATCTATTAATAAAAATTCTTCAGTATTTTGCTAATTTAGTCCTTCCATGGCTAGAGAGGTGTTTTTTTTTTGGGGGGGGGCAGTTAGAAAGACATTTACTAGAACTGTATAGGATAAGAAAGCATAGATGGATTTTACTTTGCATCAGCATAGAGGGGACATAAGCCAAAAAGATCATTTATCTACTGACAGTTGGACTTTCCCACAAAAATTACTTTAGTTTTCAAGAACAGCGAATTCAAAATAAAAAATATGATTAAACTATTCCAGAGCTTTTAAAAATGAACGAATATATTTTTATTGGTTTGCTTCTTGAAAACATTATTAGATAAATACAAATATTTGTTTAAAATGATTGAATCCAGCTCTCTTTTATTTTGAGTAGCACTTGCTTATAATTTACAGATGGGCCCATTTGGAGATGACAACAGCTCCATGGACATAGCATTTTCTTGAATAATTTATTATAAATGAGTCCTACAAGGATGGAAATGTGGTGGTGTTTTCAATATAGCTCTACTATTGTTCTCTGTCTCTGTCTCACTGTTTCTGTTACTGTTTCTATATGTATACACAAAGATGTTTAATTTTGGTGATAAACAAACATTTGCATATAAGGTATATATGCCTATTTTTGTGTATGTATGAAACAATTTTGATTTTGATACTAAATTCACATAAGGTAATACTATACAGAGAAACTTATGTATTTATGTGTATATGATTATATTCAATATCACTTCAATAAATTTAGCATAATTGTGTTTCCTTTCTCTGATTTTCTTTTTTTTTCTTGTAGACAGGATTTTTCTTGCACAACTTGTCAAGTATTTCAACATTATTAACATGTAGTGGACTTCCTGCCATCTAGGGGAGGGGAGGGGACTGGGGGTAAAATTTGTAATGGAAAGCTTTGTAAAGATCAATGCTGGGGAACTACCCATACATATGTTATACAAATAAAAAGCTTTAATAAAAAAAATAAAAAAGAAGATATATAAAATAAGTCTTAAACACTAATATATATATATATATTGCTTTACAAAATAAATGAAGTGTTTGCTATTTAAAAAAATAAATAAATAAATTTAGCATAAAAACAAAATTTACCAAAAGACTGTACAGAGCTTTATTCATTTGATATCAGTGATACTTTTTTTGCAGAGACTAATCAGTCTATCTGTAAATATTTATTGAAAATCTGTGAGAAGCAATAGGAAAAACCTGGACTCAATATATTAGAATCACCAAATGATCTTATGTGTCTTGATCCACTGTTATGGTTAGTAGTTTGTAGGTGTGCATGATGGTCACTTAGTTCTATGTTTTCCATTCACTGAAGAAAAAATAGACAATAAATACCATTGTGAATGTATTGCAGTGTGAAAGCAAGAGGATAGAGGGTTTATGAATAAAGAGAGGATGAAAGGAAAATAAAATATATAATATTATAGTTATATATTTAGAGGCAATTGAAAGAGAAAATAATTTCTAAGAGAAAATTAACCTTTTTATAGAAATAAGATAATTCTGGACAAATAGAATTTTATAATCAAAGGATGAACCTTGAAACTATGGGAAGGTTTTTGGTTGTTTTTTGTTTGTTTGTTTGTTTTTTTGCTGAGGCAATTAGGATTAAGTGACTTGCCCAGGGTCAAACAGTTAAGAAGTGTTAAGTGTCTGAAACTAGATTTGAATTCAGGTCCTCCTGACTCCAGGGCTGGCACTCTATCCACTGCGCCACCTAGCTGCCCCTTGAAACTATGAGAAGTTATTTTTAAAAAGTGATAAAGATTACAGTTTTATAGTATGCCAGCATAGAACAGGTGGTTGGAAAAGGTTGGAAAATAATGAAAAAATTAATAATGTTAATTATAATAGGGAGAAAAGTGAAGTAATAGATGGTTCAGTTCATAATCAATAAAGCATTGGAGTACTGCCAGGAGTTGTGTGCAGTGCTTATCTAGTCCTACATAGCAATCATCTACAGGATATTTTCCTAGTCTCTGCTCTCTTACCCCTTACCTTGGAATTGTCAGATAAAATAGCCAATGAAGTTCAACATAACATACATTATGAAGTAATGGAATTTCTATAATATTTAGATTCAATTCAAGCTTCTGAAAGAGTTAGCAACAAAGATCGCTCCATGAGAGATGGGGGGGGGGGGAAGGGAGAGAGAGAGAGAGAGGGAAAGAGAGAGAGAGAGGGAAAGAGAGAGAGCCAAGGAGAGAAAAGGAGAGGGAGAAAAATAACATATTTCTGTTGTCTCTGTAAGAAAGACAACACAAAATCATAGGGAAGGCTGTCATAAAATACACGTTGCATAATACATGATGGATCAGTTCTATTATTTAACTTTCCCAAAGATGTAACAATATAGAGATGTGCTAACCATCCTAGTCAGCATTAATTTACAGTGGGAGAAATAATTAGAATCTCACTTTTTCTGAAGAATGGAGTGAAAATGTAAACAATGCTTCCCTCCAGGCAAGTGCTTTATCAAGTTGACAGGTGCATTTGAATTTCCATGGGTGGGGGATATAATAGGTTATTTATGTGTCATTTTAATAGAAAGGCCCAACCATCAAGATGGACAGCAGACTTTATCAGTACTGCTGTTTGCAACTAATCCTCCAATTTAGTACCCCATGAAAATACCTGCAACAAAACTCGTCCATTTTTCTTTTACACTCTATTATAGAAAAATCAATATGGGCGCTATTCATCTCAAATCTCCCACTCTGCAGGTGCCTGAGTCACCGAACTTCCGACAGCTTGGCAGTCAGCCTGGCAAAGCCCAGAAATTCTGGCTTCAGTCTCCCATGAACTACCACACAGCTGAAATAGGAGCAAAGTGCTATTTGAGGTGTGGGTATTATAGTCAAAGGGATGATGAAGAATAACAACTTTTTAAGAGTATGGAGAAGAGGACCAGTGACATCCTCAAATGTAATTAAAGCCAAGGTCAAAGTCAGCTGAATCTCAACACTGACCACTGGATTGTACACAGTGACTCTCTAAAGAATCAAGTCAATTGTTCTGGTCAATGTTGTGTGTGTGAAGTGAGGGCAGGATGAGTAGATATCACAAGCTATTTCTATAGACCATTAAGTATTAGGAAGCAGTGATCTATTACCAAAGATGACTTGCACAAGGCAAGTAACAGAACCTAAATCATCAAGGTCATGTATTAAGGAAAAGGAAGTATGCTGGTTTTGCATTGAGAATAAAGGTTCAAATGTAAAGAGTCAGTTTAAAGAATCAGATAAAATTCTGGAGATTTCATGTGTCAGATTTATAGAAACGAATAAATACTTAAAAAATCAGAGGGGATCATATATGTAAAGCATTTTGCAAATTATAAAGTTAATCTGTCAGCTATTGCTTATATCTGGCATTCATATTGCATATAGTTCAGATTAAAGAGACCTTAAGCATGTTGAAACCCTTGCATTGTTTTGCTTTGTTTTGCTTTATGCTTGATGTTTAGTGAACTGTTGCTCAGGTGAATGGAATGATTGTTTTGGTTGTTTTTGTCATTTAACAAGAGTATTGGGATATAAGCTTCTCTTTTGTAGGTTTGGTGAAAACAACTTTTGAAACAACTCTAGTACTCTGGATAGTGGGGATCATTAAGTGCTTTATCCTATTTCCCACATGGCTTTGTTTCCTTTTCCTTAGTGTATATATTGTGAACATCTTTCATCCTTGTAGTTTAGAGATTATGAGTATTCTGCAAGACATCTGTTGAAAATTCCATTGTTAAAAATTTACGAGTCAATATGGTATTTGGTTGATTGTGCGAAGCAGTTCTATCTGTGATAATGTTCCAGTCCCAACATAATTTATTTGGTAAATTCTCAAGGACATTTTTGGATTTATGTGTACTGTGGGTATTTATTATCTGTTTCTTTTCAAAGGACAGTGGCTTTTTGGTGGATAGTTATGGCCATAAACCATGTCTTTGGCCTTTTGATCTTCAGCTCCAGCTTCCTTTTCATTCTGGGAAAATGTCTGCCCTGAACCCCATTCTTTTGTTGGAGAATGCCTTTTGTTGGTCAATATTTCAGTAAACGCTGTAGTCATGCTTGACTTCACTCCCAACTCTCTGTATTTCTCTTTATTACTAATCACTCTGTCCCTACAAAAGTGCTCTTACTCACTTCTCCCTCCCCATTCAAGGCACACGCATGGACACATACTATTGAGTCTTGGAACTATGAACATTGACCAAATTTTTTTTCTCTTTTTTTTGAATGAAGGGTGACTAACTTTTCTGCTATGATCCCACTCAAAATCCCTGTAACTTTGCAAAAGTGCTCCTCTTTGTCCACTACTCCATTTGTCTCCCCATACAATGTAATTTCCTTAAGTAGCTTACTCCTTATTCTACTTTCCTTCTGCAGCTCTGCTTTCAAATCCATGCATGACTTAAAGATGGGGACTGTATTTGCTTTTTCTTTTCACCATTTAATCACATAAGAAGAGCTTAATAAATGTATTTTTCTTCCTTTCTTCTTTTCTGATGGAGATTTATCAAACCAATCAATCAATCACTTTTTCTTAAAGCCCTTAACCAAGTAAGAGAGCTACTATTAAATTAATCAATAAAAGGAATTCAACTTGGTGCAAGGCATTTTTGAAAACCATTCAATGAAGTAGAGTGGCACTCTATAGGAACTTCAGTCATGATCATTGGCCTTCTATAAAATAGGAATCCATTTAGAGCCCAGCCATTCTAAGCAGAGAATGGTTAAAGTAACTTCAGTCAATGAATCATGTATAGGGCAAAGGAAGACTTCTCCTCCCTACTCCCAACATTGACTAGAGGATGTTCTTGTGAACTTTGGCCAGAAAATGTGAACTTCTTACTAACATCCTAGCATTGCTCTAGAATAGTAAATAGTAGTGTTTCCATTGAAGCCAAGGACACACCAGTTATTCTGAGGAAGAGTATCAGTGATTTTTATAAATACCCTAGAAGAAAATTGCACAATACCAAAGCATTCCAGGATTTATGAATTTCCCCTGAGCAGAATGTGCTATAGGTATAAGACTGCTTTCTTTTAGACTCCATGTAGTTTAGGAAGACACCTGTAATCTGAAAAGTTTCCTTGCTTCCTTTCTTCTTTTTTTACTGTGCTTACTATATACCTATTTTCCAAAAAAGTTACCTAAACTTGCCTGATAAATTGATATCAATTGATAATCATGAGGAAAAGAATGCCAGAGGCAGCTCAGGAGCTATAACTCATGAAGAATACCTACAGACTCTCAGAGTCTCCTGGAAGCCTAGAAGGAAAACTAGCAGCATTTTTCTGGGGACCTGTGAAGGATGGAAGAGTAGTGCAGAGCATATACTATAATTTATTCTTTCATATTAGGTAGGTGCCTAATTTTTTTTCCTTGCAAAAATCTCTTACTACTCATTTGTTACTGGAAAGGACATTATTTTGTCCCTTTAAGACTGGACTAGATGACCTCTCTGTTCTTTTTCAAATCTGAGACTATGATTTTGTGACCTAATAGTTATATTTCAGTATCTTAATTTAGTCATTATTTTGCTTGGCTCTAGAAGGAAAAATGAGGAACAAGTGCAGGAAGCTACAGTTTCAGGCTCCATGCAAGGGAAAAGTTCTTTGAATTATAGTTTTGAAAGTGAGAAAATTAGTGGTTTCTCTTTTCTTCACAGGACCACCCTGGGTCTTGGGGTAGAGACTGGAGGATCATTTTTCTGGTATGCTTCGGTACAAATGCAACCCAAATGAATTCTGAGTTCTTTCTTACTTTTTTATTTTATTTTTTATTTATTTTTAGCACACATTGCTTTATGAATCATGTTGGGAGAGAAAAATCAGAGCAAAAGGGAAAAAAAAACATGGAAGAGATTAAAAAACAGAAAAAAAATAAGTGAACATAGCATGTGTTGATTTACATTAAGTCTCCTTAGTTCATTTTATGGATGCAGATAGCATTTTCTTTCCAAAGTCTATTGGGATTGCTTTGGCTCACTGAACCACTGAGAAGAACCAAGTCTTTCATAGTTAATCATCACACATTCATTCTGTATTCCTGGTTTTGCTTGTTTCCCTCAGCATCAGTTCATGTAAACCATTCCAGGTCTTTCTAAAATCAGTTTGTCAATCATTTTTATAGAACAATAATTTTCCATTACCTTCATATACCACAACTTGTTCAGTCATTCTCCAATTCATGGGTATCTACTCATTTTCAAGTTCTTTGTTATCACAAAAAGAGCTGCTACAAACATTTGTCCACATGTGGGTCATTTTCTCCCCTTTATGATTTCCTCAGGATGCATTCCCAGTAACAATACTGCTAAGTCAAAGAATATGTAGCATTTGATAGCCCTGTGGGCATAGTCCAGATTGCTCTCCAGAATGGTTGGATCATTTCACAACTCCACCAAAAATGCATTAATGTTCTAGTTTTCCCACATCTCTTTAAATTTTTATCATTATCTTTTCCTATCAGCTTAGACAGTCTCAGAGATGTGACATGGTACCTCAGAATGGTTTTAATTTGCATTTCTCTAATCAAAAGTGATTTAGATCATTTTTTCATATGACTATAGATGGTTTGAATTTCATCATCTGAAAGTTGTCTGTTCATATCCTTTGATCATTTATCAAATGGGGAATAATTTGTATTCTTATAAATTTAACACAAATCTTTCTATATTTAAGAAATGAGACCTTTATCAGAAACACTGGCTGTAAAGATTTTTTCCCAGCTTTGTACTGCTCTTTTAATCTTGTTTCTACTAATTCTTTGTACAACATCTTTTTAATTTAATGTAACCAAAATCATTTGCCTTTCATAATGTTCTCTAATATTTCTTTGGTCATAAATTCCTGCCTTCTCCAAAGATCTGATAAGTAAATTATCACTTGTTCTCCTAATTTGTTTATAGTATCATCCTTTATGTCCAAATCATGTAACCATTTTGATCTTATGGTCATGAGTATGGTGTATGAAATATAGGTCTTTGTTGGTTTCTGACATTATTTTCTAGTTTTCCCAACAAATTTTGTCAAATACTGAATTCTTATTCCAGAAGCTGGAGTTCGGAAGTTTATCAAATACTAGATTATTAGAGGCCTTGATTATTGTGTCCTGTCTATCTAATCTATTCTACTGATCCACCATTGTCCATTGTTTTGATGAACATTGCTTTATAATATAGTTTTATGTTTGGTATTGCTAAGCCATCATGCTTTATAATTTTTTTCATTATTTCCATTGATATTCTTGACCTTTTCTTCTTCCAGATGAATTTTGTTATTATTTTTTCTAGTTCTTTAAAATAATGTTTTGGTAGTTTGATCGGTATGCTGCTGAACCAGCAAACCCATTTAAGCAGATGTTCCATCATGAATAACTGATATTTTCCCAATTGCTTAGACCTGATTTTATTTGTGTGAGAAATGCTTTGTAACTGTGTTCATACAGTTCTTGGGTTTGTCTTGGAAGGTAGACCTCCAAATATTTAATTTTGTCTACAGTAATTCTAAATGAAGACTCTCTTTTTATCTCTTGCTGATGGGCTTTGTCAGTAATATACAGAAATGCTGGTGATTTATGTAGGTTTATTTTATATCCTGCAAGTTTGTTAAAGCTGTGAATATTTCTAGTATATTTTTTGATAATTTTAAGGATTATCTAAGTATATTATTATATCATCTGCAAAAAGTGAGTTTTATTTCCTTGTTGACTAATTCCATTAATTCCTTTTTCTTTTCTTTTCTTTTTTTTCTTTTTCTTATTGTTAAAGCCAACATTTCTAGTACAATTTTGAATAATAGTAATGATAATGGATATCCTTGTTTCATCCCTAATTTTAATGAGAATGTGTCCAATTTTTCTCTATTACAGATAATGCTTGCGTAGGTTTTATATAAACACTGCTTATTATTTTAAGGAAAGCTTTTTTTGTCCCTATGCCTCCTTTAATTGGGATGGGTGCTATATTTTGTCTAAAGATTTTTCGGTGTCTATTGAGACTATCATATTATTTTGATTTTTGTTATTAACATGGTCAATTAAGGTAATAGTTTTCCTGATATTGAGCCAGTCCTGTATTCCTGGTATAAATCCCACTTGGTTATAATGTATTATTCTGCTGAAAACTTACTGTAATCTCTTTGCTAATATTTTATTTAAAATTTTTGCATCAACATTCATTAGAGAAATAGCTCTGAGATTTTCTTTCTCTGATTTGGTTCTTCTTGGTTTAGTTATCAGTGCCATTTTTGTGTCATAGAAGGAATTTGGCAGTATTCCTTCTTTGCCTCTTTTTCCAAATAATTTATATAGCATTGGAATTAATTGTTCTTTAAATATTTGGTAGAATTCACTTGTGAATCCATCTAACTCTGAAGATTTTTTCTTAGAGAGTTCATTAATGACTTGTTCAATTTCTTTTTTCTAAAATGGGACTATTTAAATGTTTTATTTTCTCTTCTGTTAACCTGGGCAATTTATATTTTTTGTAAATATTCGTCAATATCAATTAATTGTCAGAATTGCTGCCATACAGTTGGGCAAAATGGATCCTAATTATTGCTTTAATCTTTGTCATTGGTGTTAAGTTCACTCTTTTCATTTTTGATGCTAGTGATTTTTTTTTCTTTCCTTTTTCTGATCAAATTAACCAAAAGTTTATGTATTTTGTTCATTTTTTCATAAAACCAACTCTTGATTTTATTTATTTGTTCAATAGTTTTCTTAATTTCTATTTTATTAAATGTCTCCATTGAGATTCAGAATTTCTAGTTAGGTATTTAATTAGGGATTTTCAATTTGTTCTTTTACTAGTTTGTTTTTTTTCCCCAGTTGTATGCCTAATTCATTGATCTCCTCTTTCTTTGTTTTATTCTGTATCTGTTCAGAGATATAAAATTTTCCCTAAAGAACTACTTTGGCTGCAACCTATAAGTTTTGCTATGTTGTCTCATTATTGTCATTCTCTTGAATGAAATTATGGGTTGTTTCTGTGGTTTATTGTTTGACTCATTCTTTAGAATTAGATTAGTCAATTTCCAATTGGCTTTTAATCTATTTTTTTCCTGGCTCTTTATTGAATGTAATTTTTATTTCATTGTGGTCTGAAAAGAAAGCATTTAGTGTTTCTGCCTTTCTGTATTTAATTGTGAGGTTTTTAATATTCTGATACATGGTAAATTTTTATGTAAGTTCTGTGTACTACTGAGAAAATGGTTTAATCCTTTCTGGCCCTATTCATTTTTTTCCAGAGCTTTATCACATCTAGTTTTTCTAGAATCCCATTAACCTCTCTAATTTCTTTCTTATTTATTTTGTGGTTAGATTTGTCTGTTTCTGAGAGGAGAAGTTTGAGATCCCCAGTAGAATAGTTTTGCTGTCTATTTCTTCCTGTCCCTGGCTTAAAATATTCTCTCAGAATTTGCCTGCTCTACTACTTGGTGCGTATATGTTTAATATTGTTACTACTTCCATTTGGGGGGAGAGTTCATCCCATTCACATTTACAGTTATGATTACTAGCTCTGTATTTCCCTTCATTTTATTTTCTCCCCTCTATGTTATTTCATTCTCTTTCCACCCTGTCCTTAGTTCTGTTTTTTTTTTTTTTTTACCCACCCCACCCACTGTCTTATCTCCTGCCACCCCTTCTCATAATCGATATCACCCACTACCTTGTCTTCTATCAACTTTTCTCTTCCTTCTCTTACCTTTTCCCTAGTGTTTCTGCCCTCCTTTGTATCCTGTCCCTCTCTTTTCTTTTTTTTTCCTCCTACTTCTTTATAGGATTAGATAAATTTCTATACCCAATTGAATGATTGTTAGAGCCAGAACTGATGAGCTCAAGCTTCAGATAATGCTCACCCCCCTCCCTTCTTATCATCAATTGCAATAAGTCTTTTGTACCTTTTAATGTAAACTAATTTTCCCATTATATCTCCCCTTCCCCCTTTTTCCAGTACAGACCTTTTCCCACTTCTTAATGTCTTTTTTTTTATGTCATCACATCAGAATCCATTCACAACCACACCCTCAGGTCATGTGATACTCCCCCTCTGTCTACTCCAGTGACAGACAGAGTTTTCAAAATCTACATATATCATTTTCTCATCTTTCTTCCAACTATAATTCCATCATACCATGAAGCTCACTCTAGAGAGGCAAAAGGATATCCCAAAGTTTTCCAAGACTTTGTGAAAATATCATCTGCCAGTTACTATCATTCAGATATCATTTTGATTTGAAAGTTGAAATTTTTAAAAAGCAAAAGAACCATATTATTTTTGCTATTTAATTTAAAAGTTTTTTATTTAAATTTATTTTTTTAAATTAGCAGATTTTTTAAAATTAATCTGTTCTCATTTCCCCATTGAGGAGTAATTTTAAGGAAAAAAGGAAAGGAAGCCCTTAATATATAACTTTATATAACAAATAAAAAAAATTCTCAGGTTGGCCACATTAGAGAATGTCTCTTTTTGCATTCTAAACTTATCACTTATTTGTCAGGAGAAAAGTGGCACCTTTTATTCTTTTTGACTCTTAGATTATCATTGCACTGATCAGAGATCTAATACTTTTCAGTTATTTTTCTGTATCATGCTATCATTATTGTATAATTAGTTCTATTTCTGTTCATTTAGTCCTGCATCAAGTTCCTTCCTTCTTTTTTTCCTCTCTCATGGGGTAGATGCTCTTAATTTTGGGGGATATTTTTAGGTCACTGAACCCTCCCAAGGTATCTTGGGGTTTTCTTAAATATAATTAAATAAAAAATTAAATAAATTTTACATTTTTTAAATTTTATTTTATTTGCAAAACATATGTATGGGTAATTCTTCAACATTAACCCTTACATAGCTTTCTGTTACAAATTTTTCCCCCCAACTCCCCACCCCTCCCCTAGATGGCAGGATATCCACTACATGTTAATTATGTTAAAATACTTGACAGATCTGTTAAAATACTTGACAGATCATAAATTTTTAATTTAATAACAATATCAAATAAAAAATATATATATTTCTTAAATACCATACCTTAAAACCAAATAACTAACTCTTTGATTGGTCAGCAATAGGTCTCAGGGCCACACTCCAACTGGTCATTTTTATTTCTAATTGACTCAGAGTAAATGTAAATAAGAATCATTTGTTTGCCAGAAATCCTGAAGTTCTTCCCCACTTAGATTTTTTTTTCACTTTGTGAAAGATACCATTCTCATTTGCTACCTAGCCTTAATCACTGAATGGCTGTGGCCTCAGTTAAATTGAGACCTGTTGACCTTAGCTTAAAAAAGGTCAAGATCTCTTCTTGTATCCAGGGCCATCTCCAATCATCCTAATGTATATCTGGGCACTGGACTCACATGGCTCTGGAGGAGAAAAAGGCTGGTGACCTTGCTCAGCCTTCTCTCATTTAAATCCAGTTCATTTGCATATCAAGGCATCACCTTCCTTGACGTCATTGCCTCTTTGAGAAAAAAGACAAACAACAACAAATACTAAAACTGAAGACATGATTCTTGCCCTGAAACATCTTTTACCCTTTCCTTTTCTACTTAAAATTCCTTTTTTTTTTTTTGAAAATTGAAGTCTGCTTCTCTTCAGATGCTTATTTTCCTGGCTTTTTAAATTATAACATCTGTCTTAGAAGTGAAATCAGGATGTACCTGAGTACACATCTGGCCAGTATGCTTTGACCCATTGCCTTAATACCAAATAAGCTACTAGAGTTCAGAGTGGTACATGTGGAAAAAAGCAAGACAATTCAATCTCTCTGGGCCTCAGTTTCCTCATCTGCAACATGAGAACTAGATCTTTTAAGTTGCTTTTAGCTCAATTAATAGATCACACAGATAACAAAGAAAGAATTTACTAAATTAATGACTAAACCGTATGTAGATGTGTACTTTTATAACACTTTCAAGAATAAAACATTTTTAAAAATTTATTCTTCTGTTTAAAAGAGAAAAAAAACCTTGAACTTTTATTCTTTCTGCAACTTCTCACTAAGACAAAGAAAGTTAATTATCAAGTACATAGATATGCAGACTATAACTTGGAACAAACCTTTTTTTTTTAAATTCTATCTTTAAACATACACAAAAATACAATGCCAGTTATGAAATGTAGTACTTGCCCATTAATATAGAGCCAAAACAAATCTGTTTTTGAGCCAAATCAATCTCTGCACATAGTTTTAAACAAATAAATAGGTGGGAGGAAAAGGGGAAAATCCTATCTCTGATGCCAGTTATGTATATCTTAAAATATCGTGTGGGTGCATGTAGGCTGTGTAAATATGCATATGTGTATATATGTGTATTGTGTGTGTGTGTTGGGTATCTCAGCAGGATGATTTAGCTAGAACTTATTACTAATTTATATGGAGACTATAGAAATTATAAAGCTAAAGAAAATATCTGACAATCATATTATAAAACTTCACTAAAGTTTCATTTATTCTGATAGAATCTATATTTTCCTTCATGCATGGAGTGAGGTTAATTTTTGATATACCTCTTAAGAGGACTTTTCTTTAAAGAAAAATGAGGTTTGACTAAAATTTCAGTGGAATTTTAAACTATCTGAAAACATAACTAGAAGTTTAGAAGTCTCAGTTAAATTTGAAGCATATATTAATCATACAACATATTTTAATCATTAGGGAAGTTCCAAGAATTTTTCTCTGGCAAAACTTTTTAGCAATATGCATTGTCTTATTTGCATAATTCCATGAATTTGAAGTTATCTGCAATCATATGATTACAGATTTAGAGCTATAATATTCCTTTGAGGTCATCTACTACAGTCCAGAACACCCACTATTTATGGCTTTATTGTTTCTATATGTCCTTATTTAAAAGCCAATTCCAAACCTGTTTGCAGCACACAAGACCCCTTCCAACTCCTGCCTTCGGTATGGAAGGAATAATACCATCAATACCTCACCCTACTGCCATATTTCTACTGTTTATCATCTGCTGTGAGGCAAGCTTCCTGAAGCCTCCACAAAACATAAAAGCACCATCTGATGAAGTCCTGAAGGAAGGACTATACCAGTGTAATCATGTATCTTCCTCAGTAGACAACTTATTTGTCCAACCACTTATATTCCACCTCGACCTTTTCATCAGTAATTTTCATATTCCTTTTACCTTATATTTCTTATTCCAATAATTCTGAGTTACTAAAAATGCCTATTTCTCATTCCAAATTAGCTATTTTTTTTTTTAGCATATCAACTTAATACTTCTTCTTCCCTCCAAGTCCATTCCAGACCTGTCAGTCCTTTCCATTGTGCTATCTAGAATGCCTGCGTCACAATTAACAAATTCTTGTGAGAATATCAGAAATGTCTTTTCTGTTATTGTTCTTCTGCCTTCAAGGCAGGTTAGGTAGCCAAGTGGATAGGGTGCAAGGTCTGCAGTTGGAAAAATCTGAGTTCAAACTGGACTCATATGCTAGCTGTATTATCCTAGGTAGTCACTTAGACTCTGCTTGTCTCAGTTTCCACAGATGTAAAATATTTATAATAAAATAATAATAATAATTGCAGCATTGTTATAAGGCTCGAATTAGCAGAGTAGGGACTATAAAATACTTATTCCCTTCCTTTTGTGATAAAGTGAGGAAATCAGTCCTCCAGTTTCCTTCTGGAAATAGAGAAATAGCATTCCAATACCAAACTCCTCCCTTTCAGATAAGAGGATAAAGGGCATCCCATCAAGTCTCCAACACAGACTCTTGCCTTGCAGGAATGGAAATAATGCCATCACTTCAGTTCCCCACACCAATCCCCTGAGTGAACTTCCTAAGTCACAGAGAGGACTCCAGGTTGAGACCAAAGACCTACAGATATGAGAATCTTTTTAAACTCATTCTTTAATGAAAAACAAACTCCACCTTGATCATAGTCTTCCCATTACAATTATCCGGAATCCCCAACAATCATTCAAAGCCATTTCTTGCCCCCAACTGCTCAACCTTTATTCCCAGTTCCTTAACTTAACCCCCCTAGGTTCAATTCACACCCCTTCTACTGTGTTCTTTGGAATTCCTATTCCATAATCAAAAAACTTGCTTTCACCATATATCTTCCTTTTCCTTGCATCTTCTGGGTCTCAATGAAACCTTGCTCATTCCTAACAGCACAACTTCCCAGCCTTCCTCTTTAGAATTAGCTGCACTTATGCCCATCTCTTTGATTTCACTCAAAGAGTATTTTTTTTTTTTGGTAGCCTTTTTTTTCCTCTTTCACCTTTTAAGACACTATCCTTCTTTTCTCAATGATTTCAGCTGTAGACTCAGTGTCTTTTACTTCTCCTCAATTATTGTCCTCATATTAGGAGATTTCAATACACATATTGATTCTCCTTCAAACATATAAACCTCTCAGTTTCTCAACTTACTAATTTCCCACGACTTATTCTCAACCCCATTTAGTCACCCACAAAGATGATCTTGCCGTCAAACATATCACCTCCATATTCATGAATTCTGAAATCCCCTTATTTGATCATAATCTGCAGAAATTGAGATAATTAACTAATGTTCCTTTTCCTCTCCTCTTCATCTCATATCACCCACAAGACCTGCCACAATCTCTCATATAAAAAGGTAGTCTTTTCTCTTTGCCAAAGCAAACTCCCCTATATGTTCAAATGATTTCATTCTATTCCTTCTCCAGCAGATTGCCTTTTCTATCATTCCCATTCCTTCACTTATCTTCACACTTTCTTTGCCTGTTGGATGATTCCCTTCTGCCTATAAACATGTACCCATCTCCTTTACACTCAAAAATCTTCACTTGACTGAACTCTTCCCATTAGCTATTGTCCTATATCTCTCCTCCCTTTAGCAAAAACTTCTAGAGAAACATATCTACAATAGATACTTATATCTTCTCTCCTCACTCTCTTAACTCTCCATGGTTTGGCATCTAACCTTATCTTTTAAGAGAAAATGTTCTCTTAAAGTTATTAATGAACCCTTAATTGCCAAATCTAATGGCCTTTTTCAATCCTCATCCTTCTTAACCTGTCTGAAGTCTTTGACAATATCCTTCATTCTTTTTTCCTTTATACTTTGTACTCAAGGTTTTTGTGATACTATTCTCTCTTGGTTTTCCTATCTGACTACTTTTATTTCCTTTGCAAGATTTTCATCCAAGTCGCACTTGACAAAAATGAGGGCCCTCTCCTAGGACCTTTACTTTTCTCTTTCTGTACTTATATTCTTAATACTTATACTTAAATTCAATAATCATGTTTATTCTAATAATTCTAGAATCTGATTATCTGGCTCTAACCTTTCTGCTATCCTCTCATCTTGTTAACTTATATGCAAGTGTCTATTATACATCTTGAACTATACAGCTTATAAACGCCTTGCATTCAACATGCCTAACGTGAACTCAACATTTCCCCAAATCCTCCCCTTTTCCTAACTTCCCAAATTATTGACAATATCACCAACTTTCCAATTATTCAAGCTCACAACTTAGATCTCCTTTACTCCTCATTTTCTCACCCTCCTCTCATAACCAATCTATTCAGGTATATTAATTTTACCTTCAAAACATCTCTCACATATACTCTTTTATCCTCTAACATTGGTACTAACCTGGTAAAAGTTTATCACTTCTGGACTATTTCAGTAGCCTATTGGTTAGTATATTTTGCTCAAGTCTCTTCTCCATTTTCCAATCAGTTATCAAAGTGATAATCCTAAATCACAGATTCAATAATGTCAATATCCCATCTCAATAAACTGCAGGATCTCCTTCTCATTTCTAGGATCAAATATAAAATCTGTTTGGCATTCATTGAATACCTTCTCCCCCCACAATCTTTCATTCTTCTCATATATTATCCTTCATCACATACTCTGTAAGACAACGACAGTGGTCTCTTTTTTTTTGTTGTTTGAACAGCAACAACTAGAATAATAACAATAATAATAGCTAATTCTCAGCAGTACAATGATCCATGATTACACTGAAGGACTTATGATGAAACACCCTATCCACACCCAGAGAAGAAACTGATTGTGTCTAAGTACAAATTGAAGCATTCTCTCTCTCTCTCTCTCTCTCTCTCTCTCTGTGTGTATCTTTCATCCTCATTCTCTCTCTCTCTCTTTCTTTCTCTCTCTCTCTCCTCTTTCTCTCTCACATTCTCATTCTTTCTGTCTCTATCTCTCTCTCATTTTATTTTCTTTGAGGGGTTTTTTTTAGGGTAAGAAATTTGTTTTCTCTCACAATATGGCCTTTATGAAATTGTTTTGCATAACTTCACATGTGGTTTCTTAATGGAAGCTGGATTCCCCTGGAAGGGAGAGTATCTGGAACTCAAAAGTTTTAAAAATAAATTTTAAAAGCTGTTTTAAATGTAACTGGAGGGAATATTAAATAAATTAATTTTTAGAAAATAATAACTAAATTTACATAGTGCCTGTTCTGTACTAGGCACTACACTAAGCATTTTATAAATATTATCTCATTTGATCCTCACAACAACCCTCAAGTATGTTATGGTTCTAATTTTGCAGATGAGGAAACTGAGGCAAACAAAATATATGTGACCTGCTCATAGTCACACAGCTAAGAAGTTTCTGTGGCTATATTCGAGTTAGTTCTTTCTTCCTGATTCCAGGCTCAACTGTCTAGCCACTTTCCTAGCCAAAGAAATGCCCTGGGTTCGTTAGGAGCTGAAGTATCTTAATTTCTTTGGTTGATCCCCATGCCAAGAATATACTCACTGGGGCAGCAAGGTGGTGCAGTGCATAAAGCACCAGCCCTGAAGTCAGGAGGACCTGAGTTCAAATCTGGATTCAGACACTTAACATTCCCTAGCTGTGTGACCCTGGGCAAGTCACTTAACCTCAACTGCCTCAGCCAAAAGCAAAAAGAAAAATATATATATATACTCGCCATCTACATAGCCTTCTTTTATCTTTCCTTAGGTTGTAGTAAAAATCAACCTTCTATGAAAAGTGTTTCCTGACTCACTTATTTCTAGTGTATTCCCATTATTGTTGTTGTTTTGCTTTTTTTTTCATTTTTTCTTGTTTATAACTAATTTATACAAAATAATTTTCTTATTGTATCCCTCATCAAACTATGAGTTCCTGGAGAGAGCAGAAGTTGTCTTTTGCCCTTTTTTTTTTTTTTTTTTTTTTTTTTGTGTATCTAGCATTGAATAGTGTCTGCCATACAGTAAGAGTTTAATAAATGTTTGTTGCTTGACTAAAACTTCCTTTCATCTTAAGCTTTTTTTTCCCTTTCTTTGTCCTTTCATCTCCTGGACTTTACTGGGACCTGGGATACAAGGATACTATTCACAAGACTCACTATTCTTTTCAGTACTTACTACACTTTCTCTCCTACTCCCAACTCACTGGTCAGGGTAAAAATATTGAAATACTCTGTTCCTTTACATTGCTATCTCCAGACTTTCCTTTTAATATGTTCACTAAATAATGGTGTGGGTCTTCATTATAGTCCTTGCTATCCAAAATTAACAATAAATTCTATTCCCAGAAACTGTAATCTAATAATCCCCATGTCCTTCTCCTTCTTTCAATTAATTCAATAACTGGCTTTCTGTCTTTTTTTTCCTCCCCATCACTTTCCTCCATACTAGGAGACTTCAATATTGATTATTGAAGCTTACTCAAATATCCTAACTTCCACTTACTCAGTCTACTCAATTCCCATAGACTATTTCTCTAGTTATGGAACTATACTCAGAGATAGTCATGCCTTGACCTTGACATCATCTCAAAGTGTTTCTCTTTCATATTCACACTCTAATCTTTCTTTATCTAATCACAATCTTTTCTTATTGCCTCTTTTCTGTTGTCTCATAATTTTTAATCCTGTGCACCATCCTTACCATGAGCTGCATTCCCCTCTTTTTTCCTCTAAAAATTATATTCATCAATTTCTATACTCTCTACTCTTCCCTACTCAATTTCAAACTATACTAGTGTTTCCCTTGCTTTATTGGTTGATTGCTAATTATGCCTTTCTAAGCATCAGCCTTAAATGACTTCCAACATTTACCTCCTTCATTATATTATTTTGTGGCCAAATAAAAATATAAGAAATCCTGAAACTATTTTGAATTTATCCAGTACAAACTAATTATATTGTTTTTAGTCATAGATTTTTTTGGCAGCTTAAAGAAGTTTATGAATACTTTTAAATCATAATTGAAGTAAATGCTAAATTTCAATTATAGGTTAATTTTTTTAAAAAAAGATGTAATTGTTCACCCTCCATGTTATAGACTTCCTGATATCTCTACATGAAGCCCTTGAGGGTTTATGGACCCAAGTTAGGAACACTGCTTCATCTGTTTCCAAAAATTTAGCAGTATAATTACATCATTTTAAAGATCTTTCCCCTATCATTAGATGCTGTTTTCACAAAGGCAAACATAATGAAAAAAAAATTGGAAATTTCAGTCTTCACTCAAACTAAAGTAAAAAAAAAAGAAATATTATGTAAAACAGATGCATCAAGAGTCCTAGTCATACCAAAAAAAAATGCCATGAGTGGATCTTAATATTAAGATTAAATGTTAGTTTCATTATTTAGATAAATAATATTGAGTAGATAACTTAATCTCTCTATACCAGGAATTTATATATATATATATATATAAAGCTTTTTATTTACAAAACATATGAGTGATTTTTCAACATTGACCCCTGCAAAAACCTTTTTTTTCCACAAGCTTTTCCCCTCCTTCCCCCCACTATCCCTCGCTAGCTGACGGTCTATCAAATATATGTGAAATGGGATTCATTATATGACAAATACAATACATGTATACATATCTATACAGTTATCTTACTGCACAAGAAACATCAGATCCAGAAAGAGAAGAAGAAAAAAACAACCTAAGAAGGAAAACAAAATGCATGGAAATATTCACAGAAAGCGTTAAAATGCTGTGTTGTGGTTCACACTCAGTTCCCACAGGCCTCTCTCTGGATGTATATGACTATCTTCATCGCTGAAAAACTGGTTTGAATCACATCATTGTTGAAGAGAACCATGTCCATCAAAATTGATCATCATATAGTCTTGTTGCTGTGTATAATGTTCTCCTGGTTCTGCTGATTTCACTCAGCATCAGTTCATGCAAGTCTCTCCAGTCCTCTCTGAAATCCTCCTGTTGGTCATTTCTTACAAAACAATAATATTCCATAACATTCATATACCATAATTTATTCAGCCATTCTCCAATTGATGGGCATCCTTTCAATTTCCAGTTTCTTGCCACTACAAAAAGGGCTGCCACAAACATTTTTGCACATGTGGGTCCTTTTCCCTCCTTTAAAATCTCTTTGGGATATAGGCCCAGTAGAAACACTGCTGGGTCAAAGGGTATGCACAGTTTGATAACTTTTTGAGCATAGCTCCAAATTGCTCTCCAGAATGGTTGGATCCGTTCACAGTTCCACCAACAATGTATCAGTGTCCCAGTTTTCCCACATCCCCTCCAACAGTTATCATTATCATTTCCTGTCATTTTAGCCAATCTGACAGGTGTGTAGTGGTATCTCAGAGTTGTCTTAATTTGCATTTCTCTGATCATTAGTGACTTGGAGCACTTTTTCATGTGACCGGAAATAGTTTCAATTTCTTCGTCTGAAAATTGTCTGTTCATATCTTTTGACCATTTATCCATTGGAGAATGGCTTGAATTCTTATATATTTGAGTCAATTCTCTTTTTTCTTTTGCTTTTTGCTGAGGCAATTGGGGTTAAGTGACTTGCCCAGGGTCACACAGCTAGGGAGTGTCTGAGACCAGATTTGAACTCAGGTCCTCCTGACTTCAGGGCTGGTGCTCTAACCACTGCGCCACCTAGCTGCCCCTTTGAGTCAATTCTCAATATATTTTAGAAATGAGGCCTTTATCAGAACCTTTGGATGTAAAAATATTTTCCCAGTTTACTGCTACCCTTCTAATCTTGTCTGCATTCATTTTGTTTGTACAAAAACTTTTTAACTTGATATAGTCAAACTTAGCTATTTTGTGATTAATGATGACCTCTAGTTCTTCTTTGGTCACAAATTCCTTCCCCCTCCACAGGTCTGAGAGGTAAACCATCCTACATTGTTCTAATTTGTTTATAATATCATTCTTTATGCCTAGATCATGAATCCATTTTGACCTTATCTTGGTATATGGTGTTAGGTGTGGGTCAATGCCTAATTTCTTCCATACTAGTTTCCAATTATCCCAGCAGTTTTTGTCAAATAGTGAGTTTTTATCCCCAAAACTGGGGTCTTTGGATTTATCAAACACTAGATTACTATTGCCATTGAGTATTTTGTCCTGTGAACCTAGCCTATTCCACTGATCCACTACTCTATTTCTTATCCAGTACCAAATGGTTTTGGTGACCACTGCTTTATAATATAGTTTTAGATCTGGTGCAGCTAGGCCACCCTCATTTGCATTTTTTCATTAATTACCTTGAAATTGTTGACCTTTTGTTTTTCCAGATGAATTTTGTTGTTATTTTTTCTAGTTCAGTTAAATAATCTCTCGGGAGTTTGATTGGTATAGCACTAAATAGATAGATTAGTTTAGGTAGTATTGCCATCTTTATTATATTCACTTGACCTATCCAAGAGCACTTGATGTTTTTCCAATTGTTTAGATCTGACTTTATTTTTGTGGAGAGTGTTTTGTAGTTTTGCTCATATAGATCCTGACTTTCCCTTGGCAGATATATTCCCAAATATTTTATACTATCGATAGTTATTTTGAATGGAATTTCTCTTTGTATCTCTTGCTGTTGCATTTTGTTGGTGATGTATAAAAATGCTGATGATTTATGTGGATTTATTTTGTATCCTGAAACTTTGCTAAAGTTGTGGATGAATTCTAATAGTTTTTTAGATTATAGTTTTTGATTCTCTAGGGTTCTCTAAGTAGACCATCATATCATCTGCAAAGAGTGATAATTTGGTTTCCTCATGACCTACTCTAATTCCTTTAATCTCTTTTTCTTGTCTTATTGCCAAGGCTAGCATTTCTAATACAATATTGAATAGTAATGGTGATAGTGGGCAACCTTGTTTCACCCCTGATCTTATTGGGAATGGTTCCAGTTTATCACCATTACATATGATGCTAGCTGATGGTTTTAAATAGATGCTACCGACTATTTTAAGGAAAAGTCCATTAATTCCTATACTCTCTAATGTTTTTAATAGAAATGGATGTTGGATTTTATCAAATGCTTTTTCTGCATCTATTGAGATTATATGTTTTTTATTAATTTGGTTATTAATATAGTCAATTATGTTAATAGTTTTCCTAATATTGAACCATCCCTGCATTCCTGTATACCAGGAATTTTTAACTTGTTTTTAATAATGCATTTAAACATAGTGGGTTTCTTTTTGATCCCACATATTTTATTTTATTTTACAGAAAACTCACACAAGGCAAGTGCTCACATGAAGATCAGAAGCAGTGATACAAGGACACTCTCAAGGCCTCTCTGAAGAACTTTGGAATCAATTGTGAAACATGAGAGACACTGGAATAGGACCATCCTGTATACCATGTCTGTATTAAAGAAGATGCTATACTCTAATAGCCAAGCAGAAATTCAGGAACTCAAAAGAAATGTAAGATAAGTACATTTTCCACTCCAAATGTTCATATGGACTATTTCTACCTGATCTGTGATAGAATCTTCTGGGCTCATATTAGCCTGATCAGCCATAAGCACTGAACTTTGATCCTAACATAATGGTAGAATACAAACCAACCAACTAATCCATTTTTATGCATTTAAATATATTAATATGAGAAGGAATACATAAGTTTCACAAGACCACCAAATATAGTCCATGGGACAAATGTTAAGAACCCTTTGTCTAAGCCTCAGTTTATTCTTCTGCAAAATAGCAATAAAAATTTTGATTGCCTATAACCCAGGATTTTTAGGGAAAATAAAGATGATGTGTGTCAAAATCTTTTGTAAACTCCCAAATAAATACAAACTCTTTATTGGCAAAATTTTAAAATAGATCACTTTTATATTCATAGTCTTTCATTGTGTACTGTCCAGACTAGCTCTCTGGAGGATCTCAGTACCAGCATGAGTCCTTGGTCTTAGAAGAGGCATGATGAGGCAGGGACCCAAGGGGATGGTCAAGCATTGAATCCATTTATTTCAAATTTTCTCAGCCTTAAATACAGTAGTACAATTACATCACTACAGCACACTGAGCATGTGCTAACTATAGTACAATTACGTCACTGCAGTACACTGGTCATGTACTAACTATAAGCACCTTGCTATTATTATATAGATGCCTCTTTACAGCAAGTATCTCTGCTTCAAGTAGAACACAGGTTGTCATGCCCTCTGACTTCTCGGGCTGAGATGCCCCCGGGGGAGATGAAAGCCAAACCAGACATTGTCAGCAGGTTCCCTCTGGGCTGAAGGGTCTTATATATCTCCCAGAGTTCCCCCACTGTCTGTGGCCCTCTACACATTTGAATGTCCTTTACCCTATTTCAGTTGCTCCCACCAGGTGACATGTCTTCAAATACTCTCTATACTCCCTGCTCATGGCCAAAATCTCAGTTCTCTGTCCATTTAAAATAGAGCAAGGGGCCAGCTATAAAATAAAAGAGTTAGACAAAATGATCTGTAAGGACAATTCAAGCTCTAAATCTGTGATACTATTCATATCTGAAAAAAAAAGAATCAATGGTTAAAAGTAGTGAAGAGAAATGGAAAGATTTTTAACTATATTTTTATTTCTTTGTGCTATTATAGTTGTTTTTAATAGACTTCTTTTTAAAGGATAATATAGTTATACTAATGATACTAATCAATTTTTAAATTGTACCTCAGGCTGAGATTTGATGATGTATAGCAAGTTAATTGTCAAACTTTATTATTCCAAGAGGTAGCTAGGTGGCACAGTGTATAGAGGTCTGGGCTTAGAATAATCTGACTTAATAACATTCACTAGCTATATGACCCAAGGCAAGTCCCATAACCCTGTTTGCCTCAGTTCCTCATCTGTAAAATGAATTGGAGAAGAAAATGGTAAATCACTCCAGTATTTTTGCTAAGGAAACACCATAGGGGAGCATGAAAATTCAGACAAGACTGAAGTGGTCAAATAACAATAACCCAAACAACTTCTAAAATATTTTAGGAATCTACCCTACTTATGCCTCCCTACCACTACTAATTAACAAAGCATCTCCCTTTCTTCAATACTAAATCTGATACTACATGATCCAGAGAGTCTATTTTCCCCCAATTCAACTGAAAGTTATTTCTTTAAGTATGAAATTTCTTTTAACACTTTGCTTAGACAATTCCTTTATACTTATCATATATTCCCTTCAATCCTAGTTATTTTTATTCATGATGGTTCCTTGCCATACATGTCATTAAACTTCTTAATCAGAGAGGTTCTGTGCCATACTGATTTTATATTCCCCGCACCCAATATAGAAACTTCCATGTGGTAATTGCTTAATCAGTGTTCATTGAATTAAGGTAATACTTGATAGAAATCCATGTTTATAATGCCTCACTGAAACTATCCACAAAACAGAATTTGTTTCTCAAAGGACTGCCCAGAATTTTACAGAAAGCCCCAGGTGAAATGCACTAATTGATAAAAGTCTTCCTTTAGGCTTCTATCTCTTTTTTTTTTTCTTTTGTCATAATGTTGCTCCAAGGATACATATCTCAAGAAATAAAGGCTTCCATTTTGAATAGCTTGGGTACACATGTAACTGAAGAAAGAAATACTGTTGCTTTAAATCTCAGTACTGCTCTTTTGGGGAAGTCACTTTGAGGATGTGCAAAACTTTCTCATTAAGCAGTTTCCTAAGGAGAAACCACCTGATCTAGAGCTCATGGCACATTTTCTTCAGATTTTTAATTTCAAAACATTTCACTTGGCAGAAACAGACCAGGGAGTCCTGTCAGTGACTGCTGGTATTTGGCACTGATAGTAGAAACACAGGAAGAAACTGAATACCATAGCAAGCCAGCACACTTTAATCAGTTTCTGGCCGTGGTGCAGCCAAGATTTACAAGGCCCTTACACCCTAGGTATAAGAAAGCTGACATGCTCCAATGTAACAGCGAAATTTTTATAGCTAGGGTATCACTTAGAGAGTAAAGCCACAACTGTACAGCAGTGGGAAGGAAAATGCTTAACAATTTCAAATACTAAACTTAATTTGAATATTGTTTAGCACTGCTGGGATTTCCTTGTCAATGTCTTTAAAACTGCACAGGTTGGAACATGAGCTGGTTCCATGTCATGCAATGCTCCTACTCAATTTATCAAAAGCATCAGTGGTCCAGAATTATCACTAGAGTACGTCTCTTGGTGGCAAGAGATTCAGAGGAAAGATGGACTGAAAAGGGATAACAGAGAAGAGAGAAATTTTTGGCATAGGCAGGAACACAAAACCTGCCAAGCATATTTTTAAGGAGCTATGTCTGTACTTTAAACATAGCTCTAGGATATTTCTCATTTATATAACCAGGATGTGCTATAAGGCAAGGGGTGAAACATGCAGTATTTGAACTTGATGACATTATCCAGATTATACTTCCATGGGCACCCCCCCATTTCTGAACAATTTCTTTTCATATTCCATACTATATCTGCAGCTGTGCTATGTGTAGTGGCTATAAAACCATCCATTTGTGTAATCTCGGGGCAAAAAGCACTGCAAAGGAAAGCAATGGAAATGAGAAAATGATCTATCTTCATTTACACATTTAACATTTTTCTCACTGTGATAGCATGGTGAGGTATCTGGGATATCTTCTTGTGAAAACCACAGAGAGCCAGCTGCCTCATCGTCATCCAATGTGCATCAGGGCAAAGAGTGTCATTAAGGATTCATAATCCCACATAGAAGTATGCAATATTATCCTAACAAAATGTTGTCCTCTTATATTCTCAAGACTTGAAAAGGGCAAAAAACAATGTATCCTCCTGCTTTCACAGTATAAGTGATGGATATCATATTCCAGATGTTCAATTTGGAAGCTTTGTCCCATATCCATCAAGTTCTGGTGGGAACAGACCTAATGAGAGTATCACTGATCAGAAATCTCAACTTCCCCTTAGGCTGTTTATTTTGCACCCTCCATCCTCATTACTCTCTCTGTCTCTGTCTTTCTGCCTCTGTCTCTCTGCCTGTTTATATCTGTCAATGTCTCAGTAGTCTCTGTCTCTTACTATCTCTGTCTCCATCTGTCTCCATCACTCTCTGTGTATGTCTCCCTTAGCCTATCCCTTTCTCTCCCTGCCCTCAAATTTCTTAATTCCTTTGCCTCTTTATTTAGCTTGAATGTTATACAATTGTCTTCCCTTCCCAAATCCTAAAATCCTATCTAATTCTCAAAAAATTCTGTTACCTCAATAAGTCACCCTAAATTTGCATAGCTTGTGTTCTTAGCCAATTTTGAGAACTTGAAGCATCTGAAAAAATAACACATAGAGAATGATTTAATTATCTCTCCAGTGACACCAGAGAGTGACAAGCCACAAGGTGAGGAGATTCCTTTTTTTTTCTTGTTACAGATAAATGAAACTGAATACAAGGTTGTATAGTGAAAAATGTGGTAAGAACATGGATACTGCTGATATAGGGAGTAAATCACTTCTCTTTACATAATCCTTAAACTAATATTGTTATTAAGACACTCTCATCTTACATTTCCTTTTTATCTTTGAAAACTATTTTCAAAAACAAATCCCCTCTAAGAAGTGTCTCTATATAGATTTCTAGAAATTGTGCGAACTTAAAGAATCATAATAACATTAATAGATGAATTGACAGGGAGTGATTTAGAGGCCCATTAACACACACCTTGGGTGGTTGAGAGCACTTACAATGAACCCATGGCATATATTAATTAACTAAAGTTTGGCCTGTTTTCTGTTTAGTCTGCTATGTGTGAAACCAGTCAAAAACCCATGCTAACAAAACTCAGCCATATATATGTATGTATATATATATATATATATATATATATATTGCATTTCTTAATGTAGATATGAGAAAAGAAATCAAGCTTTTCATCTAAAAAAAGGGGGGAAAAGAACCATATTATATGTTATATGTAAGTATAACTTCACTTCTTCACAAGGCCTCCTTACTCAAGTGAGAGCCATAATCGTTAGTCTGCTAGGCATATCAAACCAATGACCATTTATTAAACACTTTGTGGTGAGTGCTGGGAATACAAATATTGGAGAAAGATAATTTCTACTCTCAAGCAGCTAACATTCTAATAGGAGAATAAAACACATAAAAGAAAACTGAAGAAGAGTGAAAGCATTATATCCACTTGAGAATATGGTAGAGAAAGTCAACATTTTTAGGGATCCAACCTTGGAAAGGAATGGCATATGGTTAGTCTGGGCTTTCTGTTTAAAAATGGAAGCTCTTGGAAGAACCAGATAATCAGAAAAGGAAACTGCTTGGTAGAGGGTATTTTGAGTGTGACAAATTCAAAGATAAAAGAAATTTCCAAGGCGAAAAGAAAAAAAAAAAAACTTTTCCATAGCATTCATGGTAAGGGCCATAGGGTAAGAACTAAAGTCTGTGGTTGAATGAAAATATCTCTGAGTGAATGAAAACATGTTCCCTTTAAAATGAAATTCTGGTCATGGAATATTGTTGTTCTATAAGAAACAACCAGCAGGATGATTTCAGAAAGGCCTGGAGAGACTTGCATGAACTGATGCTGAGTGAAATGAGCAGAACCAGGAGATCATTATACACAGCAACAACAAGACTATATGATAATCAATTCTGATGGATATGGCTCTCTGCAACAATGAAATGTTTCAAACCAGTTCCAGTTGTTCAGTGAAGAAAGCCATATACACCCAGAGAGAGGGATGTGAAATGTGGACCCCAACATAACATTTTCATGCTCTCTATTGATGTTTGCTTGCATTGGGTTTCCTTTCTCAGATTTTTTTTCTTGTAGACATGATTTTTCTTGCACAGCAAGATGTGTGGAAATAAGTATACATATATTCAATTTGTCAAGTATTTTAACATAATTAAAATGCAGTGGATTTCCTGCCATCTAGGGGAGGGGTGGGGACTAGGGGGGAAAATTTGTAACAGAAAGCTTTGTAAAGGTCAATGTTGAAGAATTATCCATACTATATGTTTGCAAATAAAAAGCTTTAATAAAGGGGGAAAAAAAAGAAAAATGGACTTTTCTGTGCTTGCTATCAAACTAATTGTGACACTCCTAATAATCAATCATATCATCAAGAATCCTCAATTTTCTCCTTAGTCTTTGGTAAAGGGAGAGCTAGTTATTTAGTGGAAAGCAAAGGCACTCTAGAACCACAAGATATTAAAAAGAGGGTAGCATTCACCACTCACTAGCCACAGAGGTATCACTCATTGTAGTAGACTGGGAAAGCTTAACTTGAAGACTGTTTTATAGGCTGTTTTGTATAATTTATTAATGACTTGATGTATACGAATCTTTTCTTCTTACAAAGATTACGTGCTTCTAGAAAATGAGAGTCATTTCTTATGCTTCTTTCTCTACCCCCACATTACACAACAATAAATGTTATTTTTATAGTGTTTAAAGTTTTCAAAATTTATATATATATATATATTGTCTCACTTGTGTCTCACAACCCAATAAGTATATTTTGGCATTCCCATTTTACAGATAAGAGAACTAAGATTCAGAGAGGTTAAATGACAGTCTAAAAAATTTCAGACAGATTTTGAAGCCTATTATTCTAGCTCTATGTCCAATACTCTAAGCATTTTACCCTGCTGTGTCAATCACTCAATAAATAAATATCTACTCTTCTGAATTAGTACAATCCTTCTCTATGTCAGGTTTATGGAAACTATAGCCAAAAATGAACAGGATGAGCAGACATAGATTTGTGATTGACATGAAGAATTACAGATTATATAGAATGCAGTAAGTAATTCTGCTTGCTAACCAAGACAGAAATGAGGGATATTGGATCTGAATTACGTTGTTACTATTTCTTCATCATATTCACATACTTGGTATTTTGTCCAAATGCAAAGCCCACAATAAGGATTAAATAAATGTTTGCTCAATGGAACAAAATTCAACTAACGTACTCATTTTATTTTATATTTTCATTTAGCATAAGCCCATTACAACTCTAAGAGAATAATGATATATGCAAAATATTGTCAGACCTGTGAACTCATTAATATAAATATTCTTTACAAAAGGCAGGTTAGATCCAATCATTCCTGTCTACTCTATTTGATTCTTGTCCACTCTCTATCATGTCTGTCCCATGGAATCCACTTAAAAAGCTGGAGACCTCTTTCCCTTTCTCTTGACATTACTTAAAAAAAAAAACAATTATCCTTTAATTCTAACAAATTATTATCTCTTTATATTACCAAATGACTGGTACATGACCAAAAAGAAACAACTCTGAAAAAACAATTACATTACAGAATGAAAAAAATACTGAGAAAATATTGAATTGGTGAAGATAAAAAAAAAATAAGTATAAAGCATGAAAAGAATTGAAGAGAAAGGGCTTTCTTAGGAAGAGCAAGAAAAATGAGTCAGCTACCACTGCCACCAAAACTCTATTATTTCCAACTCTTAGAAATTACCTAGAGAAAATGCCATCCATCTCTGTTTCTTAATTTAGGTGGAAACTGCTGTGATACAGTGGAAAGAGCACTGCTTTGTGTATCTTGGAGCCAGAAAGCCTACTTTCTAGTTCTACCTGATTTCAATAAGAAAAAATTGGTTGTAATGCTAGGAAACTTACTAAATCAGCCTAAGCCTTGGTTTCTTCATCTATAAAGTGGAATTATTATATTTACAACATCTTCTTCATAGAACTATTGAAGCTGCATGATACTGTGTTAGATTAGTTCTTATTCTGGCCCTTGCAATCACTAATTTTTTCTTGTCCCCAGTTTCATCATATCTATAATAATATGATTGGACTAAATTACCTCTAAAACCTCTTCTTTTTTTTCCCTAACTTTTAAAATTTCAAATTTAATTACAAAATGGGAAAAGAAAAAAATTGCCATGGGCAAAGAACATAAGAAAGAATTCAAAATATAAAGTAATTAATTTACATTTCAGAAAAACGTATAATAAATAATACACATCACTTTATGAGTTATTCACCTTTATTTTTTTTGCTTATTTGTTGTTTTTTTTTATTCTCTGCTGTGTACTTTTTCATTGTTTTTCCCTATTCCTTCCATTCCCCATCCACAGCTAAATTCAGAGCACTTTCAGAAAAAAATTATTGATCAACTATTTTGTTTCACTTATGTCACTACTGACCCGTATAAACTTTTTGAAATAAAATATTCTATAATACTTGTCTCCTGCTTCCCACAGATTTCACTAATTGAACTGAGGCTCATTTCCTTATATAATGATGAAAGGGAAGAGTCTGGTTAAATATACAATTATTTTTATGGAATAGATAAAGAAAGGAAGAAAATAAATATATATTAAATGCTTACTATGTGCCAGACTCTGTGCTAAGCACTTTACACATATATCTCATTCAATTCTCACAACATACTAGGGAGGCAGATAATATTATTAATCCTAATGTTTTATTTTATACTAAGGAATTTGAAGCAGAGGTTAAGTGACTTAGAGGATCACATGTCTACATTTGAACTCAGATCTTAATGGTTGCAATTCCAACATTCTATCCACTGTGCTATCTAATTGTCTCTGCTAGTAAAGTAATGCTAGATTTGGAGTTAATGTTCTGGATTCTTTGCCTTGTCCTACCACTAACACTTCTAACTGTATGGCTATAGCCAAATTACTTAAATTCTCTGAGGCTTATTTTTTTTATCTGTAAAATGAAGCTAATCCAGACCTATCCAGAATCATGGTGGTAAAAGAAAAAAAAATGTAACATATAAACTTCAAAACTTTAAGTAAATGGGAAATTTATTAAAACTATCATCATGGAAAGAATTCATAGTGCATACAGAATTTAATGACTGAATCTAAAGTAAAAAGAAAACAAGACATAGAAACTGGGATTTGACCAAAATATTTATTGACATGTATTAAAAGTTAGAACTGTATTTTTCTTATTAAAAGAAAAGCCTGTTGGTGTGGAGGAGGATGCCATAAACATATACAGAGAGCAGGGGATAGTTTACCTATCTGATCTTTGGAGAGGGGAGGGTAGTGTGGCCAGGGAAGAGCTGAGGAACATTATGAAAGGTGAGGTAAGTGACTTTGAGTAAATTAAATTAAAGAAGTTTTGCACAAACAAAACTGACAGAAAAAAAAGATTAAAAGGGAAGTGTAAAGGTGGGAAATAATCTTTACAGCCAGGGCTTCTGATAAAGTTCTCATTTCTAAAATATATAAAGAACGGTGTCAAATTTATAAGAATACAAGTCATTCCCCAACTGATTTTATGTTATGATGACTTTTATAAACAACAAAAGAAAAAAGTTTATAAAACTTTACTTGAAGGGGTTCTAGAGTCCCTGGTCTTCAAAATCATAGCTTGTACTGTGATTTAGCTGCTTCTTTTTTAAAGGTAATTGAAGTTAAGTGATTTGCCCAGTCACACAGCTAGTAAGTGTCTGAGGTCAAATTTGAATTTAGGTTCTCCTGATTCCAGGTCCAAAATTCTATCCATTATAGTTTATATTCAATACTTAATAAGCAGGGAGGAAAACAAAACTGGGTGGGGGTATTTTGTGGAAGCCAGAGCCGGGATTACAAAGTCATCTTAATATAGAATAATTTTGGGACAGCTAAATGGAGCAGTGGATAGAGCACCAGCTCTGAAGTCAGGAGGACCTGAGTTCAAAACTGGTCTCAGACACTTAACACTTCCTAGCTGTGTGACCCTAGGCAAGTCACTTAATCCCCAATTGTCTCAGGAAACAAAACAAAACATATATATGTGTGTGTGTGTGTGTGTGTGTGTGTGTCTGTGTGTGTGTGTATAAATATATAAAACAATTTAGTAAAATAATTATTTTATGTTATTATTTTATTTTATTTTATGATTATTTCAAGGGAATTATGATAGGTAGAAATTATGAAAAAAACTAATAGAAAAGGCATTAAACAAGTTACTGGAAGAAATAGGTAGCAAAACTATATTAGTGGAGAACCTCAACCTTCCCCTCTCAGAATGAAACAAATTAATCCCAATACTATGTAAACTATTTGGGAAAATAGATAAAGAAGAAATCCTGCCACATTCCTTCTGTGACACAAACATGGTACTGATACCTAATCAGAAAGATCAAAACAGAAAAAGAAAATTACAGACTACTCTCCCTAATGGATATTGATGCAAAAATTTTAAACAACTTATCATCAGGATAATACACTATGACCCAGTGGGATTTATAAAGGAATGCAGGGCTGCTTCTATGTCAGGAAAATTATTGTCATTATCGACCATATTAATAACAAAAACAACATAAATTGTATCATAATCTCAATAAATTCAACAAAAGCTTTTGACAAAATATAGCACCCATTCCTATTAAAAATTCTAGAAAGCTTAGGGATGAAGGGACTTTTCCTTAAAATAATGATCAGCCTCTATCTAAAACCAATGGGAAGAATTATTTGTAAAGGAGAAAAGCTGGACACATTCCCAATAAGATTATGTGTGAAACAAGGATGCCCATTATCACCACTGCTATTAAATACTGTCCTAGAAATGTTGACTTTAGCAATAAAAAAGAAAAAGAAATTAAAGGAAGTGGAATAGTCAGTGAGGAGATAAAACTAAGTCTTTGCAGATAATATGATGATATACTTAGAGAATCCTAGAAAATTGTCCTGATGGAAACAATTACCAGCTTTATAAAATTTGCAGGATATAAAATAAGCCCACACAAATCATCATCATTTATAAATGTTATTGACAAAGCCCACCAGCAAGACATAGAAAGAGAAATTTCATTTAAAATACCTGTAGACAATATAAAATATTTGGGTATCTACTTGACAGAATAAACCCAGGACTATATGAACACATTTACAAAACAATTCTTATAGAAATAAAGTCAGATCTAAACAATTGGAAAACATTTCAAATGCTCATGTTTAGGCTGAACTAATATAATAAATAAATAAAAATAATATAATAAAAATTACAATTTTACTTAAATTAGTCTACTTGTTCAGTGCCATACCAAACTGCAAAAAACATTATTTTAAAGAGCTAGAAAAATAATTCATCTGGAAGAATAAAAGATCAAGAATATTAAGATAATTAACCAAAAAAATGCAAAGAATGGTTGTCTAGCAGTAACAGACATAAAACTAAGTTATAAAGCAGCAGTCATCAAAACCTTTTAGTACTGGTTAAGAAATACAATGATGCATCAGTGGAACCATCCAACCTCCAGCTTCTAGAATAAGAACTATTTGACAAAAATTTTTGGAAAAACTGGAAAATAATATGCCAGAAACTCAGCAGAGACCTACATCTCACATCCAATGCCAAAATAAAGTCAAAATGGCTACATGATTTGGCCATAAAGGTGATACCATAAGCAAATTAGGAGAGTAAGGGATAATTTATCTATTGGATCTTTGGAAAAGGGAGGAATTTATGACAAAAGAACTAGAGAACATTATGAAAGGCAACATGGACAACTTTGACTACATTAAATTAAAAATGTTTTGCACAAACAAAATCAACACAATTAAGATTAAAAGCGAAGTATAAAGCTAGGGAAAATGTTACAGCCTGTGCTTCTGATAAAAGTCTCATTTCTAAAATCTGGAGAGAATTGACTCAAATTTCTAAGAATACAAGTTATTTCTCAATTGATAAATGATCAAAGGATATGCACAGACAATTTTCAGATGATGAAATTAAATCCATATATAGTCATATGAAAAAATGCTCTCATTTGGTTTGATTAGAAAAATGCAAATTAAAAGAACTCTCAAATAGCACCTCATACCTCTCAGATTGGCAAGATGACAGGAAATAGATAATAATAAATGTTGGAGGGGATGTGTGAAAACTGGGACACTAAGAAACTGATGGTAAAGTTGTGAAATAATTCAGCCATTCTGGAGAGCAATCTGGACCTATGCCCAAAGGGCTATCAAACTGTACATATTCTTTGACCTAGCAGTGCCACCATTGATTCTGTATTCCAAGAAAATCATAAAGAAGGGAAAAGGACCCACACATCCAAATATATTTGTAGTAGCTCTTTTTGTGGTAGCAAAGAATTGGAAAATGAATAGATGCCCATCAATTGGGAAATGGCTGAATAAGTTGTATTATATGAAGGTAATGGAATATTACTGTTCTATAAAAATAATGATCAAACTGATTTTAGTAAGGCCTGGAAAGATTTACATGAACTGATGCTGATTGAAACAAGCAGAACCAGGAATACATTGTATACAATAACAGCAAGATTATATAACGATCAATTATGAAAGAGTTAGTTCTCAGTGATTCAGTGATCCAAGGCAATTCTAATAAAATTTGGATAGAAACATTTGCATCCAGAAAGAGAATTATGGAGATTGAATATAAATTAACATATGCTATGTTCACTTTTTCCTTTCTTTTTTTCTCATGGTTTGTCCCTTTTGTGCTGTTTTTCTCTCCCAACATGATTCGTAAAGAAATATGCATTTAAAAAGTTAATAGACATGTCACCAGAAAAAATAAAACAATGAATGAAAAAGAATATACATATATATATGTCCTCTTGATATGGGAAGATGTTATACTTATGTGTCAGCTATCTGACACAGAAAAAAATTATCTTTATCCTAAATATGATGCTTATTGGAAATGTCACAGTTCATTTGTCATTTCCTTGTTTTTTTAAAAAAATGACAGGACATGCTGAATCATATTATGTTTGAACAACAATTAATAAAGAATATTTCTCCATCCCCATCCTCTGCCCTCATTATGTTATGATGGGAAAAAACAATACATGAAGGGAGTTGAAAAGGAGGGGAGACACCCATGCAAGGGTATCCAGGCTATCAATCCTACTTTTAAATCTAGGTCCTGTAAAGAACTTATTAGTTCAAAAAAGTCAGGTTTTCTCATGTATTATCCTTGCTCCCAGAATTTTTTCCTATTTTTAAAAGAGATATTAGAACTGTCAAAGGCAAAAGAATCATTTCAAAAGCTTCCTAAATCCCTTTTGTGTGTATAAATACATAAGTAACACAATAATATATTAATCCACTGATCTATCAATTGATCTATTTACCTATATAGTCATATATATTTAGATAAATATTTGTTGCCATAATTAATTAAGGAACAGCCTCTTTTGCTGTATATTTTTTATTCAACTTCTTTTTTTTGGGGGGGGGGGGCTGAAGCAAAGTGACTTGCCCAGGGTCACATAGCTAGGAAGTATTAAGTGTCTGAGGCCAGATTTGAGTTCCTACTGTCTTCTGAGGTCCTACTGAGGTCCTACTGACTTCTCAAATTCTTTTTCTACAAAAAAATTTATAAAATGCATTTAACAATTATAGCTAGAGTAATAAACTTTGTCCAGGTTATTTGATTTTTGCCAAATGTTGCATTGCAAAATTTTCATGTAAATTCCTTACATTCTAGAGCATGTAGTATTTGTATTTATTAATCTATTCATTTAAGTTCCATGTATGTCCCTATGATGTTTTTAATTCTATTGGAGATTATAATTAAAATAAATTTAATAATTCTATATAGTTAAGGAGGAAAGATCTGGGTTATAAAAGGAAGAGAGAGAGCAATTATAGGGCTAAATACATTTTCAAATCTGTCGCCAAAATTGCAAAGTTTATACTTATGTTATTATTAGTTTCTATTCCTAAATTATAAATCATAAGGAAGTCCCAAATTCAACACTGACTTAACATTATTCTAAATTATATAAAACATTAGATAGATGGATAGATAGATGTTTGAATTAGAATATTTTAATAAACATTTATTCAATGTATAACAAAAGATAATCCATGAATAAATAAATGACTAAAGTAAAGTCTAAAGTTGAATTGATTCATAAGATGTCACCCTGGGAAGAGAAGAGGATATTTAGTATAGGGGAGATGGCTTGGAAAAGAATTGATGGGACCGTACTCTTTTCTTAGGTGTCTTGTTTCTTTATCATTTTGCCAATTGTTCCCTGCCAACCTCAGTCTTGGATAACTTCCACCATACACCATCTTTATTCCTCATACATACTAGTAAACATAGGTAGAGAAAATCATGCAACTTTTCTAACTGCGTTTACTAAAAGTTTATGTTATGCAAGTTCAGCTAGGCCCTCATTTCTAACCCTTTTCTATCTATCTCCCTTATTATCTTACTTTCTCACTCTCCCTTGTGGCTTTTCCACATCTTTTGATCTCTTCTCAAACTTCCCATGGTTCCCCTCCCAAATCCCAAACTATCAGCTGAGAACTTTGCTACATTCTAAAAAAAAGAAAAAAAAATTGAGGCCATTTGACATTAGCTCCATCTTCTCTCATCTCATTCAAATGTTTCATGCCATTATCTCTTAGTTTTTTTCTCACAGAAAGAGATGGTCCTGTACCTTACCAAATATCACACCATCTACCTGCATGAACATTCCCATTCAAACACATCTCCTGCAAACTACTTCTTTATCTTTGTCTGCCTCTGTCTCTCTGTCTTTCTTTTGCTCTTGAACTCCCTTGCTTTTGTTCTTGCTCTCTCTTTATCGTCCTACATCTGTTTTGCCCTTTATGGCCAAACACCTTGAATATGTGGTCTAAAATTAGTGCTTCCATTTCCTTTCATCTCATTCACTTCTAAACTCCTTATAATCCAGTTCTTAACATCATCATTCCCCTGGTACTGCTGTTTCTAAAATTATCAATCATCACTTAACTGCCAAAGCTCGTGACCTTGTCTCAGTCCTCATCATTCCTGAACACTCTATAATCTTTGATATTGCTGATCACCCTCCTTTTCTTAGTATTCTCTTCTCTCTAGTCTTTCAGAACACCTTTTCTTCCTGGGTTTCTTTCTCCCTATCCGACTGCTCCTTATTATCCTTTACTAAATCCTTATTCATAACATTTCCATAAAGTGTCCCACTTTTTTTGTTGTTGTTCTGGGTCATCTTCTCTGCTTCTTGATACTGCTTCACTTGGTGATCTCATCTGCTCCCATTAATTGAATTATCTAGGCTGGTGATTCTTAGATTTACCTATCCTGATCCAATTTCTCTTCCCTTTCCCCTTACTCCCTTCCCCCCTCCCCAGTATTTTGTTTTTGATGACCACCTCCCTCTAACTGTCCTCCCCCCTTAGAACCCTCCCTCTTTTTTACACCTTTCCCCTAATCCTTCTATTAGTTTATCCCTTTCTTTTCCTACTTTCCCTCCTACTTCCCTATAAGGAGGGCCAAGTTTTTCTTTGAAACCAAATGTGTCTGATATACTCTTTTAGAGTCCAATCTAATGAGAGTAAGATTTACACAATACTCATCGTCCTCCCTTCTTTCCCTCAATTATATTAGATTTTCTGTCTCTTCATGAGACTTTGCCTTATTTTACCTCCTTTTTTTTACTTTATTTTACCTCCTCCCTCTCCCCCTTTTTTACAGTATGATATCCCTTCTACCTCTAATTTCTTTTCCATTATTATCAAAGTAAAATCAAATTATACCCCCATTCTTTAAGGATACCCATAGTAGAGATATAGTTCTCAGGAGTTCTTTCCTTTTTACGTTTTTATGCTTCTCTAGAGTTCTATGTTTGGAGGTCAAATTTTTTGTTCAGATCTGGTCTTTTCATTAGAAATAGGTGAAATTTTCCTGTATCATTGAATCACTATCTTCTTCCCTGGAAGATAATGCTCATTCTAGCTGGATAGCTTATTCTTGGCTGTAATCCAAGTTCTTTTGCCTTTCGGAATATCTGATTCCAGGCCCTTTGATCCTTTAATGTGGAAGCTGACAGATCTTGTGTAATTCTAATGACAGTTCCTCGGTATTTGAACTGTTTTTTTTCTAGCTGCTTGCAATACCTTTTCCTTGGTGCAATAGTCCTGAAATTTGACCACGATATTCCTTGGGGTTTTAATTTTCGGTCTCTTTCAGGAGGTGATTGGTGAATTCTTTCAATGCCAATTTTGCCTTCTGATTCTAAAACATCAGAGCAATTTTCTTTCATGATTTCCTGGAAGATAGACTCAAGGTTCTTTTTTTCATCATGTTTTTCAGGGAGTCCAATAATTCTTAGATTGCCTCTCCTCAAGTCAGTTGTTTTTCCTAAGAGATATTTCATATTTTCTTCTATTTTTTCATTTTTTTGTTTTTGAGTGATTCTTGAAGTCTTATTGAGTCATTCAATTTTTTGTTCAATTTTAATTTTTAAAGTATTATTTCCTTCAGTTATCTTTTTTAGCTCCTTTTGTAACTGGCCAATTGAATTTCTTAATTCAATGCATTCTTTTTCCATTTTGCCAATTTTATTTTTCAGTGAATTGTTGCCGTTTTCCAATTCACTAATTTTGTTTTTCAGTGAATTGTTATCTTTTTCAAATTCACTATTCTTATTTTCCAGTGAGTTGGTGACTTTTTCCAATTAACCAATTTTGTTTTTCAGTGAATTGTTGTCTTTTTCCAATTCAGCAGTCCTGTTTTCCAGTTTTTCACATCTCTGTTGCAGGGCGCTATTTCCTTCTTGCACTGCTCTCAATTTATTTCCCCATTTTTCTTCTAGCTCTCTTTTGAGATTCTTTATGCAATCTTCCAGGTAAACCTTCTGAAAAGGGGACCAGCTCATGTCTGCTTTGTGACTTCCTCTGGGATTGTTTTCAGAACCTCAGAATCTGGGGTCTGCCCTATTTTCTCTCCATAAAAGCTGTCAATGGTGAGAGCTCTCTTCTGCTTCTTGCTCATGTTTTTGATTTTGAGGTCTAATTCAGAGCAGGGAATTCTGCCGCCCTTTCAATTTGCCCTGGGGCAGTTTGCCGAATTGACTTCTGGTCTGGGGCTGGTCGGCTAGATCTGCACTAGGACCACACTTTCAGCTGCTCTCAATCCACCCTTTACCAAAGGCAGATCTGCCAAAGCTCCTGCCGGCAAGCAGAGCAAAGTGGCCCAAGCGTCTTCCAGGGACATCCTAGCAGCCTAAAATCATCTGCTCCGGCCGAGCCTCGGACTTGCACCCCGGCTGCATGCTGGCATCTGAGTGCTGGCATCTGAGCACTGGGAGCTCCTTGATCCCCTGCCCGTCTGAAACTGACCTTCTCCGGAGTTCTTTCAAAATAGATTGTTGATAGAAGTGCATTGTAGATCAAGTGTTTGGTGGAGCCCTCACTCCAGAACCAGTTCGGAGGCTCTATTTGTCTGGGTCTGAGGGAAGGTCTTAGGAGCTCACAGAGAATGCTGTCTGCAGTTCACCATCTTGGCTCCGTGCCCCCCACTCCCCATACAATTTCTCTACTGACCATCACTTTTGCATTTCCTTTCCAAAATCTTGAACTGGATATGCAGTAGGTATTTTAAACTCAACAAGTCCAAAGCAAAATTAATTATCTTTCTTGTAAACTCTCCTTCTATCCAAGTTCTTATATTAATGTTAATGGAACTACCATCCTCTCAGTTTGTCAGGTTCATAACATACATATCATCCTCAACTTCTGTCTCTCAAGCCCCCTTATTCAATGAATTGCCAATGCTTCTCTCTTTTACCTTTGCAATATCTCTTGAATATTACTCCTTCTCTCCTCTGATGCTGTATCCAACCTGGTGTAGGCCCTCATCATCTCACTCTAGGACAATTACAATAGCCTATTGGTGAGTCTACCTGCCTCAAGCCTCTCCCAACTCTAATTCATCTTCCATTCATTTTCCAAAGTGATTTTCCTAAAATGAAGGCTCAACTATGTCACCCACTCCAAATATGCACTGAATAAGTTGTAATGACTACTTATCACCTTCATGATCAAGTAAAAATTTTTACTGTTTGGCATTCAAAATCTTTTATAACATAGCTTTTCCCCAGCCCTTTAAAACTGTCATATACCTTACTACTCATCACAAGCTCTGATCTACTTTCACTGACCTCCATAAAATTCTTCCAATAAGATCTTTTGTCTCTAGACATACTTGTAATTTTCTCCCTCATTATCTATATCTACTTATTTCCATCAAGCCCCAAGTAAATTTTCCTGTATCATTGAATGACTATCTTCTTCCCTGGAAGATAATGCTCATTCTAGCTGGATAGCTTATTCTTGGCTGTAATCCAAGTTCTTTTGCCTTTCGGAATATCTGATTCCAGGCCCTTCGATCCTTTAATGTGGAAGCTGACAGATCTTGTGTAATTCTTTTGTAAGAAGTATTTGCAATCCCTCATAATTCTAGTACTTTCTTTCTGTTAATTATTTTCTATTTTTTCCTGCATATGTTTTGTTTGAAAAAAAAAATTCTTTGCTTGTTGTCTTCTCCATTACATTGCTGATACATCAAAGACAAGGACTGTCTTTTTGGTTTTTTTTCACATCTTTTGTCTTCATATAAAGAATTCTGTTTTATTTCATCTAATAAATTTTATTATGCTCCTTCAATATGCAGTATGCCATGATAGGCTTGGAAATGAAAATATAAAAATACACATAGCCTCTCCTCTCAAAAAGTTTATAATCTAGTAAGATGTTTACAAGTAAGTAAGATATATTAGAACAAATCAGGAATGAAGGAGAAGTAGACATTTAGAGAAAAGGAATTTTCTCTAAGAAAATATTGATGACAATATTTTTCTAAAATGAAAGATGTTCTGACATTGTAGACTCAAACCTAAAATTTCTTTAGACCTGTCACTCTTCAAAGGTAAAGATGAAATTGTCTCTTAAGAATACATTAAGGGATCCCCAGATACTCTATAATATATATTTTCTTGTAAAAATATGATAAACTCCACATTACTAAAATACTTGGCATGGAAGGTAGATATGACCTTGGACACATTGAAGTCAGTAGCAGAGATAAGCCCCTCAAAATTTGCTTTAGCCACGTTGTACTCTACAGACTATTTCTATAGTATATCATTTTATATAACAAATTCTACAATTTCCCATTGTCTACAAGATCATGTTCTATCTTAGCCCACTTCTGGTCCCTTCCCTATAAATGCATCCTTCAATTTACCCTGTTTTTATCTTATATGTATTCAATTATTTGCTTGTGGTCTTCCCCATTAGAATGTGAGCTACTTGAGGTCAGGGGATGTTTGTGTTCTTCTAGGTACCCCTAGCATTTAGCACATAGCAAATACTTAATAAATGCTTGTTGCATGACTGATTGTCTTAGTTCATCTTTCAATCCTTTCTTCCCAACACTATGCTCATGAAAACTTATCTCCCAATATTTTATAACCCATCCTCACTTTTCAGAAAAATACCATAATGCACCTCCATATTTATATATACAAATATGTATGTATCAATGTATATTTACATGTATATATATATAAGTATATATAAAGACATATGTATATACATATATAACTGTGGGAATTTTTCTGAACTTCCTGTCTAAGAATACTTTTCCTATTCTTCTTTCCCTAACCATTTATTTCATAGAGCTTTTCCTATGGATTCTGTCTAGTGTTAATCTTTCCTCTTTGAATATGTTGTGTATACCATAGATTGTAAAATCCTTTTAACATGCTGCCTGCACTGCCATTTAAGTGTTTTATTTAATTATAAACTTAAGTCCTTTTCCTGGAATATATCTTTTACTTCTTTTCTATGCCCTATAGAATATACTAAATGCTAGCTTTAGGCTCTGAAATATTTGATGGATAAATGGATGGATAGATGAATGGATGGATGGATAGATGGATTGATGAGTAGATTGATGTATACATTTAGGAATGAATTGCTGCAGCAATTTCGTGTTTGCTAACTGATAAGTAGATTAAATTGGGGTAGCTAGATGGCTTAGTGAAGAGGGTACCAGGTTTAAAGTCAGGAAGACTCCTCTCCCTGAGTTCAAATATGGCCTCAGACATTAATATCTGTATGATGTTGTTAAAGTTACTTATCTATTTGCTTCAATTCTGCTTCTGTAAAATGAACTGGAGAAGGAAATGATAAATGATTCCAATATCTTTGCCAAGAAAACCCAAATGGAATTACAAAGAATCTGACATGACTAAAATGACTGAACCACAAGTAGACTACACAGTTATAAAACTGGTGGTTGATACTTCTAATAGTATCTGTCCAGTGAGGGAATGATTGAGGAGAATTTACTTACTTTCTGGGTCTAGAATGTATCAACTGAGCTCCTATCTATGTGAAGGGGGTAAAGGAGCTCCTTATGTTGGAACATTCATATTCCAAAGAAGGTAATTATCATATTTTCAGTTGCAAGCTTAAAATTGTATATTAATTAATGTCTGTGAAGAAAATTTTAATAATATAAAAATTAAATTACTTGGGAAGAGAAACAAAATAGACTCTGCCAACAAGGAGAAGTGAAAACAGTTGACTTTATGGGCATAAATAGAAATTAGCATTCTTCTTGAATAAATTTATCTATATAATATAATGAAAGATAATTTTAGGCCAAATGAATCAGCAGGTGCTGCTTTCAGAAGAGAATCTATATATCGTTTAGGCACTTACTCATTTTCTACCTTTTATTTCAGATATTTGCGTGCCCTTCTTATTCATTGTTAGCCCCACTACCTTGATTTCACTCCCACTCTCAACCTTCAATTGCAGACACACAAATTCCATAGAATTTTCAAAAGTTTGCCTCACAATCTCAAATTATCTTGGTACCAAAAAAACTCAACTATCAGGCAACCATATTTGATTTTGCATTTGTTCAGAACTATTCTTTTTAAATCTGGAAAGCTATTAAATGCCATTAGCAGATTTCAGTGATGCTGCTCACTAACTGCTACAGAAATTAAGTTAGTCCATTTCTCCACCACTTTTCAGGAAAATCTGGCAAAACAGTTTGTATATCTACTTAAGTCTTCCCCAAATTAACACCTCCCTTCTAGGTATAGTAATCAGAGGGATGACAGTAGACAATTAATTAGGTCCAACTGCATCATTGCTTTTACATAATTAATATGTTCATTACAGGATTGAAATTGTTTTGCCTATACTTTGGGGAAGAATATACCAAAATATAGTCATGAACATTTTTATTAGAATAGTTTTATTTTTTCACAACCTGAAGGCTAAGAAAACGAGAGGCTTGGAAAAACTAAAATTAATAATAAGAAAATCATTCTCTTTAAATAGGCCTCAATAGAAGGAAGAATTCCCTACCAGAATGGTCCAAAATGCAGTATGCTATCTTGTTAGGAAGTAGGTTCTGCAATAATGGAGGTCTTGACTAGAGACTGAATGACTAATTCTAATAAATTTTGAAAAGGAGAATCAATAATCTTTCATGCACACTTTTGCCAAAGTAATGTTTTTTATATATTACTCTAATTCTTCCATTTTTTTTTTTACTCAAGTATCCTCAACAACTCACCACTATCAACTGTATACAAAAAAGAAATTCCTTAACTTAGCATCTTAGGTACCCCACAATATAAGTAGAATTTTTTTCTAGACTTTTGTCATGGCACACTGCTTTCTATTTTTCAGACAAATTAAGCTGGTACTGAATAGTTACATCTTATTTTTGTGCTGCTTTCTTCCTTCTTACTTTTACATATACAGTTCTTCCTTCCATGCCCAGAACAAATCTTTTTCACTCTCCTTCACTTCCAGCAATTGAAATTCATCTACTCTTCTAAAGCCCAGAATAATTTCCACAATCTAGATTGAACTTTCTCTGATTTTAGACATCTCTCTACCAATTTTGGAGTGCTCCTTATCTCCTTCAATTCCTCAAGCCATTCAGTTTAAATTCTGAACCTCATTCTTTGTCCTTGCCCTAGGCATTTGCTCTTTTAAAATGTGTATTATAGTTATATCTACCTCATTCACTATTCACCCTTCTCCACCCTGACTTTCACACTATAAAATTAAATTGTAGCTCCTTGAGGGTAAAAATTGTTATATTCTACCCTTTAGTACACCTAGTATCTCATATGGTGATCTGTACATAGTATTTACCTATTAAATGTTTACTGAAACAATTCAAGCTGAATCAACCACAGAATCACAGAATATAAAACTTGAAAGGAAGCTCAGAGGCCTCAGAAGTCCAAAGCATATAATGTCCACTATGATGTATCTGACAAATGATTACCTAGACTGTATTGAAGACCTTTCAAAAGCAAAAATATATACTTTGGAGTGATCTGATTCTACTTTGGGGCAGTTCTGTTAGGAAATTTTATTAAGAAAGTTTGAACCACATTCAAATCTAAATTTTCTCCTTTGCAATTTCCATTCATTATTGTTCCTGTTTTTGCCCTCTGAGACAAACAAGAAATACTAGAACTTAATGATCATGTCCTTCTTGAGTCTTTTCTAGACTAAAAATCCTGGTTCTTCCAATTGATTCTCAACCGTCATAGACTCAAGACCTATTTCCATTCTGATTGTCTTTCTCTAGATATTTTCAAGTTTGTCAATTTTTTTTTTCCTGAGGCAATTGGGGTTACGTGACTTGCCCAAAGTCACACAGCCAGGATGTATTAATTGTCTGAGGCCAGATTTGAACTCAGGTCCTCCTGACTTCAGGACTGGGCCTCTATCCACTACACCAACTAGCTGTCCCATGTTTGTCAATTTTCTTAAAATAAGGATGTCTGTCAATTGAGGAATGAATGGAGAAGCTGTGATAGATGATCACAATGGAATACTACTATGCTATAAAGAAATGATGATCTTTGATTTTTGATCTTACAAAACATGGATAGAGTTTCATGAAATAATGAAGAGTAAAATGAGCAGAAGCAAGAAGACATCATATACAGTAATAGCAATATTGTTCTAAAAACAATTTTGAGCAAATACGTCATTTTGATTGCTATAAATATATAAATTAAGTACAAAACCCATGTGAGGAAAATACTAACTGCATTCAGAGGAAGAATAGATAAATAGGAATATACATATATATATAT
>JAJPUD010003363.1:75632-108621 GCA_023553655.1 Myrmecobius fasciatus | reverse complement strand
TGTAGCATGAAGCTGTTGTTGCTTGTAGAGGAAGCTTGGGACAATCTCCCCTTTGCCCTAAGAGCAGATCCTGACTTTTAAAAATGAGCAAAAAAGCAAAAAGAGCTCTGACCATAGATAGCAGACCTTAAATCCTGAGGAAACTAAAAGCAAAACATCTCCAGATAAAGCCACAAAGAATGATATAAATTGGTCTCCATCTCACAAGGCTCTATTGGAAGAATTCAAAAAAAGGATTTTAAAAGAAAGAAGAAAAATAAGGACAGGAAATGAGAGCTCTGGTACCTTGATTATGTTAAGGTTTTATTGTACTGTTATGTTCTTTTGGGATATCTATGATCCTTTGGTTGATTTTATATATCCTTTAATATCCACATTTATTATTTTTTGGGTGGTGAATGAGGTGCATGATGAACATATTTTCTTTTAATAGTCTTGTTCTTTGTTTATCTTCTTCTAGATTGTCTTTCACTATTATGTATTTGCATTCCCAATCTACTGCTTTTCTTTTTCTTTCTTTTGTGAGATTTGTCACTACAGATTCAAGATGGTTTTTTTCTATTTTCCTGATTATTTTTGTTGTGTAAGATATAAACGCTCTTATTATTCTCATTTACCTTAAATATCACTCAGGAATAGCATACTCTGGTTACATGTTCTCCTCAAATTCAACAAAGCCCTCTGTTTGCAAGTGTTAAATTATTTTCTTTTGTTTTGTTGTAGTTATTCATAGGTACTTGAATTCATTTATTACGGAGGCCACATTTCCTTCTATTACTGTCTTTATTGTTGTTGCTATTGATTTAACTGTTTAAATTGAAATTATTACAGTTTTCATTTTAATTTTTAATCATCCTGTTGATTATTTCTTACAAAACAATAATATTCCATGACATTCATGTATCATAACTTATCCAGCCATTCTTCAACTGATGGGATTCTATTTGATGTCCAGTTCCTTGCAACTACAAAAAGGGCTGCTACATACATTTTTGCACATGTGGGTCCTTTTCCCTTTTTTATGATCTCTTTGGGATACAGGCTCAGTAGAGACATTGATGGATCAAAGGGTATTCAGTCCAATAACCCTTTGGGAATGGTTCCATATTGCTCTCCAGAATGGTTGGATCAGTTCACAACTCCACCAACAATGAATTAGTGTCCTAGTTTTCCCACATCCCCTCCTATATTCATCATTATCTTTTCCCAGAATCTTAGTCAATCTGAAAAGTGTATAATGGTATTTCAGAGTGGTTTTAATTTGCATTTCTTTGATCAATACTAAATCTTAGAGTTTTCTTGATGTTTCTGCTTCCTGAAATCTTCTGTGCTTTTAATTTCCCTCATCCTTATTTTCCTTCTCACTTATTTCTGATTCACTCCCCTCTGATTGTGGAGGCTGAATCTCAGAGTGACTCACTCTCCTCTCAACTGGACAATCCAAAATTTCCCAGCCTAGGTTTCTTTCCCAACTGCCATCTGAGTGGTAAAAATCAGCTTCAGATAGATGGTGTGCTCTTCCTCAGACTTGATGGATTGCTGCATAGTTCTCTACACTTACAGTGTCTTGTCTTAATGACTTGTCCCTCTCCTTTTATTTCATTAGTTTTTCTGACCCATGAGTAGCAGAGAATGTTGGCACAAGAAGCTCATACAGTTTTTCCTAAGCCTGATGGAGCCTGCTTTCCTTAATACTGGCATTAGTGATTCCAGGTTTCAGCCCCCAACAAGCTTTTGTTTCTTAAGGATTATAACCAAACTGGCTGTTATGGCCTGAAGAAACTTCTATAGAAGAATTGTGTAGCTTGTAACTGGGAATCTATGGCACTAAAAAGAGGGGTTAGGGATCTTCGTATAGAAGTAGATTTTTATGCAGGCTTGTGTCAGATGTTTGGGTCTCTTAGTATAGCCTGTCTGCTGGTAGAATGGGAGATGGGAGAGGAGTTTTGAGTGAGTTTAGAGTCAGTGAGTGTCAGTTTCTAGGATTTATCTTTTTAACTTTTTACATTCTGGATGCCCTACACCATGGAAACATAAAAGATGTTTTATCATTGTTGCATAAGTTCTGTTTTGGAGAGATTGGAGCAATCATTAAGATTGAAAAGCCATATTCTTGCTCACATAAACCAGAACCAAGTCTTATTAATTCTATTTCTACATCTTGTCTCATCTCTGTATTCTTCTTTTTACTTCCAGAGCCACTACCTTAATTCAAACAAGCATTGTTTCCTCCTCATTATTTTCTGTTCCATTGCAATAGATGCCTAATTAATCTTCTTGCATCTAGCCTCCCCACTGCAATGCATCTTCCATAGCTAACATATGATTGTTCTCAAGGAACAGGTCTGATCAGTTAAATCCCCTGATCAAGAAGCTTTAATATCTCCTATGCCCTTTAAGACAAAATGAGACCCTTGTTTGGTATTTAAAATCCTTCCTAATCTGGATCCATCATACATTTCAAGGCTGATTTTACATAACTGCTTTTCACAGACTCAACTTTCTAGTCAAACCAGCCTTCTTGCTATGTACTACACTGACATTCAATCCAACTTCTGTATCATTACAAAGGTCTTCCCAAATGCCTCAAAAGGATTTCCTCTTCATCTTTGCCTCTCAGAAGCTCCATATCCCTTCAAATTCAGCTCAATTGTTATTTTCTACAAGATGCCCTTCCTGAATCCTCCAGTCTTTCAAAAGTATTTTATATTTCATATATATATACATATATATATATGTTCTGCATACAAAGTTCTTTCCCTGATAATATAAACTCTTTAACAGTAGGAATTTATTCTTTATCTTTGCATGTGCAATATCAGTACAACATCATGCATATGATAAGTATTTAATAAAGACCTATTTAACTGAATTGAATTCAATTAGTTTTCATGTAGTAATTGTTCTATCTCCATGACTTAATTTGATTCAGTCCCTACTCTCCATTTAGGTAGACACCATTCTGATTCAGACCCCTCTTACCTCTCCTGTGGATTAACAATTTGATCCACACATAATAGTAGCATTAAAGCATTAATAAATGCCTTAGAGAAGAAAATGGCAAATCACTCCAGTATCTTTGCTAAGAAAATCCCAAATGGAGTCATGAAGAGTTGGATGTGATTGAAATGACTGAAAAATAACAAATAAATATTTATTGATTTATTGGCTGGTGGACTCAATCTTGTGGCAGTCTTCTAATTGAACTACCAGTTCCTGGTTATTGTTTATTTTTTGTTTGTTTTGTTTTTCATTTTTTCTTTTCTTTAATCCATTCTCTACCAAGATGCCAAAACCATTTTCCCAAAGCATGAATCTGGCTATACTAATTCCTTGTCCAAGAATTTTCAGTAGCTCACTATTGCTTTCATAACAAAATACAATATTCTTAGCTTAGATAGAAAAATCTAATTTTATCTGAATCCTATGAATTTTAAAGTCCCTATTTGCCTATTTACCATCTTCCACACTCAAAATTTATTCTCCAACTTCAGCCTTTGCAAGGGCTACCTCAACATCTAAAGTCTCTTTACTTTTTAAGTCCTTAGTCTTTTTTTTTTTTTTTTTAAGATTCACAGTATGTACCACTTCTGACCAGACATTTTTCCTGATTCCCTTTATTGGTATTTACTAATGTATCAGTGTGAATTTATGTGTTTTATTCTATTTTTGCCTTCCCTCCCCCCACTCCCCATGTAATTTAGTTGAGGGCAGAGAAATTTTGCTTTCATTATGATTTTGCAACTTTTTGGTTAATTCAATGGCTTGTATTTAGTGTGTCCTTAATAAGTGTTCATTGGGTTAGATTGTACTGTATTAGGAAAAGGAACAAGAGATAAGGATTTAGGTAGGTTTTTCAACCTAAATGGATTTGGGATTCCAAAGGATTAGGCATTCTTTAGGACTTAATGAAAGGGACTCATAAAGACAAACAGGGATATTGGTGAATAAAAGATTTAGGAAAGGTAGAAATGAGCTATTTATAATATTGAGAGACTAGGAATATCCAGTTGTTCTAATCCTATTCTGTCATTAATTTTCTGCCTATTCATTTATTTATTGATTCCCTAACCCCTTTTTTTCCTTTGTCAAATACTATTTTGATCTTTGTCCCTACCCCAATTTCACATTCTTTATACAACTCATTCCTATATATTCTCTATTTCTTTTCTTCTTAGGAGGAATTAAATGAAAAGTTAGTAAAATGTTTTCTTTTAATATATATTTGATTAATACATCTTTTCTCATTCTTGTGAGCATTTAAAAAGCAGCAAGAATCTATACCCAGATAAAGAACTGATTATGCCTGAATACAGATTGAAGCATATTTATATTATTACTTTATCTTTCTAGAGAGTTTTTTGGGGGGAGTGAGAGCTGGGGAGATCTATGTTTTCCTTCACAACATGATTTTTATGGAAATATTTTATATGATTCACGTGTGCCTTCTCAATGGGACAGTGGTAGGGAGATTGGAAAAGGAGAAAGGAAGAAAATTTGTAACTCAAAGTTTTAAAAACAAATGTTAAAAATAATTCTACATGTAATTGGTGAATATATATGTATACTACATATGTATATATATTATATAAAATAGAAAATAAATAAAAACAGTAATATTCATAATCAAAAAATTTAAAGGAGAAAAAAACTTTACTGACAAATCAGTATTATTATAAAGCCGTATAATTAGGTAGAGATAAATTTCCATTTAGATAAAATACAAATAATTCAAACTCCATAGGGGGATATAACTATTAGATACTGCATCAAGAAATTTTAAAGTGTTTGACTTTCATCCCTCTTATTAAAGAACATTGTCTTTAAAAAAGAAGAAATGACATTGCTTAATGCTTTACATTAAATTTCATTTCCCACTATGTAATTATTAAATGATAAGTAGCTACTGCATTATTAATAGGAATAAATAATTAGATGGCAATTAGATAACTATCATTAATGACTTGCTCATTAATATGTAAGTAGTTAGCTCTTAGAAAATGGAAAGAAATAAGGATAAGATACTATAAATAAGAAAGAACTATGTTTTGTGTTTTTGTTAATTATAAATAGCATTGAGGCTTTAAAACTGCACATACAGAAGCAGAGAAGACTGGAAGAGTTATGGCAAAAACCATTCTAAGTGAGTTGCCAACAAAACTCTCCCAGACTTTTTGGAGATTGAGTTTGTTTATTCTTAGAAAAAAAAAACTGATTTCCTGTGTCTGACGAAAAAAGCATATAAAAAAGATGAAAAGGCTGCCAAATAGCACTCTAGAAAGAGAATGCTAATGAATTGAGTGTTAATGAATCAAAAACATATGGATTTCACTTCACTTCAAATAGAAATGATTTCAATTTTAAAAGTGAAGATAACTTAGCAAAAGTTAATAAGATGTTGTCAATCTTAAAACATAAAGAAATTTAGAGTGTCTTAAGGGAAGTCAAATCTAATTTTTTCAGTCATTACCTCCTATTTAATTTTACAAGGTAGGTCAACTGATAAATAGATGAACAATTTTTTAAAAATTTCAACGTGAAATACTTAAAAACAAAATATTATGTGATTTACAGGGAAAAAAGTTCTAAATGGCCATGTCATGATAGGACATTCAATCCCCTTAGCCAAATGCCACAATTAAACCCCTCCCCACACACACACACACAAAACCTTTACCAACTAAAAGACTTTGAATGTGGTATTTTGGTTAACTTCAGGATTATGTGAATATTCTCATTTGCAAATTAATCATGATAAATGTCAGTCTGACTACAAATAAGAATTGTGGGTTACACTATTGAGTTATAGCACAATGCCACATATGAAAATTTTCACATCAAATCTACAGTTCTAATTATGTAGTCATGATGAATTTTTCAATGTAAGAAATTTTTTTTAAAAGTTGTGTTTTGAATTTTATTAGTTATATAGAGACTGCTTTCATTGAAGTTAGGAACTTTTGATAGGTATAGTAACTCCTTCTGGCATCAAGACATATTCTGGTATATGAAAACACATGATGCCAATTAAAAAGCTCGTTGACTTCCCATTAGGAAGTGGAACACCATTTAAAACAATCTGCCTCCTTGTATCTATTTTATTGAGAATTCCTATCTAAAGGTTATAATTATCTTTTGTATTTAGCAAAATAATTAAAGTTATGCCAGATATAAATATGTACTGAAATAGTAAGTCAATTGACTGGTCTTCCAAATGCATGTAATAGCCTGAACAGAATCAGTTTCCATCAATGAATTTTTCCCCTGTATGGGCTGTGAGAGTAATCTTTTGGGTACTCTTAGTTTTTATTAAAAACATCCTATAACATTTGAGGACATGAAGCATTCCATACAATGCTACCAACAGACAGGAACTTATATCAAAAAGGAAAAAGGAAACTCTTTTTCTATTTAGAATTTGCACAGGACATCATTTCTCTCTGTCATTCATAATAACATAAGTCAGAAGGTGGTTGAACTGAATTCTATCTGTAATTTCATTAATCAAAGAACCTCATACAATCTTAACATGTCTGACAGATTCCTTGTTGGAACCTAATTTGCTCTATTATAAAATGTTTGAGTTTTGAAATTGCCTACTCACATACATATATACACATACATGTTCACATGCATGTATATATTATATGACATATAAGAGGGGACAAAGACTACAAGATAGAGTTGGATATAGAGATAGAAAGATCTGGATACATAGATCACCTCTGGCAGGAACTGCCATATGAATTTATCAATCTGTTAGAAGAGCATTAAGGAGAAGCTAGGTGGTAAATAGAGTACCGGGCTTGAAATCAAGGACAACTCTTCCTAACTTCAAATCCAGCCTCAGACACTATGCAAACCACATAACCCCATTTATCTTAGTTTTTTCATCTGTAAAATTAGCTAAGGAAAGAAATGGCAAACTATTCAAGTATTTTTACCAAGAAAATCCTAGGTGGGCTCATGAAGAGTCAAACAAAACTGAAAATGACTTAACAAATATAACAATAAGAATATGCTATAGACAGAGTATTGATTTGTATTGGTAAAGGGTGTTTTCTCTTTTGGGAACCTCCCTATAGACCTATAGTAATAAACTCAGAGTTTCTGTCTGAATTCACATGGACACACACACATATTTTTGTGTGTATATGTCTATGCCCTATATAAATAAACATGTATGAATAGAAGTATGTAATATTATGTGATATATTATATAATAAATATAGCACACCATATGTATCATAACATAGTACAGATACATATACACACAAATGTGTGTATATGCATGATTAGTGTATATATGCATACAGTGTACACATTTGTACTGTGTATATAATTATAAATGCATGTAGAAACGTGCATTTTTATATCCACATATTTAAGGGCAGATTAAGTGGAACAGAGTTCTAGCTTTGGAATCAAGAAGACCCAAGTTCACATTTGGCCTCAGATATTTACTATGTGATCCTAAAAAGTCACTCAACATCTGCCTATGTCAGTTTCTGCAACTGAAAATGGGGACAAAAATAGTCCCTACCTTCCATGGTTGTTGAAGACCAAATTAAAATGTAATAATACTTACCACAGTGCCTGGCACATAGTGGGTATTTTTTTAAAAATGTCTTCCTTCTTTCCTTCTATATATACTCATTCAGATACAAATTCACTACATATAAATCAAGTATATGTATGAGTGTAGTATGGGACATAGACATGGGATAGACACTGCAGATGGATAATGAATCAGACATAGAATCAAAAGTAAATTAGGAAGAAGTGAACTGGCCAGATTGCATGTATAAAAAATGGTGCAGTGCTAATGATCCCAAGCTGTTCCTTGGCACAAAAGCCCAGCTTTTTAGTAATAATGTACTCTAAGTGATGTTACATGGTTGTGAATCTTGGTAATACCACAATTTCTGAAAAATTTGAATTGCCAAGATCTATGGAGTGTTTCATAGTAGTTATAATTAGGCTGAAATGGATCTTCAAGGATGACTTGAATACAGAAAATGACCTAAGTAGATGTGAAGACATTTTCAGACTAGTCACATAATCCAAATAATTTACTTTATTAGATAAAGAAACTAAATTCTAGAAAGACTAATAAATTACCAATGCTCATGGCAGAATAGAGAAAACTATGGACTTTGATCCAGGAATCATCTGTAACCTGAAAAGATTAGACTAAATAATCACTTCCATTTCTAAAATTCTGTGATGTTACAGAATCACAGATTCAGAGAAACATCCAAAGAACATCTAATACATATCCTTTATGATCAAGCTTTTCTATATACAACTTGCCTCAAAAGATGCAGCCATTTTTTAGACTCCTAATTACAGGAAACTCACGCTTTCCTGATATAGGAAGATATTTCCAACACCAGGTATATAGCTTGATTATACATAGTTTAAAACTGTACATTTTCTCCCTCAAAACTTTGAGGTTTTTGAGAATAGAGAATGTCTTTTCTTTATGACTTAGCACAGGACCTGGCACATAGTAGGCACTTTAGTAAATTCATTGACTTACTGATGTACCAATTTCTCTTTAGTCTACTTCTATTTGCTAGTTTGTTTGTTTGTTTTTCCCTTTGATATCAAACTTAAATTTGCCCTTTGAGAATTATGACCATTTACATCTCTTTGGTTGGCTGCCTAGGGCCAAGTAGAAGAACCACTCTTTTGTTGAACAACTATTATGTCATCTGAAGTCTTCAGGATAATTCTTCTGGACAAACACCTCTATTTCTTCCAATCACTTCTAAATGATCCTCATCAGCTTACGTAGCAGCTTTTTCCAGAAGTTCTCCATCTTAATCTTTCCTAAAATATGGTGCCTATGGTTGATCACAATACTTAAAATGTAGTTTGACCAGGAAGAGCACAGAGGGATTATGATGATCCTAATGCTACTTTTCATGAATCTAAGACTCCAATAATTCAATTCTTGACAGAGAAGTTGTGGGCTTTAAATTTTCAGAAGTAATTAATGTAGAATTTTTTTTTCTGCTTACTATACATGTTGGATAAAAAGGTTTGTTGTTTTGTTTTTCTTTTTTTCCCCAAAAACTTAGATGGATGGAAAAGGAAGGATATATAGAAATAGGAAGAAAGGGGGAAATAAAGAAGGAAGGAAAAGATGATATTTGCTTGAGATATTTTATGCAAAGTGAAAGAACTTCCAAGACACAAGTTAAAATAAAAGCTACAATAAACCCCAATAACAGAAATTAGGGGTGAAATTCTCAATTTCCAAAGGTGGAGATTAATGTCACATAGTGTTAGAGATAAAAATACAGAGAGAGACAGAAAGAGATAGCAAGAATGAAAGAAGAGAAAGAAAAAGTTTAGGGATATCACCAATGTAAAGAAAATTCTGGGGAGAAGTAATTGAGTCACATTTTTCCATAAAGTTGCTTTCAATAGTCAGAGCATCAATCAAAGGAAATAGAATCTTATCAATATCCCTAGTCAAAATTTTATGGAGACTACACCTAATAAGATTTCAAATTATGGGTTTTATTCTACTATGTTTGCCTCACCATGGGGAAATCTGAAGACCAAACTATATTCACATGTGTGTGCATACATCCACATTTCACTGTGTTCACACACACATTTCATTAAAATACATCTCATTTCACACTCTAGTTTTGAGACTGATTTTTTTTAACCCGTTAAAGAGTTTTCATTTATCCTTATTAAATTTTATTTTGTTAAATTTGGTCAAATGATTTAGCCTGCCATAAACCCTTTTGGATGCTGACTATGTCGTTCTATGTTACCTTCAATAATTAACATAGGAATACTTATTCACAGGATAGTTTTAGGCTCAATTGTTAACAAATTAAGTTTATAAATGATAGTAAGAAGATACCATAACTTGCATAGAGTTGTACTGAATACCATTTATGCCAAATAGAAATGGTAAATGTAGTTTCATACTATTTATGCTGTTAATTTGACCCTAAATTGATGTCCCTTTTTTCCTATCTCCTACATTTCTGGATAACAGCTACTTTCTACAACAGTCCAATTTAAAATGATAGTTTCTTTAAGAAAATAATTACAATGCAAATTAGTCTTCAAAAATAATAAGGCACATTTCTGAATTAAATGTCTGGGTATGGAGGTTTTGCTTTCTGATATGCTCTAAACCATTACATAAGTTTAACTGTAGCCATGCAATCTATGTATCTAGAAATATAATTCTTTTTGTTGCTAATGAAGGTCCTACGGCACAAATTTATTAAAGGTATACGTTTGCATGGGATAATAATTGGGTCGATAATATTAAATTCATAGGCTCATTATTTAATTGCAAGGGCAGATTATGGATACAGCTTCTAAAATGTATTTTAATGAAAAACACTACATCCTGACCTAATCATATCAACCTTATGCTATCTAATTAAGGATGCAAAAAATCATTAGAGTTGCAAAATATTAGTTCCAGCTCCATCAGGCTTCGAGCTGCCCCTTCATGAATATATTTTTTTAACTCTATGATAAATAGTTAATGAGGTAAAAATGACAAAATTTGCATGTAGGCAAATTAGTTTAATAGAGCGATGTCTTTTCTGACTAGTGAAAGTGACCTTTTTCCTATCAAAAGAATGGCTAAAATGATCTGAAATTATAGCCTGGCTGTCTTTGCACAAATGATAAATTATATGTATGAACAATATAAAAATTATAAAATGCAATAACCCTAAATTCTCATCATACTGCAAATGTGTTCTGTGCTGCTGCATTTATCAATTTAATAAAAGGAAATTAAGCATATTATAAAGTGTCCATTTATGGGGTAATTTTTAATCCAGAGAATAAAAATGAGAGGCACGTGATTAAAAAACAGCCTGACTACAAGAGCCCAGATCAATTTTTAAAGAATATGATTTTATACAATACTTACCTGAAATACTTTCACTTAAAAATGACAATTAAGAATTTTGTATTTTATACTTTAGACAATTGCTCATAATTAAACTGGCATTATGTCTTAAAATTATCATATTATATAAATTATATAAATTATATAAATATAAATAAATTATATAAAATTATCATATTATATAAATTATATAAATTAACAGTGATATATTCTTCATCAAAAGATTAAAACTTTTCCCTTCATTCTAAGAAATGCTGAATGAATAAACTCAAGTAAAAATCAAAAGGAGCTTCCTTTCAGGAAAGGGACCTATCACATAAGCAAATCAATAGTTAAAGATAAAAATAAAATAAAATAATTACAGATTTTCTTCTTTTTTTAGTTATAAGGATAAAAACTTTAAAAATTTACATAAATTCTATTGATTACTGAGACTTTCAGTACAACACAAAATTAAGGAGAGAATTGGTGATTTTTTTTTCATAAGTGTCACAAACTAAAGAATAATTCAAATAAAAATATCGTATTTTGAGTCTTGAATAACCTTAATTACCTGTGTACAGAAATTAAATTCCTCAAATTTTAAAATATTTATTTAGGTTGTTTGGAGTATTTAAACTATGCTCTCCCTTTGAGTGACGTCCCTTGCTTTACCCCATTTCAAATGAATAGGAGTGTATATTATTCATAAAATTCTTCATAGCCTTACTTGATTTCCAAATCCAGTGCTTAACCTTTAATCTACTTTTTTTTTTTCACAAGCAATATTTTAAATTCCCTTTGATTATATCAAACAGATTGTATTCTTTAAACTGTAATGCTCTATGGAAAGACAGTTATTCTTCTCTTTATTAAATTAAACATTTATAATTATTCTATGTTCCTAATGGTGAAAATCTTAAGTGATTTTGATTCCCCCATTTCTGAGCCTCTAATCATATTAACTTTGAAAGTCTCTTAAAGTTAATGAGATTCCTTACATTATGGAAGGAAAAGACAAGACTTCTATCACCTTACCTTACCTGAAATGAAAATGTTCTCTTCTCTACTTAACATTTTTTCATCTATTGTTTATTTATTTTAAGAATTCTTTAAAGTATAAAAGGTACACTTCACAGAGTTTTTGTGAGCATCAAGTAAGATAATATAAATAGTGTTTTGTGCATCTTAATGTCTAAAAAAATTCTATTTGTAGACTAATGTTCAATCCAGAGCTACAGTTTGCCTTTGTTATTAGGTGCATGGATTCAGAGACCTAGAGCTAGAATAGACCTTGATATCTTTCTAATTTCAACTACTACATTTTACAATGAGAAAAATGAGGCTCAAGAAAGTTAAATGATGCATCCAAGGTCTCAAAGTATTAAGCATCATAGCAAGATTTCTGTCTCCAAAGACAATGAGCTTTGCACTGGGCCATAAACTACCTATGGACTGAGATTGTTTTTGTGTAAATTATTCTAATAGGCTATGATTACAATATGCATTATGAGGACTTGATAAATATATTTAAGGGAAATAATGAATTTATTATGTAAAGATAAGTTACTTATGAAGTATGAAAGGAAAAATAAGATTAAGAAAATGGCTGGAATCATATGATACACAAAATATTGTTGGATTCTGGTTTCTAATACATTCTCCTATATGCTTCCATTTTATGGTTTAATTTATCCTATTCATATTTACATTCATGATCATTAACTGTATATTTCCTTTTTTAAAAAAAGTTTATCATTTTCTTTACCTTTTTGTCCTATTTCTCCTCAAGAGTCTGTTTTACTTCTGGCCACTACCTCTTAATCCTCCTTTCCTTTTATCCTTTTAACTTCCTCTCCCCATATCTCATTTCTTTCCTTTCTTATTTCCCTACTAAATAAGATAGATTTCTGTACCCAGTTGAGTATGTATGTTTATGTGTTTATCTATCTATCCATCCATCCATCTACCTATTCATCTATCTATCTATCTACCTCTAGCTAGTTATATCGTATAAATGTGGTGACAAAGAAGACAAAAACGTTAAAAAATTGAAGAACTCAAGGACTTTTTAAAAAAATTTTATTAGTACTTTTTATTTGCAAAACATATGTATGGGTAATTCATAAACATTAACCCTTAGAAAGCTTTCTAGAACTCAAGAACTAGCTCCAAAAACAGAAACACAAAAGTCTGAAGATTGACATTGTTTCTCTCCATCTCAGGTAAGTAGATCTACTACAAGTATAAATATGAAATTCAAAATGAAAAATTAGATTGGGGAAATGAAGAAACAATAAAAAAAGTTTTGGACTATTTTCAGTGAAGGTGAGGTTCAAGCATTGCCAGCCATCCTATCCTGCCATTTCCCCTTCCAATATAAAAAGTTCTTCCTTGCATTTCTTTTTTATGAGAGAAAAAATTTCCCATTTTACATTTCTCTTCCCTTCTTCCATTGCATCTTTCTTTTTCACTCATGTATTTTTAGAGATTATCCCAACATACCAACTTACATCCATGCCTTCTGTTTATGTTGCTGTTGTTGCTTTTGTTTGTCCTTCAGTTTGGAAGAGGACTGAGGAAATAACAGTGATGCTATCTATGCCTTATGTATGATTTGGGATTTAAGTGAGATGCTTTTGTAGTCAATCTCATTGTCCAGAGTCATTGAAGACCAGTACTAAATCAAAAGTAAAGATTACTGATGATGATCCAGGATGCAGCACATAATCTTGGCATCTTTGATGTCTGAGCAAGTTTTAAGCATTGCACAGTGCCTACTTCAGCAATTTTAATAACTGTTAAAACAAATTGTTCTAATACATCCCTTCCAGTGGGAAAAGTTTTCATGTGATTTTGGTCAATATTACCCTAACTTACTAATAAGTTGAAGGCCAGTCTGTCATTCTCAACCTGCATTAGCCTGTCTACTGAAATAATTTTACCAAGATATTGCCACTGCACGAGCTACAGCTTCTTGGACCTACAGGTAAGTGTTGTGTGAAAGATGGAAACCAAAGAGAAATGAGTACTTCTGAAAAGAGTTTGACAAATCATCACACTACAAATACTAGTCTTCTCTGAACATCCCATATACTCCAGATTTCTTGTAATTACCTTAATAATTATCATTAGGGTATCATTAAAGTACTTAGGAATTACATGTGCTATCTTCCAAGATATTATTGAAAATAGTATAAATTTATTGAGTTTTTTTATAATCATTCTTTCATATTTATCTTTCAATGCTTCCCTTAATTCTTCTGTTTAAATTTTTCTATCAAGAAGTCTTGAAAGTCCTCAATTTTAATAAATATTCATTTCCCCCCAAAAGAGTTTTATTCAGTTTTACTGAGTAAATTATTCTTATTTGTAATCCTAGCACCTTTGCCTTCTGGAATATCTTATTCCAATCCCTCTGCTACTTTGATGTGAATGTTGTTAAATATTGTTTGATCCTGATTGTGGCTCCATGATATTTGATTTTTTTTCCTGTCTTACAATATTTTCTCTTTGATCTAGAATTTTAAAATTCCTAAGATTTTTCATTTGGAGATATCTTTCAGAAAGTGATTGGTGAATTCTTTCAATTTCTACTTTATTCAATGGATCTAAATTATCAGGCATGTTTTCTTCTAGAACATCTTGAAATATGATGTCTAGGATATTTTTTGGGTCATGGCTTTCAGGTAGTCCAATAATTAAAATTCAGGTAGTCCAACTCTTAAATTATTTCCCAATCTCTTCTTCCAGACCAGTTGTCTCTCCAATGAGATATTTCACATTTCTTTCTTTTTTTTCATTCTTTTAACCTTATTTTATGCTTTCTTGAAGTCTTATGCTATCATCAACTTCCACTTCCTCAATTCTGATTTTAAGAAATTATTTTCTCTAGTCATATTTTGGGCCTTTTTTTCCTATTTGACTTATTCTGTTTTTAAAGGCATAGTTTTCTTCAGTGGGTTATTATACTTTTTTTACATTTTCTTTATTCAATTTTAAAGAACTATTTTTCTCCAGTGAATTTTTGTGCATCTTCTATTTGGTGAATTCTGTTGTGGGGGGTGTGAGGTATAATTTTCTGCAGTATTTTTGTACCTCTTCTACCAAGCTTTTAGTCATTTTTCCTAATCTTCTCACATCCTTTTAATTTATTTTCCTAATTTCCCCTTCAATTATGCTTATCTTTTTCTTTTCTTATCACTTAGTGCTTCCAGTAATTCTTATTGGTATGGGGTAAACTTCATATTTTTATTTGAGGTTTGTTTGTAGCTGTTTTCACATTGTTTTCTTGTTTAAAATAATGTTTTAGTCTTCCTTTTCACCACAGTAGCTTTTTAATGCTCTAGTTCTTTTTTTTTAACATTTGCTCACTTTCCCTGATTATTTCTTTGAATTTCAAACTGATGCTTGAGATCTGCTTCCCTTGGGATGGGGAGGCAAAGTCAGGCGTTTCATGTTACTGTTTTCAGAGGTAGGTAGTGAGTTGTGAAAATTTTCAGTACTTCTAAAGTAATGTTATCCTGGGAGTGATGTGGTCACTGTTCTCCTGGTGTGCATTCTTTTCTTTGCTCATGAAAGGTCCCTGTTCCCCTGTAGCTACAAGTATTACTGCTCTTCTTGGTCCTGGACCTGTAACCAGGTCCCCTGCTCTGTTGTAGCTACAAACGGCAGCACTGCTCTTGGCCTGGAACTGTGACCAGGATTTCTGTTCCATTGCAACTAACCAGGCTATCCTAGCACCATTAGAACTGCAACCCAGAAGGGAAGATAAGTGGAAGTGTTTTCTCCAACAATTTTGTCTGCATATTAATAGTGCTTTTTATTTTTAATAAAAAGAAGGAAAAATTGAAAATGTTATAGTCACTTACCTTCCTTCTTTCACCATGCATTCCTCTCCATTGTTCAGCCTTTTTCACTATGTAGCTTAGTTCTTGATTTGAAATTTCCAGATCATATGGAATGAAGAACATACCTTCACCACTGTGGATACGCTGAAATGTATCTAGTACCCAAGAATCATTGTGCAGCCTGAAAGCATAACCATAATCATTTTATCAAGTTTTCTCTTTATTTTTTTTATCCAACTATTAGCCTTTTTACCTTTTAAAATTGAATTTGAGGGGATAGGCCTAGATAATTTCTGAGATTCAACTCAATTCAGTAAGTATGCACACACAGAGAGACATATACATTGTATATAAATATGTATTGTGAAATTCAATTAAGAAATTCCTTCTTCTGGATTTTCTCTCTTTGCACATCTTGACCCCCTTTCACTTTACCATTCTGTGGCAACTAGCATCAGAACCAACTCTGCCTGCCCACTTTCAGAAAAAAAGGAGGGTACAGGAAAACAGGAATGTTCTCTGCCTGGGGGGAAGCACTCATCCAGAAAACTAAAGAAGTGAAAGGGCTGGAGTAATGTTCCATCATGCATGTCTGTTAGGCTGAATCAAACCTGAAGTAAAATAGGATAATATCCATTTGTGACCAACCTTGTCTCTCTAGAAAACTTATGGAACTAGGACTGAAAGTAGTGAAAAAGTCGATGTCCCATCATGGAAAGAAGCTAATTATGTGCGTAGATATAGCTTTTGACAAACTACAACATTCATTTATGCTACTCAAAAAGTCAAATTCAGCATTATATGCAATGGAGATTCATTAGACTCATTTCCAAAAAATCCTGGAATGAAGCAAGGATCCCTATTCTCTTAACAATTATTTGATATAGGTCTTTCAATACTAACAATATAAATAATATAAAGAAAATAAATTATAGATATGAAGATGGGCAAAGAGGAAGGAAGGAAGCACAAATCTGTTGAATGCCTATGATATTACAGGCACTATGTTTAGACCTTAACAAACATACAATTTAAAGAGAAGATAAAATGAGTCCTCATTTGCTGAAAAAAAAAGGATCATTTTCTTAGAAAAATCCTAGAAATAAGGTTTACCAGTGAAATAGATTAACTTTACAATATACAGAAACAAAGGTGAATAGTGTTTTAATGTTTTGATAAACCTAAAACTCAGATGTTGAAGTAAAAACTTGCTTTTGATAAAAATGTCTGAGAAAACTGGAAAGCAAATTGACAGAAAGTATAAATAAATCAGCTTCTTATACTGTATATAAACTCAATGTATATATAATTTATATATATATATATATATATATAAGCAAATTAGGGGATTGAGGGAAAAAACATGTCATATTTATAGATAGGAGAAGAGTTTATCACTAAACAAGGATTAAAAAAGATCACAGAAAGTAAAATGAGAAGTTTTGATTATAATAACATTTGAAAGTTTTTGTACAAACAAAATAAATGCAGCTAAAATTATGAGAGGCATGTAAATGGGGAAAATTTTTTTCAGCAAGTTTTTTTAAATAAAGGTCTCATTTTTAAGATATATATATATGTAAAGGATTCAAATTTGTAATAAGTGATATTTCTCAATTGATACACAATGAAGGAATATATATGCAGTAAGTTTTCTGAGGAACATTTCAAAACTATCATTTTTTATATTAAGAATGACTAAAATAACTAATGATTAGAAACATGCATTAAAACAACTTTGAAATACTACCACACACTCATCAAGTTAGCAAATTTGACTAAAAGACAAAATGACAAATGCTGAAAGGGCTATGGGAAAATGAATATATTAACACACTGTTGGTAGAACTATGAGCTTACTGAGCTAATCTGGAAAGTAATTTTCAACTAACCTAAAGTTACTACACTGTGTATACCCTTTGATTAAGTCATACCATTATGAATACTATACTACTCAAATAGATAAAAGAAGGGGGGAAAGAATCCACCTGCAAATAAATGTCTGTATGTATGTTTGTATCAGCATTTTTTATATGAAAAATAAATGGAAAAAGATAAAAGATTTCAATAGGCCACTCAATAGCCAAAATTTAAAGAACTATAACAACATCATTAGAATTTAGTATAATCCTTGGATAATCTTGCAGTTCAAGAGCTGGCACCCCTACCCCCCCACCCCCCCACCTCCCGCTGGAGGAGAATTTGATTTCAAACAAATCAAAAGGACAAATTCAACCCTTGTTGAATTGTGGTCAAAATATCTATGAAGTAGGGAACACTGACATAGTAAAATGAACACCAACTTCTCCTAGGAAAGCAACAGTACTTAGAATCACAAGAACTGGGTTGAATTCTTACCTTTGGATTTTACTGCTTATGTATCTAGAGCCAAATGATTTAAAATCACAAATTTCCAATTACCTCATTGCTAAAATGAGAAGACTGACTTAAAAGAATTTAAAGGTCTTGTCTACATTTTAAATATTCCTATCCTCTGAAAACACTTCTAGGGGCTTATTCAGGGTAATTATAAGAATAATATAAGCAACTGGGAAGAATGAGCATAACAACACTCTTGATTGTATGTAGGGTTATAAGTGAGTCCCATCCAGATCATTTCCTTCATAAAAAAAACAGTTGTGTCTTTCATCATTGTTATCTTGGCAAGATTATAAGAAGGTATCATTGTTATCATTGTGGTAGTACTATACACAAAAATTCTCAGGTCCCCACTTGGAAGGGGAGGAAAAGTAGATTAGGAAAAAAGTCTTCAAAATGTACCTGGAGACTCTAAAACAGAGGTTACATTCTTTTGTTTGTTTGTTTAATAGATATTACATGGAATGAGGGGGGAAAACAATAACAAGTACATTGCCTAGTTAAATAGATGGACGAAGATGAGCCATATGGCTTAGCTGTATCCTGAAATGTTACTACTATACTTAACTATGCTTTAAAATTCCAGGTCAACCATCTAAATGATTCACTAGTTGTTTTGTTAAACAAGAACTAGTCTTTACCATCTTCTTAAGCTCATTTAATGTAACATTCATCTTTTTTTTCCTTTTCTTTTAATGGTGGTAAATTTTAATGTAGTTAAATTACTGTCAACTCACTGCCATAAACATTTTCTATATGAAGATTTTTAAGAGCAGGATTATCAACATTATAATTAACTTTGAATTAATTAGAAATCACAAAGCCTGTTTCTGCTGGCTTCTGTTTCTTTTGCCCAGAAAAAAAAAATCCTGCCTTTTTACATTGCCTTCATTCTGCATGTGAAAAATAATTATGTAAACATTCAAGCATGGATCTACAGCATAGCAAGCAAATGTTTTGGCAGGGTATAAACTGGCAGGGAGGAATGTGGGAAACAGCATCTGGATAAATAAACAACTTCTCCCTTTCTCACCTTGTTTTTAGCTTGGTTTCCAAACATTTGTGTCTGCCATCTTGAGGGGACTTTTACAAGTAAAAGCCTTAAGATTGGTTATTAATTACTTAGGCTCCCACCCACAATTTTTGCACAACCAAATGCTACAAAGTGTCAGAAAACAGCCTTTCTCTGGATTTCTAAAGTACAAAAATTTTATGAACCTTTGACAACTACTTAATTCTCTTGATAATCAAAGAGGATATTTCAAGTATACTAAAAGGAATTAGTTTCCTCTACCCATATTTCAAATTATCTACCATGGCTCCTACATTAAACAAATTAATTCAAAAGTTGTCATGTTGTCATTTCATTTTTGTATTCACTTAAAACAACAATTTTAGGACAGGTTTTATAATGATAGTTTAATATAACTACTTCATAACTGGGGAATTATTAGCAAGGAAGAGGAAAAAGTAAAATTACAGCTCTTTCCACTTAGGTACATATTAAATTTATTTACTAAATAAACTACCAAATTTAAAATTTTCAAATTAAATTCATTTTTATAAAAATTTGATTTATTGATCATCTAGTTTAAATGCATAGCATGGCCCTGCCTCATTATGTATTTGAATGCCAATAAAGAAAATAAACATTGCTTTATATGTACAAATTTTCTGCTGGTAAGAAATTATATCTACAAAAGGATCCAAAATGTAATTAAAAGAGAGCAATTTCGTTCCACCTGTCCTTATGGCCTCAGGCATTACTGTTTAGAAATAGGTCACACATTAAGTCACAGGTTCTGAAGATGGCCAATGAAACCAAGTAATTTACAAAGTCCTCAGCCCTGTGTCCTACATTTGTAGCAATTCCTTGCATTGTGAGTGGCAGAAGCTATTATGTTTGGTTCATCTCTGAATGTGGGTCACTTACAGAAACCCAGCCTGGGTAGTTTATTTTAAAGCTAAAAAGGACAAGTGTGAACATTTAGTTAATATGGCTTTTAGGGCTTGGGGGATGGGATTTACAGTTAAAAAAGACAGCTGATTGCTTTGTTCAGTCTCCTGGTAAGGTATGAATCAGACACAAGGAACAATGGGAAGCATAATTTGGAAAGGGTATGAATTTGAATCCTAATTCTCCTATTACTATGTAATCCTGGATTCCCTCCTATGGACCTCCATTTCCTCTGCTATAAAGAAAAGGGGCTGCACTAGATCTCTAAGATCTTTTTGTCCTTTAAGATTCTACAAGTCAATAAAAGTCTGAAATTGTCCATATGAAAATCAATGGACCATCATTTTATCTGCCAAAGTTATACCAGAATGATACATATAAATATCTACTAATTCAGAATGGATAAAGATGGCCGCTTTGTCAGTAGAGAGGTCAGTGAGTGTTAGCTGAAAGGAATGTCACTTTCTAAACTTGAAATATTCACACATTTAGAGGGTTATCTGCATCCTTTAAAGAAGGATTATATTATTGATGCTGCTGATGTTTGCAATATCCCCTTTGCCTATCTCTAAAGCTTTCTTTATATTATGAATAGAAATACAGATGCTCCATCTTTAAATAATGCAAAATAGGTGACAAAATATAAGTCACACCATCTTTACCCCCACCCATACAAACATATATACATAGGTACACTAAAACTAGATTGTATAGAACCTGAATTTAACCTAAAATCAAGCTCTCATAATCACTGTTAAACCTTTCCCAGTCCCCCCGAGAATTACAGAAGAATCAGCAGTGTAAGAGAAAAAAAAAACAAAGAATAAATGTGATGGGAAAGATTTGGTATGACATTCCTGTCTAACTGGGAGCAGGGGAGGAAGAGAGAGTGAAAGGGGAAAAGAAGAGAAGAGGAAGAAAAGGCAGAAAGACAAATAGAATCAAAAGAACTGCTGAAGTGGAACTTTTCTCACAAACATACATACATACCCAAGTACATCTGCACTACACACACACACACACACACACACACACATACACACACACACACACACACTCTTGCTGGAAGAGCTTATACTCATACTTTTAGGGAGACCTGGCTATAATTTGGTGCTGAGGACAGTGAAAGTCAAAGGTGTATGGCCTTTTCAGTTTTCTGTAATCAGTTTTACCCTTGTAATTTTTTTTAGAACAGAGGAAATAGATTGGGAAAGATTAAAATCAGCTTCCTTGCCACATTTTTGCTCATATCTTTTTCCATTTGAGGAAGTAAGACTCAGGTATTATTTGCCTCAGACAGAGGAATATGATAAGAACTAAGAATAAAAATTAGCTTCTGACCATAAGTCAGAAGAAAATTGAACTCAGAGAGATGGGGTTTCTTTGTTTTCTTCTATCAAACAAAAATATAAAAGAGAGTTCAAAGAGTAGGTATGATAATGCTTTCTCTGAGGATACCGACTGAGGAAAATAACTTCATAGCTGCTGAATTTCTGAAAAGAAGCTTCATAATCTTTGGCTGAGAAAGCTGACTATAAAGCTCTCCAGTTCTTCAATGCAGAAAAGAGGCTACTTTAGCATCCTTATTGGGTAGTAAATAGAGGGTTAGGTGACCTTTTAGATATTCTGAAGACTGAATGAATTTCAGAAGTAATAATTAGCAGAAAATAAAAGAGACAAGATAAACTACAAGCTGTAGCAGAAACCTTATGCTTGATAGAAAACATCAGAGAAATCACATCCAACAGGGAGCAAGCCCAGAAGAAAGCATTATTATGGTGTTGATACAAGGCATCAGTAGTGAAGGACATAAGATCTGAATTTCTCCTTAACACATTATCAAGTGACATAGTGTCTTGTTTCTTGTATGTGCAAGTGTATGTACACTTCATGTCCACTCTATACATTGCTTATTCTTCTCCCTCTCCATCTCAGACAAGTCATATGAAAATATTCTGTCTCCCATTTCATCTATTATTTTCATTTCAGTGATTTTAGTTTTCAGTGACCATCCCCAAGAAATACTGGAAGAATTTCACTTTCTTAATCTCTTTCAATTTCTAGTACATTCTATAATCTATTTTCAGGATTTCAAATTAATTAATTGCACCTGCCAATCCCTCTTTTCACAATGTACCTGCTACATTGTGAAAGGACACTAGACACTACCTTTTCATAGTATTTAGTGTTTAGGAGAAAGGAGTGAATTTGTGAAAGCTGTTTTCCTGAAGGGAACAATCTTACCTAAACATACTAAACCAGAATAAAACAACAAGATGTTATCTTATCCCTCTGTTTTATAGGATTATTTTGTGATACTAAAGAGGATATTAATTTTCAGCTAATAGGACTTATATCCCACAATTCCCTCAGTGACCTGTTCCCTATGTCTAAAGATAAGGGGATAAATTAGAAATCTTTCATTGACTGCTTTTCTTGTTCCTGAGTCCGAATATTCTACTTCTCCCCATGCTACCAGTATAAAAGAAACCATAAGATATGAATGAATTGCCAAAAAAAAAAATGGCTTAGAAGGGCTTCTCAAGTAAGGATGAAAAGAGGATGGCAAAGATGGTTTCACTTTGACATCAAATAAAATAGCAAATATCATTTCATGGAATAACTAACTGCTGATAATGCTCGAATATCTTTTGAAAATAAATAAAAAATATATTTTATTAAAAACATGAAAATATCTACTAAACCAGGTTAAAAACAATATAAGGTATAAGGTATAAAGATTTGCCTATTGTTGAGCCTTAATTGACAGTAGTAATACCATGTTAGACCAATGACCTTTCTATGTACTGGGACATTTCTGTGCTCCCAATATTGATTTATTCAGCTTCATTTGGGCAAGGAATACAAAGATTTAATGATTGCAAATCTCTCTTGTATATATACATCCAGGTATAATCATATGTATGACTGTATATAGCCTGATTACTGAACAGCTAGGTGATTACTGATAGGGAACTGGTCATGGAGTCAGACAATGGGCAAGTCACTTAATATTTATTTATATCTGCTTTCTCATCTATAAAGTGGAACTAAAAATAACATTTACCTCCTAGAGTTATTATTAAAAGAGATAATGATTATAACACACTTCGCACAGTGCTTAGCACATAGTAAAATATTATATAAATATTAGTTTATTATCATCATCATTATTATTTTAGCAAACTTCATCTAAACCAGGTTAAGGTTAAGAAGCATTCCTAATCACAATAACCTTAGATTTGAGGCAGAGAGGGAGTTACATATAGAACACCTGCTGACTGATAGTTTCTAAAGTTCTTTTCTCACTCAGTTCTTATGATTTTCAATAGAAACAACTTATTAGATATTAGAAGAAACCCAGAGAACATATTGTACTATACACCAGAACTAGCAGAATATGACTGTCTGACTCAGGTGAGGGAGCCTTATTCTGTCACTCCTATGAGTTGAATAGAAAAAAAAAGTATATCTTTTCTCATTTAAATATAATATATATATGGTATCTTTAAAAAAAACAGTCACACATAGTAAAGCATAAATTCCTCATAACCAAAGTCAGAGAAGCAAAATATCAAATGCATTCCTTTTAGAACATAAGGTAATAAAAATTAAACTTCATAAAGGGCCATGGAAACATAGATTTAAATTAATTGAAAACTTACAACCTAAACCTAAAGAAATGATTGGGTCAAAGAACAAATGGATAATTTTATTAAATTTAATGAAAATGAGACAACATATCAAAATTTATTGAATGCAACCAAAATTTTACTTACATGAAATTTTTATCTCTAAATGCATATAGCAAGAAAAAGGGTAAGAATAAATAAATTCATTTTGTATGCAAATTTAAAAAAATGGAAAACAATTAAAAACTTCCAATTAAACAACAAATTGGAAATCCTAAAAATTTAAAGTGAAAGTAATAAAATTGGAAATAAAAATAGCCAATGAGTTAATGCATAAAATTAAGAGCTGGTTTCATGAAAAATAATAATAAAATAGATAAACTATTGATTTATTTGACTGAAAGAAAGAAATCTAAATTACCAGTATAAAAATGAATAAGTTCACCATCAATGAAAAGAAAATTAAAGCAATCATAAGGAGCTATTTTGCCCAATTATATGCCAATGAATATAAAAATCTAAGTGAAATGGATGAATATTTATAAAAACATAAACAACTCAGATTAACAAATGAGCAAATAGACTACTTAAATAACCCATGTTGAAAAAGAAATTGAGCAAGCCATCAATTAATTCCCTATGAAAAAAATACCCAGGGCAAGATGCTCTAAATCATTAGTGATTAGAACTATAGATTAAAACAACTCTGAGTTATTACCTCACCTCTATCAATTTAGCTAACATGACAGAAAAGGAAAATGAAATATATTGGAGGGGGTATGGAAAAAAGTAGAATACTAATGCATTGTTGATGAAGTTGTGAACTAATCTAACTGCTCTGGAGAACAAATTGGAAGTAAAGCCAAAGAACTATAAAACTGCAGATATCCTTTGATCCAGCAATACCATTAATAATCCCCAAAACATATACAAAAAGGGGGAAAGAACATATTTGTACAAAAATATAGCAGTTCTTTTTTCTATTACCAAAGAACTGGACATAGAAGGGATTCCCACATATTGGGGAATGACTGAACAAGTTGCAATATATGATTGTCTTGGAATATTATTGTTCTGTAAGAAATGACAAGGAGTAAGTTTTATGAAGAAACTTTGAGAGATTTATAAGAATTCATGCAAAGTGAATCGAAAAGAATGAGAACCTTGTACATAGCAACAGCAATATTTAAGTATGATCAACTGTAAAATATTTTGCTACTCTGATCAAGACAATGATCCAAGAGAATTCCAAAAGACCCATGATGAAAAAGACTATCTACCTCCAGAGAGAGAACTGATGAATTCTCGATACAGATTGTATTATTCTTCTTTGAGTCTCTTTCAGGAATGTAAGAAAATGTAGCAGGAAACCTATTTTTTCCCTGGCAATAGTCATTAAAATATTCAAGTTGGTTTCTTTTGTGAGATGTTTATCCCACATATCATTTACTATTATAACTGATTGTGATATCTTTGGTGAATTTCTAATGTTGTATATAGAAGTATGTAGGTAGGAAATATATGTCAGATTATGAGACAATTTTATAAAATGGATTTTTAAAAGGAACGGTTTTCAGCACCTTCCTTTCAAATAGCTTTGGTTATAGACTCCTCTTTAAAAAGATTATAAAAATCTAAAGAAAATAACATATCATGTTGGAAAAACAACTCTCAGGGCCTTATGATGATGAATAAAGGATTTTCATATTCTCTGTCCTATATACTTGGGTTTATTTCTTCCCTCCCTCTAGATATAATTTGTAGACAGAGAAAAATGCATAGATACAGAGAAAAAGAGTATATTCTGATATGTGAGCATATGACTTTAATTTTGTCTATGTCTAAATATATAACTGTGTCCATTTCTGTGAGCATGTTTTCTTTTTCTTTTTTTTTTTTATTTGCAAAACATATGTATGGGTAATTCTTCAGCATTGACTCTTACAAAGCTTTCTGTTACAAATTTTTCCCCCCTACTCCCCACCCTTCCCCTAGATGGCAGGAAGTCCACTACATGTTAATTATGTTAAAATACTTCACGAATCGAATATATGTATACATATTTCCACCCTTATTGTTGTGCAAGTAAAATTGTATCTACAAGAAAGAAAAATCAGAGAAAGGAAACACACTGCAAGCAAACATCAATTGAGAGCATGAAAATGTTATGTTGTGGTCCACATTTCACATCCCTCTCTCTGGGTGTATATGGTTTTCTTTGCTGAACAATTGGAACTGGTTTGAAACATTTCATTGTTGAATAGAGACATGTCCATCAGAATTGATCGTCATATAGTATTGTTGTTGCTGTGTATAATGATCTCCCGGTTCTGCTCACTTCGCTCAGCATCAGTCCATGGAAGTCTCTCCAGGCCTCTCTGAAATCATCCTGCTGGTCATTTCTTATAGAACAATAATATTCCATAACATTCATATACCATAATTTGTTCAGCCATTCTCCAATTGAAGGGCATCTATTCAGTTTCCAGTTTCTAGCCACTACAAAAAGAGCTGCCACAAACATTCTTGCACATGTGGGGCCCTTCCCCTCCTTTATGATTTCTTTGGCATATAAGCCCAATAGAAATGCTGCTGGGTCAAAGAGTATGCACAGTTTGATAACTTTTTGAGCATAATTTCTTATTCGTGGCTCTAAGTACCCATGACTGATTGTATATTTATGACTATCCAACTATCTTTTTGGCTAGGTGAGTAGAAAGGATAATCCCTCTGGCTACTATTACTACCTCTCAATCACTCCTACTTTCTCTTCATAAGCAACACCATGCAAAGAACTCATCTATCTAATGATTCCATTGTGAAAAATGAGTTGAGCACTGTTCAATTTGACAACAAACTAAAGTTTCTCCTCTCTGATGACAGGTCAGGAGTTATAGATGAGTAAGATAAGAGACACTGGACAAAAGAAGACCAATAAAAGTGAGTCCTACAAAGAACAGTATGAATAAATTTTTTTTAATTTTTATTTTATTTGCATAACATATGTGTGGGTAATTCTTCAACAATAACCCTTACATAGCTTTCCGTTACAAATTTTTCCCCCAACTCCCCATCCCTCCCCTAGATGGCAGGATATCCACTACATGTTAATTATGTTAAAATATTGGCAAATCGAATATATGTATACATATTTCCAAACTTATCATTGGTGTGCAAGAAAAATCTTATCTACACAAACGATATATCCAGTATGAATAAATTTTTAACTAATATAGGAAGTATTGAAATCAGACACCAGTAAGTGGTTGCAGGCTGATCCACAGAAAGAATCCATAACAATATATAAAGGATTAAGAGTCAACATTTCCTTGTAATACTTAAATTAGCAAGACATCATGATTTTGGGGTTTTTGTTGTTGTTGTTGTTGTTGTTCTGGTGTGAGGAAAGCTCCCTTTTTAAATATGGCAACGAGGAATGCTTTGTGCAAAGCCTTAAAAGTCAATAGAAAGTGACATTAAAAGAAATTCAACTTGCAACTAGAATGTAAGTTCCCAAAGAAGAGGAACAGTTTTTTTGTATCCCCAATATATATGTTGTCCTTGCTTATAGTATTATTGTAATACTTTTAATATGCAATATTGCTTATTAAAACTTTATTGAATTAAATTTAATTGTTTGATTATATTGTAGAAGAGATTCCTATTCAGCAATAATTTGAACTATACAGCCTCTAAGATCCATTCCAAATATAATTCTAAGAATCTGCAAAGACAGAAAAGGAAATCTCTTATTTACACACCTACTAAAATTTCTACTTAAAACTATGGATTGAATAAATGAAGCCTGGCATTTACAACTTGCTTTCAATTGTATTGAAGCGCACAGATACTAAAAGGATTTTCAGCCATATTGACTTGCCAAGAAACCCCAAAACACATCACTCATGAGTAGCAAAACCAGTCTTTCTCTTTTTCAGTCTAAAAATATGCAAATCAGAATATGCAATTTACCTTTGTCTTGTACAAAGGGCTTAGAGAGTTTACAAGATTTGTGAGATTTCCAGTGGTCACAATATGCTTTTCTATATACTAATTATGCTGTTAATTTTTTATAGAAGGATAAATTTTGAATTTTTTTTACATTTTCTCAGAAACAATAGGAGATTGATCCAGAAAATAGAAAATCTTTGATGATCTTACACCTGTTCCCTAGACAATGATTATGTTCATAATATTCTCATAAAACCTTATCTTACAATTGTTTTAATCTAAATTAATTTTCCCAAGTAATAAATGATGGCAGCTAAAACTTATGAAGCTATTTTATACCATTAAGTCAATGATTAAGAAGGCATTAACATCTCAAAGCTAATTAGCTAGACTACCAGTACATTTGAGTTGTATACAGCTTCCAGAAATGTGAAAGCTTAGAAATATTTGGTTAGACATTTAGATTGTGATTTGTCATTCTCTACACCTTGCAAAGGAGTAGAATGCTTTATTAACAACCTTGGAAAGAAGAGATTTTGTCAACCTGAAATGCAAGTACAGGTGTGGGGAGTCCTAATTCAAAAATCAACATTTTATTATGTTCAAACACTTTCTGATTAATATACTCAATCTAGTCTCTAAGGAACAATAACCAAATTAATCACCACAATAAATCAAATATGCCATTTGCTCAATATGATAGGTACTTGCCAATTTTTGCTGGGACTCTTAGCATATTGCTATAACATAGAAAAACTATGTTTCAAGGAACAAGAACACTCAGGTGTGAACAGTGTTTACTTAGCAGAAAAACTAGACAGCCTAGATTTTTGTTACTTCAGAGATTATTGGAGACTTTTCAGTTACCATATGTTGTTAATTTCACTTCATCTCACAGAAAAGGAAGTGCCCATTATTGTAGCTTAAACTTCATCATCATTCCAATAGTTTAGATTTTTTAAAAAAATTTCTTACATGCAATGACTGCCTATAGATGATGATTTAGGGATGGCAAGTAATTTTTTAAAATAACCTATAAGAAAGGAAATATTATAAAATATTCATATTGTATTCTGAAATAGGCTGAATCATAAAATTCAAATTGCATGATTTAGCATTTTATTACGTACTTCTCTGTGAAAACTTGTAGGTGTATGTATGAATGATTAATATCAACAATATTGTAATGAATCAATTTGAACCTTTTATCTAAAGAATTTTGAGATTTCATGTTATTTTTCCCACTTTACACATATGGAAAGCTTAAAGTCAATAAAATGAACATCTCTGCCTAGAATTATACAGCAAGTTAATGATGTAATCAAAACTGAAGGGAGAGTGGAAATCTTCCATCCTCAGGGAAGTAAAGTATTATGGAAAGATGACTTATACCTTTTATGACATGTCAAAATGTGAACCAAGGCTGTATCCAAGTGGCATGTGTTCACTGGAGAATTCATTAATTCGACAAAAGCTATGTGACTTGTCCTAAAGGCTCCACCAGAGAATTACAAATCTTTTGAACAACTGGCAAGCCAAAATCTCTGATATTCTGGGCCAAATACAGAAAAATTTTCATACTGGGCATGTGGTGCCATAATTCTTATGAAAGTTGTAATGCCTAGTTTTATATTATGAGTCATAAAACCTATGCTTGAATTCTATCTATTCCTCATTCCATATATCTAATCATGTGCCAAATTTTGCCATTTTTATCTTCAAAAATTTTCTCATATTCACCCCCTTCTCTTTACTCAAAAAACTAGCTTATTCAGGTCTTTATCACCTCTTGATTATATTATTTAAATTTTCTCCTAACTTTTTTCCTTGACAAATCTCCCCCAACTCTACTTTATTCTAAAAATTCTTTCAAAGTTATTTTCTTTGAATATAGATTTCACTATGTGTTGGTCATACACCCTATTTGTTCATCCTTTTGGTTTTAGTTCAATATTGGGATAAAATGAAAGCCTCATAGATCATTGGTTCATAAAAATCAGTTTACTTAGTCTTTACATAAAAACAAAAGCTAATAAAAGTATACTTGCACTCTGCTTTGCGAGATACAGTACCCTCTTGTCTTTATGAAAATTCTTCTGTTCAATGGAAAGGGTATGTTGTCTCAGAGTGATCTTGGGATATCCTCTAAGCTTGAATTCTTATATCCATTTGGTTAAAACTTTTTACATCCTTAGATGACCAGGAATCTACTTTAAAAGGACCAGAAGCTACCTGAAAGCTGAGTTCCAGGAGGAATACCATGAACTTTGTTTTATCCCCAGTTCAATAAAATCCAAACTTTGTCTCCATTTAGGGTAAAAACTCACTTAAAGCATACTGGAGTAGAAGAAGGACATCTTTGGTACAGATTTATCATACCCTGACAATTTACTACTCAATCAATTCCAATAGCATTTATTGCCTCTAGAATGAATTATAAACTTCTTTTAGAGTTTTTATTTATTTATTTATTTTTTGCTGAGGCAGTTGGGGTTAAGTGACTTACCTAGGGTCACACAGCCAGAAAATGTTAAGTTTCTGAAATCAAATTTGAACTCAAGTCTTTCTGGCTTCAGGGTTTGCTGTTCCAACTTCTTTTAGTTTTAAAGCACTTCACAACTATGAATCAACCCATCTTTTAATCTTGTTATAAATTATTCCCCACCTACAGTCTGCAATCTAACTAAACTTATCTTAATTTTATTCCTCACATATGTTACTCTGTCTCCCATCTTTATTTCTTTGAATTGGCTGTCCTTAAACTCTTAAATTCACTCTACTTTCACCTTTGCCACATAGCATCCTTCTCTTCTCATAAGTGATAGCTTAAGCACATCCTTCTACAGGAAGTCTTTCTTGGTCTCCTTCCAAATTTCTGGGTATCAAACCACCTCATATTAATTATCTTTATATTAATTCTATACAGATAATGATAACTTTACATAAAATAGCATTATGCAAGTTCAACTTTTAGGTAGTCTGAAAGAGATCTGCACTCAACAAGAAAACACCCATCTGCAATAATTTTATTCCATAGTACTATGCTTTCCTCCTTTGAACTCTCTCAGCTTTTCACACCTCCCACCATCAAACCTCTTCCCAAATTCAGGGTCTTATGCAAGGCCTTACATAGGGTAGATACTTAATAAATTGTTGTTTGTCCTTCATTTTCAAAGAATCCCATGAAATGGGGGGAGGTGATGCCATAACATTCATGGGAATTGGATACAGGCAATATTGTGCAAAATCACAAGCCTCATTTTCTCTTCAGGAGATATAAAATGACTGGAGATGCCCCTAGATGCAATGCAAGACTTGCCTTTTGGAGTGAAGATGTTTAATGCTTTTCAATTTGACTGAGGCAACAGCTCATCATTCAAATTGATCTCCTTGCTCCAGTAAATTAGAGACTTGATTCCCAAGTTACCCTTATTATTTTCCTATTGTTATTATCTCTTTATATTACTTGATAACCAGCTTTTATTTGTAAAACTTTCTCTACAGAGAAAAAGAGAGAGACAGAGAGAGACAGAGAGAGAAATACTAATAACTTTAAGGAAACATACAGGGGGAGTAGTCCCTCAAACAAATGTATATGAAGCTGAGTATTAATATTTTCATATCCTTCTTAGTCATGTTAGACCATTTTTCTTTTCCATTTCTTGCATTGAAGGTTAGTTATGATAGTTTAAGTTTAGATCAAGTACTTGAACATGTTACAAAGTTTCTAAATAAGGTAGATTTAATTTTTAAAAGCAGCTATCTCTTTTAAACTTTCTCAAATTTTTTTATTTTTTCAAATTTTATTCTTTTTTTTTTTAAATTTCAGGTGTGGAAGCCTTCCTTGCTAAAATCATTTATATGTTCCTTAAAACTCCTCCTTTCATTCCAATAAGGTTTTGTTTCTCTTTATGGTTGTTCTGTAAGTTCCTTTTATTTGTCTTCTACTTTCTGACTCTTGCTGGCTATACATGTATTGTTTTCACATTTGGCTCCTGGAATGATGATGATGATGATGACAATGTTGACCTTTTTATCTGAGTTCTGAATTTTAGTCTGTTTTTGCACTAGTTAAGTAAATATCTTTGTCCTTTTTATTCATTCACTTGGTCACAGTAGAGCTAGTTCTCTTACTCTCTCACTCCCATTTGACTGATTCATCTTTAGCCTAATTTTCCTTTAAAAACAATACAGAGAGAATGAAAAGAAGAAAGAAAAGAAAGGAGGGAAGAAAAAGGAAAGAAAAAAGAGGTAGAAAGGAGTGAAGAAGGAAGGAAGGAAGGAAAGAAAGAAAAGAGGACAAGAATAAAGCATAAAAACAAAAGAAAAAGATTAGGCAAATATAAAAGCTGGCTCTGCCCTTTGGTGAAATTGGGCTTCTCCATTTATTACTCTAAACTGACAAACAGGGCTTCTTTATGTCTAGAGTCATATATCCATTGTACAGAAGATTTTAATCATGCTGTTCTTGAGCTTATTTTCTTCACACCTACATTTTGAAGGATCTCTTGTATGGATGGAATTCTAACTTTGCCACTTACAATGCAATTTATTTTTCTTCATTACAAAATGCAAGGTTTTTAGATGACCTTTGAAGTTCTTTCTAACGCCAATTGTATGACTAAACTTTTTTTTTGTCCCAAAGTAATTCTTTCCTATATTTGACATACTACTACCTTCTAGTTTATTGGTAAAACTGATTTAACAGCCACATTTTGAATCAATGAGTATGTCATGTTCCCAATCCAAATGCCTACCTTATCTGCTTCCCTGACTTATCAGATTTATGATTTTTTGTTCAAGTTCTGCCTCTAAGGCAGTGGGCTAGCACCTCATAAAATAAATATTAAAATAGAAAACTACCTGTAGATATGAAAATGAATAACATACCAATAAGAGCAGGTCATGGTACCACAGGAAGAAGAAGAAAAGGGAATTCCAGACAAGCATCCCCTCCCCCCCCAAAAAAAAACCTCTGCTACACAACTGAACTCCAGTGAGTCCTCTCTATTGTTTGTGGTATTGAGTAAACTTGAAAATTCAGAGTATAACTCATAGAATATCATGTACAGAAAGTTGTGCTCTAAGAAACTGTTTGACTTGAAGTCAGCATCTCCTATACAGTGACAGCCCCTCCTGGAAAAGTTTCTTTGAGCTCAACAGTGTTAAACCAAAGGAGTAGTTCTGCAGCACAGTTTGTCCTTGATTTCATTTCCTAAGTTAATTCCATATAATTTAACCATGGAACACAAGTATTTGAGCCTAAACATTTTAAAGAGTAAACTTGGATATATATATATATATATATATATATATATATATATATATATATATA
>JAJPUD010003363.1:53315-75622 GCA_023553655.1 Myrmecobius fasciatus | reverse complement strand
ATATATATATATATATATATATATATATATATATATATATATATATATCTTACCTGAGACAATACAAATAGAAAACTTCCCAGGAAATGATGAATAGGAGGAAGTAAAGTAACACTGTGATCACTGCTCCAGGAATTCCCGATTGCTTTGTTCTTACAAAGCTCCAGTATAGTTTTGCAGCATCAGCAATTGGGGTCCCCTCATCATAAGCAAAGTGCTGATGTTTAAAAAAAAGAAGAAAAAAGTATGACTTAAATATGATTCAATTCATCAAATGAATTAACTACTAGCTCTGTCAGTCACTGTGATAAATAGATACATATATACATAGATGGATGGATGATAGAAAGATAGATAAATAATGGACAAATAGAAAGAAAAACAAGGAATGAAATGATAGAGGGAGAGAAGGAAGGAAGAAAAGGAAGGAATAAATGAAAGAAAGAAGGAAGGAAGGAAAGAAAGAAAGAAAACAAAGAAGGGAAGAAGGAAAGGAAGGAGTAAGGGAAAGAAGGAAACATGAAGAGAAGAAAGGTTAGAGAGAGGGAGAATGGACTAGAATGTTTATTAACCATTTAATATATTCTAGACACCAAATTAGGCACAGGGAACATAAAAACTATTAAGCAAGACAATCCTTACTCACAAAGAGCTTAAATTCCAATCAGGAAAAGACAGTATATAGAAAATTCTAATAGGAAGGGTGGCTACACTCCAAGAAGAAGAGGATCTAGGTTTCAATGAAATGACCAGAAATGAAGAGGAGAATCTTTCTGGAGAGATAATTCAGTCATGTGTGCTAGACTTTAGACTGCAAAAGTAAAAATTAAAATAGTCCTTTCCCTCAAGGACCTTACATTCTATTGGAAAACTTCAAATATAATAGCCTGTGTATCCAAACAATATGAATTTTCTTTAAATAATAAAGATGTCAAAAATATTTTTTCATAGAACAAAATTTGTAATCTCCTAGGATCTTCTGCCAAATAAAGAAAAAAGAAAAGCTAAGTTGGTCTCTGCTCCATTGCTTTACTCAGGTTTTTCCCTTTCTTTGTTTTCCCTTTCATGGTTTAAAAGCATGTATCAGGGGATGTACACTATACATGCAATTCATGAAGTTAAATCCATGTTTTATTTATGCACTATTAGTTTCTGGATTTAATGAGCACACATTGTATGAAGAAATTAAATATCAGCACTGGGAACATTCATTTTCTTCTCAAGAAAGACATGATATGACTACGATTATGGGCAGTATAATATAAAATGTTTTTTTTAAAGTCACCTAAAAAGCCATCTAGCCATTAGAGTTTTAAAGACTCAAGATCAAATTGGATTAATATGACAATAACAGCTTCTCATAGTCAAAGGAATAGCAGAATCTCAAGATCCTAAAAATACAAAGAGAGTGAATCTCCAGATACCTTTTTTTAATTCTACCACTAGGTTTCTATGAGACCTTAACAATCCAGTGGGCATTGTGATTCTTCATTATTCCTTTTGAAAGCATGGATAATAATTATTTTTTTTTTACTTTTGGTGGTATTTACATGGAATTTTAATTTTACATGTTATTTCATTAGATCATTACAACTTTTTGAGGTAAATACTATTGTTATCTTATTTTACAGATATGAAAACTGATTTGGTTATAGATTAAGTGATTTGCCCAGTCACATAGACCTCATAAGTGTCTGAAGCAGAATTTGACCTGAGATCTTCTTGACTCCAAATCCAGCACTTAATCTATTATATCATTTAGGAAAGTATAATATAAATGAAAAGTTGATTGTTTGGGTTTTTGTTTTTTTTTAATATTTTCTAGTATATTTAGTGAAGAAGAGGAAAAGAAGTGAACTGAAGTGAACTCAATGCTAGGAATTCTCAATAATTTAGGGTGAATGGGGGTCTATAGTGCATACCAGGAAAAGGATATTCTTTTGGAAGCCTAGCTGTCCTGGGGCTTCCATGAACAACGGAATTTAATTAAAAGACTAAAGCCATTTAAACAGAGTTCCCTTTCTCTCCTCCTCCTTATCTCACATCCTCTAGGTAGCTTCTGTCACTCTTTCATCCATTATTCCTATTTCACATAATGAGGTAACTCTTCTTTTTGCCAAGCCAAATGTTTCTACATATGCAGCTAATCCCATTTTATCATTGTTTCTCCAGCAGATTGCTCCCTCTGTCATCTTTGCTCTCACATCTCCAAACCATCACTGTTTACTGTCTCCTTCCTTACTTCTGACAATATGTTCATACTTTTCCCATTCTGAAAAAAAAAACTTCATTTGATTCATCTTTTCTTGCTAAGTATCATATCATGTCTCTCCTTGCTTTTGTGACTAACTTCCTTGAGAAATCTGTCTACAATGAATACTTCCATTTTCTTTCCTCTCATTCAACTCTATACAATCTGGTTTCTGACCTTATCATTCAAATGAAACTTCTTTGTCCAGAGGTACTTATGATCCCTTAAATGTCAAAACTAATGGCCATTTTTCAAATTTCATACATCATGGCCTCTTGGTAGCATTTGACATTTTCAATCATTATCTTCTTTTTCATACATTTTTCTCTCTAGATTTTCATGACAGTACTGTTTCCTGGTTCTCCTCAGTTTTATTTTCTGTATTTTCATTCAGGCCTTTCTTGCTAAAGATGCAGGTCCCATTGTTGTTAGTCCTAGAACCACTTTTCTTCCTCCTGTTATTTCACTTGGTAATTTCATCAACTCAATGATTGCTATTATTATCTTTAGGATCCTAATCTACTCATCCACCCTTAACTTCTCTGATGACCTCCAATTTCAAATCTCTAGTAATCTATCAGATAACTTAGGCTATCTAAACTAAAATTATTTTCCCCCAAAGACTCTCCCTTCTTTCTAATCTCCTTATTAAAATTTAGGATACCACCATCATCCCAGTCACCCCGCTTTGCATGCTAAGGATCATCTTCAAATTGTAAGTTTATCTCACCCATTCGGATCTTAACTATTGCCAGTATCAATAGAAGACCCAGAGATAATTCATAACTTTCATTTTGTTCATCTGTCTTTGATGCAATTTACTATTAGAACATTATTAATGTGCCTAAAGGACTGGATTGAAATAACCAAAGTAGTTCCAGGATGGCTTGCAATCATCCTTTATGAAGAGATCTCAGAAGATTACAATGGGCAGCTGCTCATCTTCCCCAAATGACTTCACATGTGGAGTACCACTGGGCTCAGTACCATCATCCCTCCTGTTCAATATGTGCATTGGGCCTCTGGGAGAAATCATGAGATGCCATGGGACATGATTCTACCAGAAAGCAGACAGCACTCCACTCTACATCTCCTGCTCAACAAACCTTGACAACACAATCTCCCTGCTAGCATAGAATATAAGAGAGGTAGGAATGTGGACTGAATCCAGCTGGCTCAAACTCAATCCAGACATCATCAAAATGAGGATAATTGGCAGGGTCTAAGAATTTAGAGATAGAGGAAAGTATACAACTCTCTTTAGTACTAAAAGGGCTTTGTTTTCCCACATGCATATGTGATACACAAAAATGAGGTGGTTGGGGGTAGTCCTTAGCTTTCCAGATGATATAGTTAATAGAAATGCCTGATTGAGTGTCAATAACCACACCATTTCATTTTTGTTTTTAAATGGTCTCTCTACTAATAAAAATTTCTTAGAATTTTACTCTAACAATGATCATCTACAATGGCAAAAAAGATTCTTTACTCTAGAAATTTTGATATGCATGGTATTTGAATTATTTGGGCACTATTACAATTAGGGAGAAAAAGAAAGAATTGGGTTAAAATCTCACCTCAAACACTTATTAGTTGTGTGACCCAAACAAATCACAATCTCTGTCAGTATTAGTTTCCTCATTTGTAAATTGAAGAAGGTGGATTTGATGGCTTCTAAGATCCCTTTCAGTTTTCAATCTATTATCATTTGATCCATTGATTGAGGTGAGAGGGTCATAAACTATACCATTGGCCAATGGCCAATTCATATGGGGAAAAATAGTTATAACATTCCATCAATTTAGAAATTTACTTATAATATCATATGAATCCTAAAGTATTCCTTGACTTTGCCGATGTGGGATGCTCTGATACACAACTTCAAATACTGATATATTGCTGCAGAATTCTGAAAAACAAGTGCCTCACCAGAGCCAGGTTGACAGACAGCAGTTGGAAATGCTTTGATTCTAAACATAATGTTCCAGAGCACTAAAAAGCCTAAGAAGAAAAGGCAATAAAAAGGACTAATTATACAAATAACAGCTATCTCCAAATTCACTCAGAGAAGGAAGGGCAACTCTATGCTTCCAAAAGAACAAAAAATTTTGTCAGTATTCAATCTTTTCATGCATTCTTATGTGAGTAGGAATAGCATTATAAATGATAGCAATTAAAAGGAACAATTAAAAAAAGATCAGAAGCATTTTAATCTGTTTTTATCTATTTCTTTCATTGGATATGTTTAAGAATTTCTTTTTAAATTATTTTTTAATTAATAAGCATTTATTTTCTTTTTCTGAAAAAAATGGGGTAGTAGAATTTCTTGTAATAAATACACAGAATCAATCCAAAAAAGAAAATTCCTATATCAATCATATCCAAATGTGCTTATTTCAAAGTATGAGTATGTCTGGATATTTTTGCAACAGGTTCATTCATGTATTTATGATGTGATAAGGGAGAAAGTATAAAATGGAAAGGAGAGGTCCTAGGATAGAACTGTGAGGAAATACCAGCACTTTTTATTGAGAGAAGCATGACAATGTCCTGGTGAAGAGAATTTAGAACATAATTTCCTTGAGGACAAGGACTATTTTACTTTTCTACTTCTAGCACTTACTAGCACATAGTATCTCAGACAATATTGTATTTGTTACATGCTCTTTGATTATATTGAAAGATTAACAAAGGACCAGAAAGGATGGGAATCATAAGAATAAAGCAGGGGATGGTATCTAGAAAAAAGTGGATGGCAGCATTAAATGTTGCAGAAAGGTCAAGAAAAATAAAGAATGATAGAAATCTGAATAGAGATAAAGATCAAATCACTCATGAAAACTAAATCAGACACAGAGAGATGCGGTTTACAAACTCGTCTGTCTTTGATCTGCTCCAAATTTGTATGCAATTCTCTGCTGCTTCTTCATATATAAAATGTGAAAAACAACACCCATTTTTTTTTTTGCCTCACAGGTACAAGTCCTAGAACATGATCATCAAATTCTTGTTGATTGATTAATTTTGAAAGAGGACTAAGGGTAAAATAAGAAATTCCTCCCAAAGCTTTCCTTCCTAGAGGGCTAGACCTGGACTTTCTGTCTGATTCTCGATTTTCTATCTGCAACTCTGCTTGGCATGAACTCTAAGGAACATGTGGCCGCAGGTATCTCCTTATACTGCCCCCTTTCCAGCCTCTTTTTGGGTGCTGTCTTCTACTATTAGATTATAAACTCACTGAGGTCAGGGACTGACTTTCTAATTTGCATCTATAGCATTTAGCACAGTGTCTAGCACATAATAAGTGCTTTATAAATGTTTATTGAATTGAAAAAAATAAGGCAAAAAATAGAAACATCTTTAAAAGTTGTTAAAGTATTCTGAAACTGAAAGTATTTTTGATTGAGTAAATATGTATCTTTGACTTTAATTATATTTTCATACATTAAATAGTAAAAAATTCATTCTGTAAAATTATATAAAATTGATTTTGATACTTGTATAAACATAGAAAGTGAATATATTTTGTAATATTCTAGAATAAAAAATTCGTTGTCAACATTCTACTCTGAAATTTCTACAGATATCTTATTATTAAATTAGAGCATATAATAGAATAAATATTATATAATAAGCAAGCTAAACACTTCTATTAAATTAAATTCAATGGCTTTGTTTCTTGTCTTATGCATGCCCATTCAACTCCAAGTTAAGGAAAACATATTGTTAGATGTTTGGAGATTTTTTAAATTATTTTGTTACTCTGTGTTTTTGAGAGCTCTACAAACAGAGCTACAGATAGAAAGCTAGAAGTCTAGCTAGAGAATCCAGGTCCAGCTTTCCTAAAAGGAAAGCTTTGGGAGGAGATTAATGCTTCACCTTCAGCCCCCCAATCTGATATTTTCAAAAAATCAATCAGTCAATAAGAATATATCCTTTTTTTTACTCGACCTATTTTTTTCTCTATCTAGAGGCACTGAGAGATTGAGGGGCTTCCTCTGAGTCACAAAGCCTATATGTATCAGGTATTTCTCACTCAGAGAACATTTCTCTATTAAGCATGCCAAAATACACAACTAAAAACAAGAGGACTATTACATACATTTTAAAAATGTTCCTTTAATATTTTTTGTAATCATTAAATAATTTATTTCATCTAAGTAGCATTGGAGAGCAAATACATTTTATTATATATTTATTTCTATTCCTTTATGTAAAAAAGGAATATAAATGCTAATACTAAATAAATAAATAAATAAGTCATTATGGTAATTTGGAAAACATAAAAATCCTTGTTAAAGACTGTATTTTTTATATTTTTTATAAGCATTCTTTTATCAAAAGTAGAAAATAATAGTTCAGTTTATTTTATCAAATGATATTGCTGCTTGTTTTGGAGAAAGATTTAATATTTTATTTTTTTCTTAAGTAACCAAATTGATCAGGGGTGAAACTTCATGTCATTAACCAAATCATGGAATAAAGCCGATTTCTATGTCAAGGACTCATATCCAAATTACTTACGTGACTTACCCCCAGGATAACATCCACTACAAACACTGCCAAAGGGTCCAGTATTGTCCACAGTCCCAAAGCAATGATTAACTTTGACAGGAAAGCAGGGGATGAGGAAAACAGTTGCTGACAGCCCCATCTGATGATAGCCAAAAGAAGTATAAAAGCATTCAGGGCTAGTGGTCCCACTAGGACCATGGACAATTCTTCTCCTGTTCGAAGTAAAGAACTTGGGTAGCAAAGTTCAACAGTGTGAAGATAAAAACGGAATCTAGAGATAAATAAAATAACCACACATGTGACACAGAAGACATTGTCAAATGTAGTAAACATTCTGAAGCCTCATGTTTTTAGTAATGGTTGTTTACCACTCATATAAATTGTTTGCAAAAACTATATCACAGGAATACCAGGTGAATTGCTTATTTTTTTGGTAATGTGTCTATGTGTGAAATGATTTCTTTGTTGCCTTTGAAAATTTTTCAAAAGAAGCATAGTATTCCTCAATATTACTATTATTCATCTCCATAATGATACTAGCTGGTCTGGAGTATGATTCTAAATACTTGTCATTTTTTTCTCTTTCTTATCTATCTATTTTTCTTTCTATCAATCAATCTATCTATCTATTTACCTATCTAACTACATATCCATCTATAGATTATGAATCTAAAATTAAGAACCATTATTCTAGGCACAGATATGAGTAGACAACCAAAATCCTTTTCTATTCTGGAATACTGACAAAACATCTCCTATGTCTGGAGTTCTTAATTATTTCTGTATAATACATCCTTGTTGTAGTCTAATGAAGTCTATGGACTCCTCAAAGTAATATTTTAAATGCATAAAATACACAAGACTACAAAGAAAACCAAAAGATTAGTGAAAATGAAGATAATTTTTTCACCAAACAAGGTCGCAGACTCTCTCAAATATGTCTATAGACCCCATGTTTATAACTGCTGTATTAAACCCTTTTAGGACTTATAAAACTATGATTCTAAAGCCTTAACCTTCTATCAAGTAAGGCCAAAATGGAAAGTATAGGTGTGTAGGTTCAGAAAAGCAAGAGAATATATTAATAGGTTTGGAATTAAGAAATTCAATATTAGGAGAAAATATAGATAAAATTTTGTGTTTAGTCATTTTTTGTCATGTCCAACTCTTCATGACTCATTTTTTTGCCAAAGATCCTGGAGTTATTGTTATTTCCTTCTACAGTTCATTTTATGGATCAAAACCTGAGGCAAATAAGGTTAAGTGTTTGTCCAAGGTCAAAAGTTAGTATATAAGGCTGCCTTAGAACTCAGGTCTTCTTGAGTCCCAGTCAGGTGCTCCATTCACTGGACTAACTAGCTGCCCACATCTAGAGAATTTTCTATACATACAAAGACCTTATGAGTAGCTAGAGGAATGTTGGATTATCAATTATCAATTATCAAGATTGATTCCTCTTTACTTTTTTAACATAGTGGTAGTGGTGGTGATGGTAATGGTTGTGTGCATGTTTTTCTTCGGTCCAAAGTGCTGATTTCCAAAGTCCCCTGCCAATGCTAGCATCTTATCATGATATAATTCATGTAGCACTGCCATCTCAGTATTGAGGAGGTCCTAACTCTCAACAGTAAAGTTGTAAAGGTACAAAGCCAGTTATATGAGAACAGCAATTCATTATTTTATGACTGGACAAGTGTATAGAGTTTAGGAAGAGGGTGAAAAGAACAATAGATTAGTCCAGTAGATATGTCTCTTGTTTGGTTATGAGACAGGACAACAAAATAGATGAATTATAAATGGAAGGAAGGAGTCTGAAGATGTTTGCCAACAAGTCAATATTGTCTATAGGACTAATGTGCCATATGGTTCAGTATTGTGTGGAAAGCACCAAAAAAAATCTTGCTTTGAGTATTAATTTTTTTCCTTTCTTTTTAAATTAGAGTATGACCTTGAACTTGTCAGTTAGTCTCTGACTAAATACTCTGAAATTTCTTCTAACTATAACATGCTACATTTCACCTAAGAGAACTATGAAGGAATAGGCATTTTCACTCAAATGTCCTCTCAGCTATCCAGATCAGGGAATATTTTGAGCCCAACGAAGAAGAAAAAACTACTTCTGTTCTTTCCATCTTACCATCCTACCCTAACAACCATTTTTAGTACAAAATTCTATAGTATATGAGAAAGAGATAATGTAGATCTAGAAGGGAGTTTAGACTTTGTCTAAATCTAAAAATGCTGATAGTCAGATTAAATAAAATTATCAGGTATTAATTAGATTCTTTGTGATTTGTGTCCCCTTATAATCAACAAGCACAACAATGGAAAGACTTGCAATATGTCTGCTGACCTAACAGCTTTTCCTCTAAAATCACATTTCTTAGAGTCATATATTTAGAAGTGAAAGGTGCTTCATGAGTCATTTAAAACAATCCCCTCACCTTACAGATTAGAGTATTAGTGCAAAAAGAAATGGAATGATTTTTCAGAGGTCACACAGGTAATAAGTGGCAAAGTCAATATTCAAACCTAGATTTGATTCAAGGCCTAACACCTCTTCCACTGGGCCAAGGCCTCATGACTGATTGAAGGGCAGCATGGATCCCTGAAAGCTATTCTAGTAAACACAAACTCTGCTAGATTATTTCAATCTAGAAAGACTTTGAGTGTTTTACCAGGTGATTGACTATTAGCTAACACATAGCCTAATTAAGGTTGGAGCAAGTGATTTCTTCACTACCCACACATGTGGGCACACAGATATACACTATAGGACATATATGTGCATTGTATAAGTATGTACTGTGGACATATGTATGTATATACATACATTAGCACACACAAATAAGTATGTATTAACCAGGGAATATTTGTTCAGCCATCAGATGGATGGATTTGAGGGAGTAAGTTTCATAGCAAGAGATTCCTCATCTTCCTTTTATCTCATCTTTTCTTTCCTTTTCTTTTTTCTTTCTTTTTTTTTCTGAGGCAATTGGGATTAAGTGACTTGCCCAGAGTCACACAGCTAGGAAGTGTTAAGTGTCTGAGGTCACATTCGAACTTCGGACTTAGGACTGGTGCTCTATCCATTGTGCCACCTAGCTGCCCCTATCTCATCTTTTCTTAGAAAAGTCCACAAAAAGATCACAAAGTAGGCTATATCACAATGGGAAGATTACTTTCTTTCTTAGAAACTTGATTATTCAGATAAGAAGAGAACTTATTAAAATAAATATTCTTTCACACAATATTATTGTTCAGAGGTATGCAATTAAAATTAGTCTATATGTCAGTAAATTCTACATGAAAAAGGATCTTTGACTAGACCATCTTATGGCAAAACAAAACAAACAAAAAAAAAAAAACAAAAAAAATCAGAAAGAAAAACCCCAAACAATTCTTTTTGAAGTGGGAAACAAAAAATTTACTATTTCCTAGATAGTTTTAGGGTACATAGAGGGTTTTTTTTACATATGTCCTCCAGCTAAATTTCTCTTCAAATACCCTTTGGGATATATGCCAGCAACAAATAAACTCATATTGCTTAGCTAATCTAAAAGGGACAACTTGAAATAACACCAGTGCTGTTGTTAAACCAGGACCAATCCCCAATATTTCAAACAGCCACTGCCCCAGGCATAAGTCCCCTCTTGTGATGAGAGGTCAAACTAAATGACATATCTTCCTCCCCATTTCTGTCAAGTGACACACAAATCCTTGTAATGCCACTTCATGGATAAGTCTGCTTCTGTACATTAATATTCCTCCAATCAATCAGCTAACCACTAAATGAGTCTTCATTTTACCCTCTCCTTTGTCTCTGCTTCTAACAAGCTAGCTGTTTTGTCCTCCCTTAATGAGGAGGGTGATTTTGTCAGAAGGTATTGTTTTAACTATAAAAGTATCCTACTGTTGGTGTTTTGCTCTTAGACTCCATGCCCCCTCTCTGAACCAGCATGAGAAACAGATCTCACTTTAAGAGAAATGCTAATGATTGATTGACATATTGATACTTGTGTGCAAATGAAAGATAGAGGACTGAATGTCTGGAGTTGCCACAGTGTCAATACAATGCGGCTGGAAATGACTTTTAATGACCATTGAAACCATTTTTCTCCAGAGCTTTTCCAATTGTGACCTTTTCTGTGTTACTTTAAATATCCTAGAAAACTCACCTATCATCTAGAATTGGAACAAGTCTGGTACAGATAGAGTTAACATACATTTAGTTAATCTACCATTACCACCCAGTCAGGACCAAGATTTCAAAATCCATGCGTTAGGTTCAATGTCACTTAATTTTTTTGAATAACAAAGAAATTTTACTGTCAAAAACTCAAGTTCAGTACTCATGTTCAAAAAAAAATTAAATGCCCACTGAGTTCAAAATCACAAATGCAAAACAAAATCTTATCATATATTTTCTCTTCCTAAACAATATTTCTTTTTATGTAACTCAGGACTGAAAGTGTAAGAAAGTAGAATTATGAGTCTGCATTAATTAATTATTCTGCATTAATTAATTAGTTGCATAACCCACAGCTGTTTTAAGTTTTGCCCCATAACTAGTTATACAACCTTGAGTAAATTATTCTGATTCTCTGAACCTTCATGTTCCTCAGCTTTAAAATAATGTTGTTGAATTAAGATAATCTCTAAAGCTCATACTAGACTAAAATATTGTGATTCTAAAAATTTCTGACTCTGGTTTGGAGAGCATTATTCTGTTCTCATATGTGCTCATTGGTTATCTTCTGTCTCTTTTTCCCTCTTTCCTCTTTCTCCTTTGTATTCCCAGATACTATTACAACATCTGACATATAATAAATGACAGTAAATTATTTTTGACTGAAAACTATCTTCATCATCCTCTCCCCTTTCTTTTTATCTATCCAACTGGATTTTATAAATTATAATCAATTGAAAAGCAGGAACAAATGTCCATGACATATTTGTATTGATGAGAATGTTTGCAAGTTGTCTTTCTGTAGTTTTCAAAAATAATTTTATATAGATTAGAAAGTAGATCATTAATTATTGATATTCTTGTGGATTTTACATTAATATGGCTAAGATTTTTTTCATTCCTTTAATATCTATGATTCCAAAATAAATTTCCTTTATATATATTTGGAATAGTTCAGTTGCTTGCTCCATCTTAGTCCTGGAATGTTGCAGCTTTTTGAACGATATCCATAATCACAGAAAATAGATTATCTTATACATTCACACAAGAAAAACCTACTACTAATAAAAGATAAAGAACATCTTTTATAGTGTTTATCCAACAATTTATGTGTGACATATATGCCTATATATGTGAATGTGTATATCCATCTGTCTATCTATCCAACTGTTTTATGCTTTTCTGTCTTATCAAGATTATAAGTATTTCAAGAAATGAATCAATTATATTGTACTTCTTTGAACTCTGTGTAACCACATTTCCATCAAAGTATCCTGCATAAAAAAGGTACTCAATAAATGTTTCATGATTATGATCTAGTGTAATTCAGATATATTTTGTTCATATCAGTTAGGTATTATTTATGCACCTAAATTCCATTTCTGAGCTCCATATTTTATCATAACTAATATTATACATTTATGCACTAGTTGAAATATACCATAGCATATTTCTCCCTCTATCACTAAGTTATATATAGGTAGGCTGTGAAATTAAAATATTATTTCAAAATATCTTTATCCTGAAATGCCATGAGAAAAGATAGAGCAAGAGTTGTGCCTTTTGATAAAGAATCAAATAAGAAAATATATACAAAGCATTTTTGAAATTCAAAGTTTCATGGAAATGCTAAAAATAATTATTATTATCTCTATTGTTCATTTAATTCTTTTCATTCTCTTTTAACAAGATTCAGCTAAAAAGTCATGCAACAAGTTGCTATCATAATACTGTTTTCTTGTATTTAATTCTATAGACTATATTACAAGGTAGATTAAATAACTGATTTTTTGTAATTTAATAAATGTTTTGAGATGTAAAGTCAACTTCTCTAGGATGATTGAAAATCTCTTTGACAATTTCAGTAGGACACAGGATAGCAAATATGTACTTTACTAATCCCACATACTTATTTCTTAAGTTGTCTATATTTTAAAAATAAAGGAATTATGAGTATTTGTTATGGCAATAGTTATTTTCAAAACATGTTCTTTAATTTTTTATGGATTATGTCAGAACAGCTGTGATTAAGAGTACTGTGTATGATAATGATTCTGTTCTGATATGTTTTCTGTAGGTCTCTCAAGGATATTTTGAGGTCTCTGTTGTATAAGATCAAGCTTCTGTTTTGTTATTAGAGACACTAGATTACCTTGCTAGGTATTTGATAGGAGCTAAATGTGTTTGGCTACTGTGATGTTTTACTGAGTTTCTACCATTTCTTTGAATAATTTACCTTGTTCATTAAGTATGGGCTTCATATGAATATCATGTCTTTAATTTCTGGTAGCAACTGCTTTGTTCTAAATCATCATAATGAACCTATTTCCACAAATAAATCTGCATGTCTCAACAATATGTTTGGCAATTCTGTGACAAAATCTCATTGATTGAGTTTACATAGAACTCAATATCTTTTAATACTACCCTTGAAACTTAGCCATTTTATTTGCTCTATGCAGAGGTAAATGATTTTTGTTATATTCTGCATATTTAATTGTGTGCACTTTTAGTAACGTTTTTCTGTTCTGAAATTATTTCTAGATGACTCCCACTTATTGATCCACAAGTCTAACATTATCAGAACTAATCTTTAACTTGATTTTATCATCATTATTAGAACCATAACCTCTACTCAATAAATTTCTTTTTTTTAATTAAAGCTTTTTATTTACAGAATATATGAGTGATTTTTCTATATTGACCTTTGCAAAAAAATTTTTTATTCCAAATTTTTCCCCTTCTTCCCCCCACCCATACCCCTAGATGACAGGTAGTCTAATATATGTTAAATATGTTAAATTATATGACAAATCCAATATATGTATACATATCTGTACAGTTATCTTACTGCACAAGAAAAATCAGATCTAGAAAGAGAAAAAAAAACAACCTAAGAAGGAAAACAAAATGCAGGGAAATATTCACAGAAAGCATTAAAATGTTGTGGTCCACACTCAGTTCCCATAGGCCTCTCTCTGGATGTATATGATTATCTTCATCGCTGAACAATAGGAACTGGTTTGAATCACCTCGTTTTTTCGAAGAGAACCATGTCCATCAGAATTGATCATCATATAGTCTTGTTGCTGTGTATAATGATCTCTTGGTTCTGCTTATTTCACTTAGCATCAGTTCATGTAGGTCTCTCCAGGCCTCTCTGAAATTATCTTGTTGGTTGTTTCTTACAGAACAATAATATTCCATAATATTCATATACCATAATTTATTCAGCCATTCTCCAATTGATGGGCATCCATTCAGTTTCCAGTTTCTTGCCACTACAAAAAGGGCTGCCACAAACATTTTTGCACATGTGGGTTAAGATCTCTTTAAGATTTGGGCCCAGTAGAAACACTGCTGGGTCAAAGGGTATGCACAGTTTGATAACTTTTTGAGCATAGTTCCAGATTGCTCTTCAAAATGGTTGGATTCGTTCACAGTTCTACCAATAATGTATCAGGGTTCCAGTTTTCCCATATCCCCTCCAACATTCACCATTATCTTTTCCTGTCATCTTAACCAATCTGACAGGTGTGTAGTAGTATTTCAGAGTTGTCTTAATTTCATTTCTCTGATCAATAGTGATTTGGAGCACCTTTTCATATGATTAGAAATAATTTCAATTTCTTCATCTGAAAATTGTCTGTTCATATCTTTTGACCATTTGTCAATTGGAGAATGGCTTGAATTCTTATATATTTCAGTCAATTCTTCATATATTTTAGAAATGAGGCCTTTATCAGAACCTTTGAATATAAAAATGTTTCCCCAGTTTATTGCTTCCCTTCTAATCTTGTCTGCATTACTTTTGTTTGTACAAAACCTTTTTAACTTGATATAGTCAAAATTATCTATTTTGTGATTAATGATGATCTCTTGTTCTTCTTTGGTCACAAATTACTCAATAAATTTCAGAAAGAAATAGGGCAGGACAACTAAAATGATGCAATGAATAGAGCAGTAGTCTTGAAGTCAGGAGCACCTGAGTTTTAATCTTCTTCAGACATTTACACTTACTATGTGTGTGACTGAGCAAATCATTTAACTCCAATTGCCTTGCCAAAAGCAAAAGAAAGGGGGCAAGTTATTATCTTGATATAGTTCTTTTATATTAGATATTCTTTAATCCACTGCACTGCTGTATAAAATTGGTATTTTTTGTAGTTGCACCAAAATATTAGAATATAATTTCATTTTCCAAATGTCATTGAAAATATACTTAACATGATTTTACCACACAAGATGACAAAGATAAGTATGTTATCCTGTGCTCATTTTACTTTGATATTCTCTGCTTTGTTTCTATATTTTGAAGACAGTCATTTCATAGATCATGGAAAATAAAGATACTTGGCATGATCACAACTGCTAAAATGATATTTTTAAGGTTTTAAAAATCACTGTTCACATAATTGTGATAATTGTGGACCATGTGTTCAGCAAGCAAATGCCTAGTTCAAATAAATTTTATTGGTTGAATTCTCTAGTATATTTCAGGTATATTTTTGATGATGATGATGACGTAAAACTGAAGAGAAGACAATGATCTGAACTGAAAAAAGGAATGCCAGAAAGATGTGTTGGTAGTATGATCTAGAATTTTTGCTTACTTTTAGATTCCATTTAGCTATCATTTTTAACTGGATATAGTAACATAATATTCTCTGTTTAGCAAGCAAGTCTTTATAATTCTAGTGGAAACAGAATAATTTAATAGGAAGGAGAGAATTTCCAGTTCAGTAAATCAGCATGGATATGATATGCCCAAGATTCTGTATATGTTGATATGTTCTGTCAGTATGCTTTCAAATCTAGAAATTGTTTCGTGAACCTTTAACTTTGTAGAAAGGTGCAATAGAGTATAACCACACACCAAATAAATAGAAAGCGAGTCCATGATACCTCCATCTCTCAGGATAAGCAAAAGCTAAAACATTGATACAACTTTGTAGTTAGGGACACTCTATTGGCTTCAGTCCAGAGAGGATAAGGTTCAGGATCTTGTCCAGATAATTAATGACAAACTAAATCTATTTGTAAATAGCCTTTTTTTCTTCTAGATGTCCAATCTTTCTTTCAAAATCATCATATAAAATATACTTTAATATACAATTAAGTTTCATAATTAAAATTGGAATGGGGAATACTTTTTATGTAAGCATTTATGGTTTTCCATAAGGAAAAATGTCAACAATACAAGGCATTCTTTTTATATAAAGATTTAAAGTTGTTTGTAGCCTCCTTAATTGAAAATCTAAACACATCCTTATTTGTATCTGTACCATCTACATTTTGGAAAATGAATTTTGCTTGTATTGATATCTATCTCTTTGTCGATCTACACTGTCTGTAGAATCATTTTTATGGAGAGATAACCTTTAAGGTGTCATATTTTTCCAAAAGGATAATGGCCCAGAAAGCTGTCTGTGCATGGGTTAGGTAATTTTTTGAATTCAATCACTTTTCAGAAGAAGCAATCTTTGCTCCTCTTAGTAGAAGTGATAAATCAGACCTATATTACTTGTAAAATACTTATGCCTAAGTCACTCTTGTAAAAATAAAAACTAAGGTTAAAATGTTGCTAAATTCCTTTTTGTATTCCTGCTTAAATGTTGAAACATTTTCTTCAGGGTACTAAATTTAGAAAAATATAGATACATAATATGTCTTCATATAGAAAAGACTACAAAATAGGGATAGAGCTATAAGAAGAAATATTTGATACTACATAAAGATATTTTTGTCTTAAGTCATACTTATAGTTTAGAGTTCTATCTCAAATGGAAGATAGGAGGTTTTTACATATATTCATTTTACCTAATAATGTAAAAATATTCTCATTTAACTTTTTGGAGAAAATACTCACTTTGTAACAGGAATCGAGATGACCTGGAGAAAAAACCACTGGCTGAAGTAATGCAGGTAGAGCCTCACAAACCAGATGAAAGCCAGTAACAAAATAATACACCAGAAGCTCTGGGTTTGCCACTGTGTTACTTGAAGTTCAGTCAATATCACTGTCTTCAAAAAGTGGGTGTGCTTGAAGAATATTCTGGTTTGTGTCACTTGGGAAACAGAAGAAGAACTGAAAATGTACAAAGAAGCAACATCAGTAAATCACTGTACACAATATAGAAGCAACAGTAGCTATGAAAATAGGAAGGGGCAGTGCTGTGAGTGTTTTAAGGAATATATATAATTTTTTTCCTTTTTAATTTTAATTATATTTCTTCTGGATATTTTCCCTTTCTCCTACTCTATTAATGAACCACTTTTTAAAAGAAAGAGAGGGCCAGGTATTTTATCCAAAGCCACCAATACATCCACAGAATATAATACTATGAAATGTTAAACATTCATAGTGCCCTACTTCTGTAGAGAAAGTAAGGATACTCTTCACTGCAATCAGGCTTAGACATTATATTTACACAGTGTTCAGTTTCAGATTTGTTTCTTAGCCATTGCCTTTTTTTGGTCAATATTTTTAAGAAATTATATTAGTTAAATTATTGTAATTATTTAATTTATAAATATATCTAATGTATTATTTAAATAAAAATTTAAAAACTTCTTTCATTATTTATTTTTATAATATTCTTTATTTATGTAGATAAAAGTACTTCCTAATGTATCACACCAAATAAGCCTCTTTAAAAAAATGAAAGGGCTATGTTTTATACCCAATACATTACTGGTGGGATAATTGATGCATAGAAGGATTAAGAGATTTACCAATAACTTAACCAGATCTCTTGTGTTTAGAGGAACCAAAATAATTTAGATATAATTTACAAACTTACATCAAAAGACTGAATAACTCAAATGCATTATTCTTCCCCTGACTCCTTTAAACCATCATACATCATAAACTAGGGTAACAGCTAAGCACAAAGGGGAAGACCTCTCAGAAACTGAAAGCTTTCAGTATAAATGAGCACCCATGTCCATCTATATTTCCAGTCAGGAAAGAAGCATTTTTAATTACATTCTATATTCCAGGCACCATGTTAAGTGTTGAAGAATCAAATACAAATCGAAAACGGTTCATATTTTGAAGGAATTTAGATTTTCTTGCTATAAGGAAATAAGCAAACAAAACAAAACAAAACAAACAAAAAAAAAGCTCACCATGCACACAAATCAGTCAAAACTGGTCAAAATCAGTGAGTCAAACTAGGTGCGGGGTGTGCAATCAGTGGCTTCATCTGGGTTGTGACTATTCTTTCCCAAAGGTGTATAGCAGTATCTTGTTGTAAGTTAGATTCCATTGCTGTCGTCCACATGTTTTTCAATTAAACAAATGAGTAATGGTTAAACTAGAAACAGGCACTCATGAGGCTTTGGTTTATACATGTTAATACATTCAAAGGTCTAAAGTCTCTTATACAACAGTCCTCAAAAAGCTAACAGCATTTACCATCATGTCAAATAAAACCCAGAACTTCTTACACTGCTGAAGTGAAGTATTCCATTCTATGTGTGATCTCTTCAGTTAATTATTCCAGCACTGCTAGGCCTCTTCAAAGGCCGAGGAAAATCAAATGCAGACTTAGCATGATGTTTGAAAGAAACTGGAGAATCATGGATGATCCAAAACAGAAAAGACAGTAGCTTCTTTAACCTTTGGAAATGTCCATCTCTCTCCTCCTATCCATTGACCTGAATGACTAAGCAGTTCAGATATTTAAGTCTAGCAGTTATCATTGTGTCATGTTGCTATCATTAGTTTCTATTTTAAAGGTTTAGATGCAGAAGAATACAGGCCAGACACAAGTTTTCATTGATATGGGTATTTTCCAGATGAGGAAGCTTACTTCTCAAGTTAATATATTCTCTTCAATTTACTGTTTTAAAATGCTGACTAGATCAGTAGAATTGGTGCTCAATAAACTATACATAAGGATCTCAGCAGGTCACATATTGATTTAGTTTAAAATGTTAATATTATCTGTATTTTATCACATTTTTATTTATTTTGTTAAATGCTTATCAATTAACTTTTAATCTGATTCAGAAACATTTAGGGATTGTATATGTATCAGAGGCGGGAACTGAATCCATAACTTCCTGGTTTAAGGGCTTCTCTTTTCAGAAAATATTGATTTCTTGTTTGCTCTATCCCAACCACTACCATAATGGTACATAGATTTGTGCATGCTTATCTTGAAAACATATAAAAAGTAACAAATGCAGTAGCATGCATCTTTTTTTTTTTTTACCAATGTAATCATTTCAATTCTTTCTTACTGTGAATAAGAAAAATAAATTTTTTTCAAAGAGCCAAATCATCAGAAAGATTTTGGAATTTAAAAAAGAAAGCAAAAGTGATCAAGTTTTTTAGGGATTTAAAAAAAAAGATTAAAATATTTATTCAATTTTATACAAGCCAAAGGGATAGAATATAACCAAAAGGCCAATAATTTTTTTTTAAAAAAGGATAACAAAGAATTGTATTAGTTTTGTTTTTTGTTTTTATCTTAAAAAAAATGATAAAGAATATGCAAAATCATTTCGTATACCTATCATTTCATCTGTAGAAACATTTGTATATTAAAATGGAAATGTAGATAAACAAAGAATTATATTTATGTTTTTCTCTCTATGGGGTAATTTATTCTTGAGATGTCTTGTTAAAAAAAATAAAACTCTATTTGCACATTCTACTCAAGCCTTCCAGCAGCTTGTGTCTCCTTCTTCTTGTCTCCAGCCAGAGAACATTTTTTAAAATGTCATCACCTTGTGAAACATCCTCAAACATATTCCAACTGCTCTTCCCTACATCTGTGATCTTTCTTGGTTATATATGAAGAGTATGACCATCAAAGAATTATAAATGGCCTCTGCCACTGGAGTGTGTAATACATAGAGTGGGAATTGATTTGTGGGTTATGAAGAAAAGCAGAGTGCACACAGATCACTGCAAAATCAGTATGAGTCCAGAAGCTACTATGAAACTCAGAAACAGTTACTCTATTGCTCTGCCAGAGTATGGGAAGAATATTAGCTCAATTTGTAATCAGTTGGCAAATGAAACCCATTTCCCCGAACTTCACTGATAATTCATATGATACACACCCATTCCCATACATGAAAAACTCTTTGTATAAACATTTGAAACCACACAACACTTCTCTGTAATAGTCAAAGGAATACGAAAATATGTATACATATAATTACTTTGAAATTACATTGAAAGAATCTTAAATAGTCCTTTCGCTGTAACATACAGTGTTAAAATTTGGTATGTTTTGAGATGTGCTTAGTCAAGCATAATAACAGATGCTCACTTTTTAAAAAAAATATCATTAATTGGGGGTGACCTTTTAGGTTTTATTTAATTCCTTAATACCTGGAAAAACATTTTAGTTATACTCATTTTCTTTTAAATGAAATGATTTTTCCTCACAAACCCTCAGTGGGTATACAGGCAAGTGGGTATTGTCATGGATAGAGTGCTAGATTTGGAGTCTTTAAGATGTGACTAATTTCAAATCTTGACTCAGATATTTACTAACTATAAGGAATAAATCCCACTGGTCCTGGGAAAATCATGCAAGCTTTCCTTGAGAAACTTGTTATCTGTAAAATGAGAATAACAATAGCACCAATTACCAGGGTTCTTGTGAGGATCAAATGAATTAATTTATTTAAAGTACTTTGCAATCCTTAAAGTGCATAAATACTAGCTATAATTTATTTTTCTATTTACCAAAACATCTATTTATATAAGGAAATATTGTTGGAAAGTATAACATTCACTGTCAAACATACTACTTCTTTTATTTTTTTTTCAATTGCTTTTTTACTTTGTTACAAGGAAAGGTTACCTGGCTGGAGGGGGCAGAATAGGGATAGATATATCCAGAAATGACTATCATTTAAAAACAAAAACCACTAATAGATTCTTTTTTTTAAGGATTAATGTCTAGCTATTGCCCAGTTAATATGTATTCAACAGGCATAGAAGTTCTCTCAAAGTGTATCTAGGGACCACAGGAAGTCTATGAGATACTTTCTAGAATATGTGATGTCAAAACTATTTTCATAATAATATTAAAATATTTTACATTTAATATGGTAAATATTATTATGTATTATCCATATAAACAAAAGCTCTTTGGGGTATGGATGGGAGGCAAATGCTTCTTAAGACTGTAAAGAGGTCCTGAGATGAAAAAGTTTGAGAACCTCTAACAACCTCCCAGGCATCAAAAGCTATTTGCACATGTACATCCTCACTCTCTGTAAACTTCTTTGTGGTTTCTTTAAATGTGTCTTTCGGGGGGGTGGAGCCAAGATGGCGGAGTGAAAAGGTGACTTTCTGCCTCTCCTCCGATCTTCTCTCAAATCAACAATAAAATAAGCCTCTGAGCTGATCTTCAAGTCAACGAACCCAGAAATATTTGGGCACGGCTCTCTGGAGAACTTCATATCAGGTTAGTCGGACTCAGACAGAGAGATAAATAGACGACCCCTGTGCAGGCCGGAAGTGAGGGTGGGACTCAGCTCAGCTCATCCTGGAAGAAATTCCAAACTCCAAACTCCAAATTCCAAACACCTGGAGTTTATCTGAGGCACTCGGGACACTCTGCCCTGATTGGGGGCAGGTGTTCTGGCAGACTTGCCTTGTTTAAGGAGTAATTCAGACTTAGTCCTAGCCCCCACCGGCCCAGCACCTTAAGTCAACTTGCCGAAGTACCCCAGGGCAAAGCGTCTTCAGCTGAGGTTTTTTTTTTCCCCTACCTTAAAGAGATATCCACTCAGTCTAAAAAAAAAAAAAATGATGAAGAAGCAAAAGAGAGCTCTCACCATAGACAGCTTTTATCAAGGCAAAGAAACGACCTCAGATACAGAGGTTACTTTAGACAAAAATCCAGAAAAAAACAGCAAGGACCATCACTGGTCCCCGTTTCAAAAGGCCTTTCTGGAAGATTGCATAAAGAACCTCAAAAGAGAGCTGGAGGATAAATGGGAAAATAAACTGAAATCAGTGCAAGAAGGATACAGTATCTTGCAAGAAGGATATGATGCTCTGCAAAAGAGATATGAAAAAGACACCAATTTATTAAAAAATAAAATTAGTGAAGTGGAAAAAGAGTGCAGTGAACAAATTGGCTAGTTACAAAAGGAACTTAAAAAGGTAACTGAAGAAAACAACACTTTAAAAATAAGAATTGAACAAATGCAAGTGAATGACTCAATAAGACTTCAAGAATCAGTCAAACAAAAACAAAAAAATGAAAAATTAGAAGAAAATATGAAATATCTCCTAGGAAAAACAACTGACTTAGAAAATAGATCTAGGAGAGACAATCGAAGGATTATTGGACTTCCTGAAAGCCATGATCA
>JAJPUD010003363.1:660-27233 GCA_023553655.1 Myrmecobius fasciatus | reverse complement strand
TTTTTCTTTGACTGATTCTTGAAGTCTTATTGAGTCATTCACTTGCATTTGTTCAATTCTTATTTTTAAAGTGTTGTTTTCTTCAGTTAACTTTTTAAGCTCCTTTTGTAACTGGCCAATTTAATTTTTTTGTTCATTGCACTCTTTTTCCACTTCACTAATTTTATTTTTCAATAAATTGGTGTCTTTTTCATATCTCTTTTGCAGGCCATCATATCCTTTTTTTCAATATGTTGTATCCTTCTTGCACCGATTTCAATTTATTTTCCCATTTACCCTCCAGCTCTTTTATTAAGTTCTTTAAGCACTCTTCCAGAAAGGCCTTTTGAAAAGGGGACCAGTGATGGTTCTTAATAACTTCCTTTGGAGTTTTGTCTAAAGGAACCTCAGGATTTGGGGTCATCACTTCTTTCTCTTGATAAAAGCTGTCTATGGTGAGAGCTCTCTTTTGCTTCTTCATTTTTTTTTTTTAGACAGCATGGATATCTCTTTAAGGTAGGGAAAAAAAAAACGGTGGCTAAAATGGCAGCTGAAGATCCTTGCCCTGAGGCACTTTGGCAAATTAACTTAAGGTGCTGGGCCGGTGGGGGCTAGGACTAAGTCCGAATTACTCCTTAAACAAGGCAAGTCTGCCAGAACACCTGCCCCCAATCAGGGCAGTGTCCCGAGTGCCTGGGATAAACTCCAGGTGTTTGGAATTTAGAGTTTAGAGTTTCTGCCACGATGAGCTGAGTTGAGTCCCACCCTCACTTCTGGCCTACACCAGAGTTCCTTGACACTGGAGTCCTCTGTTTATGCCTCTGTCCCAGTTAGACAAACCAGATGTGAAGTTTTTCAGAGATATCTGCAAGCAGTGTCCAAATATTTCTGGATTCGTTGACTTGAAGATCAGTTCAGAGGCTTATTTTATTGTTGATTTGAGAGAAGATTGGAGGAGGACACAGAGAGTCACCTTTTCACTCTGCCATCTTGGCTCTGCCCCCCGTGAGACAATTTTAAAGTTTAATTTTCTAAGAATTCGATTAGATATAATTTATTTATAAGTTAGAACAAAAGATCCAAGAAAACAGTGACCATATTATTTACTGTTGGCACAGCTAGATGAAACAGTGTGTAGAGTACTGACTCAGAGTAGTCATATCCTATACAGTTACTACAATTGCAGCAGTCTGCAAAAACAAACAAACAAACAAAAACCAAACATATTATTTATTGTTCTGTCCTTAGATCCGTAGTGTGGTTAGGAAGTTCATTTCTCTTGTGTGTACTCAAGAGAATGGTATGGGATGAAATGGTAAATTTTGGTTAGGATTTAGAAATAAATTAAGTTCATACTCAAGTCCATGACTAGGCTTCAAGCCCCATTGGTCAGAATGGTTAGGCATTATTTCCCTCTGGTTAAATCACCTCATCTTAAGAATTCTGGCCTCTACCAAAATCATGGTTTCACATACAAGGCTCCTGAAAGACAGGAATGTGTAAGCACTAGATTTTCCTGCTACAGTTAAGAGGTAAAATACACATTATGAAGATCTTTTGTAACCCAAAAAGATAATCCTTTTGCAGCTTTAAAAAACAAACACTACCTGTATTGCAGTTGTAGTAATTCTGTATAGGGTAAGACTACTATTATTTAATGAGGATTAGGAAGGATTTGAGGCCTTCAAGTGAAAAAAAATCCTTGTTTCTAATCCATACTTCTCTGAAGATACTAGATACTCTTCAAGGCAACTAGATGATGTCTATGTATGTGAGTTATTGAAACTTAATTTTCCTCCATAACTTCAGGAGCATTCCCTCTCCTTCCATACTCAAAAAAGCTCAAAGATAGAGATGGCTGTTCTTGAAACCATTTAATTCAAGGTTCAAAAGTTAGAAAGATGAAGCAAAGAAACTAGCAAAGAGAATAATGCTTCAAAAACAAGTCATTGAAGAAAGCAGCAAGAATAAGTCATATGTGATACATTAGAGATCACTTATTGCATGAATGTTAGGGAATATTATTGTTCTATAAGAAAAGTTCTGTAGAATTTCAGAGAGGCCTAGCAAGATTTACATGAACTGATGCTAAATGAAGTGAGAAGAACCAGGAGAACATTGTACACAGCAACAGTAAGATTATATGATGATCAATTCTATTGGATGTGGCTCTTTTTAACTGCAAGGAGATCAATTCCAATAGTCAATAAAAACAGTTATCTACACCCAGAAAGAGACTGTGGGAACTGAGTGTGGATCACAACATAGTCTTTTCACTTTTTTATTATTGTTTGCTTTCATTTTGTTTTCTTTCTAATATTTTTCTTTTTTTGATTTGAATTTTCTTGTGAAGCAGGATAATTGTAGAAATATGTATAGAAGAATTGTACATATTTAAGATATATTGGATTATTTGCTATCTAGGGAAGGAGGTGGGGGAAAGTAGGGAACATTTTTTTTCAAACATAAGATTTTTCAAGAGTGAATGTTGAAAATTATCTATGCAAGGGTGGAGCCAAGATGATGGAGAACAGACACTCTCTAACCTCGTCTAACCTTCTCTCAAACCAACAGTAGATTAAGCCTCTAAGTTGGTTTTGAAGTTAAAGAATCCACAACTATTTGGAGAACAACACATTATTAGAAGATAGTATCTTGGAAGACCTTCAGAACAGGTCTGTTTCAATCAGGCAGGGGGGCATTCTATCAAACCCAGACCACAGGATAGGGAGACTGAGGCAAGGAGCTGGGATGGGGAATCACAGCGTTGTAGCTTCCACATACCTGGGAATCTTCTCTGAGACTCTTAGGCTACTCTGTCCTGGTTGCAAGCAGGTGATTTGGCAGATTTGCCTTTTTATGTAAAAGACAAATTGTAGACCACTGAGCTCTGGAAGAATGCAGGATCTAGCCACCATTACCCAGCCCTAGAAATCAATCAGAAGAACTGCCCCAGGGCAAATTAAAGCAGCTGTCACTCCTGTGCATTGAACTGACCTCAAGCCTTTAAAAATGAATAAAAAAACAAAAGAACTCTCACCATAGACAGCTTTTATGGAAAGAAATAAAAATAGACCTCAAATCCTGAGATTCCTAAAGGCAAAGCAATTCTAGAAGAAGCCCCCAAAAGAGACATGAGCTAGTCTCTATTTCACAGGATTTCTTTGAAGATTGCATTAAAGTTCTTAAAAAGAGAGAAGAAAAATGGGGAAATGAAATGAAATCATTGCAAGAAGGAATGGAAAAAATGGAAAAAGAATGCAATGAACAAAAAAAAGTTAATTGACTAATTGCAAAAAGGAGCTAAAAAAAGGTTACTGAAGAAAATAATACACTAAAAATTAGAATTGAACAAAAGGAAGGGAGTGACTCAATAAGACTTCAAGAATCAGTCAAACAAAAACAAAAAAAATGAAAAAATAGAACAAAAAATGAAATATCTCCTAGGAAAAATAACTGAACTGGAAAATAGATCTAGGAGACACAATCTAAGGATTACTGGGCTTCCTGAAAGCCATGATAAAAAAAAAACCTAGATATTATCTTACAGGAAATAATAAAAGAAAACTGCCTTGATATTTTAAAATCAGAAGGTAAAATAGCCATTGAAAGAATTCACCAATCACCTCCTGAAAGAGACTCCAAAATTAAATCTCCAAGGAATATCATGGCTAAATTTCAGAACTATCACACCAAGGAAAAGATATTGCAAGCAGCTAAAAAGAAACAATTAAAATACCAAGGAGCCACAATTAGGATTATCTAAGACCTAGCAGCTTCCACCTTAAAGGATTGAGGGGCCTGGAATTTGATATTCCAAAATGCAAAGGAACTGGGATTACAGCCAAGATAATTACAGCCAAAATAAGCATTATCTTTCAGGGAAAAACACAGGCATTCAATGATATAGGTGAATTTCACCTATATGTAATGAAAAGACCAGACCTGAACAAAAAATTTGATCTCCAAACACAGAACTCAAGAGAAGCATAGAAATATAAAAAGGAAAGAACTCTTTAGAACTATATATCTGTTATGGGTATATGATTATAATTTGATCTTATTATGATAACATGAAAAAGAAACTAGAGGTGGAAAAGGAATCATACTGGAAGAAGAGGGAAAGGGAAGTAAAATAAGGGAAATTATATCTCATGAAGAGGCAAAGAAAACATATTATAATTGAGGGGGAAAAGGGAGGGTGATGAGCATTGTGTGAATCTTACTTTCATCAGATTTGATCCTAAGAGAGAATATCAGACATATTTGGTTTCACAGAGAAACTTGTCTAACTTTATAGGGAAGTAGGAAGGAAAGGGGGGAAAGAAAGGGAAAGACTAATAGAAGGGAAAACAGAAGAATTAGGGGAAAGATGTAAAAAAGGGAGAGGGGCTCTAAAGGGAGAGGACTGCTTGAGGGAGGTCATCATCAAAAGTGAAATACTAGGGGAGAGGCAAGGGGGATAGGAAAGAGAAAAGCATAACCTGGGGTAATAAGATGACAGGTAATACAGAATTATTTATTTTAACTGTGATTATGAATGGGATGAAGTACCTCATAAAACAGAAGCAATTGGAAGACTGGATTAAAAGCCAGAATCCTGCAATATGTTGTTTACAAGAAACACATTTAAAGCATAGTGATGTATAGAGAGTGAAGGTAAAGGGCTGGAGCAGAATCTATTATGCTTCAGGTGATGTAAAAAAAAAAAATCAGTGTAGCAATCCTGATCTCAGAGCAAGTAAAAGCAAATATAGATCTAATTAAGAGAGATAAGGAAGGAAACTATATTTTACTAAAGGGTACCACAGATTATGAAGCAATATCCATACTAAACATATATGCACCAAGTGGTATAGCATGGAAATTCCTAGAGGAGAAGTCAAGAGAGATGCAAGAAGAAATAGACAGCAAAACTACACTAGTGGGGGATCTCAACCTTGCTCTCTCAGAACTAGATAAATCAAACCACACAATAAATTTTAAAAAGTTAAGGAGGTAAACAAAATGTTAGAAAAGTTAAGTATGATGGATCCTTGGAGAAAATTAAATAAATACAGAAAGGAGTTTACTTTTTTCTCAGCGGTTCATGGAACTTATACAAAAATTGACCATGTATTAGGGCATAAAAACCTCAAAATCAAATGCAGAAAAACAGAAATAGTAAATGCATTTTTTTCAGATCATGATGCAATAAAAATCACATGCAATATAAGAAAATAGACCAAAAAGTAATTGGAAACTAAATAATCTCATACTAAAGAATGAATGGGTGAAACAACAAATCATAGACACAATTAATTTCATCCAACAGAATGACAGTAATGATACAACATACCAAAATTTGTGGGATGCATCCAAAGTGGTAATAAGAAATTTTATATCTCTGGATGCTTACTTGCATAAATAGAGAAAGAGAAAATCAGTGAATTGGACTTGCAACTAAAAAAGTCAGAAAAAGACCAAATTAATATCCCTCAATCAAATACCAAACTTGAAATTCTAAAAATAAAAAGAGATTAATAAAATTGAAAGTAAAAAAAAACTATTGAAATAATAAATAAAACTAAACATTGCTTTTATGAAAAAACAAGAAAATAGATAAATTTTAATTTGATTAGAAAAAGGAAAGAGGAAAATCAAATTATTAGTCTCAAAAATGAAAAGAGAGCTTTCCACCAATGAAGAGGCAATTAGAGCAATAATTAGGACTTACTTTGTCCAACTTTATGCCAATAAATTAGTTAACCTAAGTGAAATGGAGGAATACTACAAAAAACATACCTTGCACAGATTAACAGAAGAGGAAATAAATTACTTACATTGTCCAATTTTAGAAAAAGAAAAAGAATAAGATATCAATCAACTCCCTAAGAAAAAACCTCAAGGGCCAGATGGATTTACATATGAATTCTATCAAACATTTAAAGAACAATTAAATCCAATACTAAACAAACTATTTGAAAAAAATAGGAAACAAAGGACTCCTACCAAATTCCTTTTATTACCCAGACACAGTACTGATACTTAAATTAAGTAGGACAAAAACAAAGAAAGAAAATTATAGACCAATCTCCCTAATGAATATTGATACAAAAATCTTAAATAAGATATTAGCAAAGAAATTACAGAAAATCATTCCCAGGATAATACACCATGACCAAGTAGGATTTATACCAGGGATTCAGGGATGGTTCAATAAAAGGAAAACTATTAGCATAATTGACTATATCAATAACTGAATTAATAAAAAAATATGATTATCTCAATAGATACAGAAAAAGCATTAGATAAAATCCAACATCCATTCCTATTAAAAACACTAGAGAATGCAGGAGTAAATGGACTTTTACTTAAAATAGTCAGTAGCATCTATTTAAAACTATCAGCTAGCATCATATGCAATGGTGATAAACTGGAACCATTCCCCATTAAGATCAGGGGTGAAACAAGGTTACCCACTATTACCATTACTATTCAATATTGTATTAGAAATGCTAGCTTTGGCAATAAAAGAATAAAAAGAGGTTAAAGGAATTACAGTAGGTAATGAGGAAACCAAATTATCACTCTTTGCAGATGATATGATGGTATACTTACAGAACCCTAGAGAATTAATTAAAAAAAACTATTGGAAAAATTTGCAAAATTTCAGGATACAAAATAATTCCACATATATCATCAGCAATTTTATATAACACTGAGAAAATTCAACAGCAAGAGATAACAAAGAGAAATTCCATTTAAAATAACTGTGGATAGTATAAAATATTTGGGAATATATCTGCCAAGGGAAAGTCAGGAAATATATGAGCAAAACTATAAAACACTTTCCACACAATTAAAGTAAATCTAAATAATTGGAAAAATATCAAGTGATCTTTGAAAAGTCAAGCAAATATAATAAAAATTACAATACTACCTAAATTAATCTATTTATTTAGTGCTATATCAATCAAACTCCTAAGAAACTATTTTACTGACCTAGAAAAAAATAACAACATTCATCTGGAAGAACAAAAGGTCAAGAATTTCAAGAAAATTAATGAAATAAAAAAGCAAATGAAGGTGGCCTAGCTGCACCAGATCTAAAACTATATTATAAAGCAGCAGTCATTAAAACCATTTGGTAATGGCTAAGAAACAGAATAGTTGATCAGTGAAATAGGTTAGATTCACAGGACAACATAGTCAATGACTATAGCACTCTAGTGTTTGACAAGCCCAAAGATCCCAGCTTTTGGGATAAGAACTCAGTGTTTGATAAAAACTGCTGGGAAAATTGGAATCTAGTATGGAAGAAACTAGGAATTGACCCACACTTAACACTGTATATGAAGATAAGGTCAAAATGAGTTCATGATCTAAACATAAAGAATGATATTATAAACCAATTAAAAGTACATAGGATAGTTTACCTCTCAGATTTGAGGAGGAAAGAATTTGTGACCAAAGAAGAACTAAAGATAATTATTGATCACAAAACAGATAATTTTGATTATACTAACTTAAAAAGATTTTGTTCAAACAAAACTAATGCAGACAAGATTAGAAGGGAAGCAATAAACTGGGAAATCATTTTTACCTTCAAAGGTTCTGATAAAGGCCTCATTTGTAAAATATATAGAGAATTAACTCAGATTTATAAGAATTCAAGCCATTCTCCAATTGATAAATGGTAAAAGGTTATGAACAATTTTCAGATGAAGAAATTGAAACTATTTCTAGTCACATGAAAAGGTTCTCCAAATCACTATTGATCAGAGAAATACAAATTAAGACAACTCTGAAATACCACTACACACCTGTTAGATTGGCTAAGATGACAGGAACATATAATGACGAATGTTGGAGGGGAATGTGAGAAATACATTGTTGGTGGAACTTGAATGGATCCAACCATTCTGGAGAGCAATTTGGAACTATGCTCAAACAGTTATCAAATTGTGCATACCCTTTGACCCAGCAGTGTTTCTATTGGGCTTATATCCCAAAAAGAACTTAAAGGAGAGAAAGGGACCCATATGTGCAAGAATGTTTGTGGCAGCCCTTTTTGTAGTGGCAAGAAACTGGAAACTGAATGGATGCCCATCAGTTGGAGAGTGGCTGAATAAATTATGGTATATGAATGTTATGGAATATTATTGTTCTGCAAGAAACGACCAGCAGGATGATTTCAGAGAGGCCTGGAGAGACTTGCATGAACTGATGCTGAGTGAAATGAGCAGAACCAGGAGATCATTATACACAGCAACAACAATACTATATGATAATCAATTCTGATGGACATGGCTCTCTTCAACAATGAAATGTTTCAAAGCAGTTCCAATTGTTCAGTGATGAAGAAAGCCATATACACCCAGGGAGAGTCCTATGGGATCTGAGTATGGACCAACACATAGCATTTTCATGCTTTCTGTTGATGTTTGTCTACATTTTGTTTTGCTTTTCAGGTTTTTTTTTTCTTTCTAGATCCAATTTTCTTGTGCAGCAAGATAACTGTATAATATGTATACATTTTTGGATTTATCATGTATTTTAACATATTTAACATGTATTGGACTACCTGCATTTAGGGGAAGGGGTGGGGGGACGGAGAGAAAAATTTGGAACAGAAAGTTTTGTAAGGGTCAATGTTGAAAAATTACCTATGCATATATTTTGTAAATAAAAAGCTTTAATAAAAAAAATTACTTATTATCCGAGGTAAAAATGGAAAGTCCAGTCGGAAAATATCTGATCCAATGATGGCATTTTGATTAGGGAGCAGAGCTTTTGTTATGGAAAATTTGTGTTTTCACACCTGTTCTTACACTAGCTTTGTGACCTTAGGTCAAATGTTTAAATTTTCTGAAATTCAATTTCTTCATCTGTAAAATGGGGGTGATGCTTACCTCTCAGGGTTATTTTGATGAAAACTATTCTATAAACTATAAAATACTGAGAAATTTTTACTTTATATTTTTGTTATTGTTGGGTCTGACCCCAACAATTTGGATTCTTTGGCTAAATGGCTTTTGGAAAAAGAAAGCTGCCCTTGTTTTCCTTCCAATATTGCTGCTGTAGTATTTTCATTTTAGGCACAAAAGCTAATAGAGGAAATGAAGGCAAGTTGCCAAAGTCTGATTCTAGGCAAGTCCTTGAAGTCAGCCTACAGAACAAAAATAAATACAAAACAAACATGCCTACAATTAAAAGATAGTAACACTGCATTATAATTAATTGTCTCAGGAAGTAAAGATAGTTACAGTTAACTGAATGGATGACAATTACATGGATTATTGTCATACTTAAAATGTCAGTGTTAACGATTGCTTTAAGCACATAATAATAAATTCTACACTTTTAAGTGGCAAATACAATAAAGTCAGATATAGAGAATGTTTTTACTGGAAGTGAAATTAAATAGCAACAGAAACTATAATATATTTTCTTAAAATGACATAATACTAAACAGGAACATCTATGCAACCACAACTCTGGCACTTAGATTTTTCTTTGAAAGTCAAGAACAATTTAGCTACTCAAGAAGAAAACTTGTTTTTAGATGTGGGAAGATAGCCAACTTTCAAAAGAAAAAATAAGAAACCCCAGAAAGCAAAAATTATGAAATACTAAGAATAATTTACAAGGATAATGTACCATGTATGCAAATGAGATATACTAGTTTTATATGTACCATGAAAACTTACATGATTTCCTGGGATGTACTGTGATTTTTGGGGGGGTACTAATGAATACTCAATCATTCAAAGGATAAGAGGCAGTAGATTTGAACACCATGAACATGAACACATGAACACTCATCACTAAATGTAACATGTCTTCAAATCTGTCTATATAAATCAAATGGGCTATAGCATAGTGCATTATGGCCATAATCTGAGTGAACTTGTACTCTTATGTGTACAAGAAAGAGTTAGGGAAGGAGTAAAGTCAAGTATGGAGAATTCTCACATCCTGTTTCTCTCTGAAGCAGTGGACCTTGTAGCTGTCTGATAATAAGGACAGAAGGGGAAAAAAATGTCAAATACACGATAAAGGCTAAGCAAGAAGAAACCTTTTATTCCATAGTAAAAGTAATCTCAGCATCCTGTATTTATACTTTCAGAGGAAAGACTGGGAAGGGAACCAGTTTTCCCTTTGACAATTATCATCCATCTATAGTGAAACCAGGAAGGTAATAGGTATACTACTGCCTCAGGAAAGAAACTGTGGGATGGCATCTCCTTGACACAAACTGCTCAACTTCCTGTCGTGTTTCCCCTGATTTTCTTTGAAATCTATAGAATTTCTATGAATTCCTTTTTCATTTTCTTCATTTAGCCTCTTAGATTTGATTATTCACTGTCTCTCTCTGGCTCCTTGATTGTTCCCTCCTTTCCTAGAAGCATTCTTTCTTTCAAAGAGTAATCACCAACACAAATCAACCCTATCTCCTCCCTCTACCCAAACAAGGAACTGGGACTTGAAAGTCTTATCTTTTACCAAAGACCTCCACAAAAACCTAAGGCCTTCCACCCCATGGTTATTATTTACTAGATCTAGCCCTTTTAACTAAATTCTCAAAGAATATGATCTTTGTAGGAATTGTTGGACCAAAGCTCTACAAAACTAATTATGCTGCAGAGATCTTTGTGAAGTCACATCAAAAACAAACAAATGATTCCAGAATTAGGTAGAGTCAGATATCTTACCAACAATGAGAGTACAGATTTTTCCAAAAGAGCAGGGGAGAAGAGTATGGAGTTATGGACACTATGTAGACTTTTGTATTCCTTTAACATCCAGGGTATGAGCAAATAGCATCTGTCATTATTTTCTACAATCTAGGACCAAATGCCATTTATTTATATAATATCCTCTGCCTTGGTGGGACAGGTTGTCCAATGAAATGTCTTTCAAATCACAATATATAATAAAAAAAGGTATCCATGGGGCTCAAGAAGAAACTTTTAACTTCCAGACTTTGAGCAAGTCAGGGGTCAGAGTTCAGGAAAACTGAGTGGACCTTGGCCAATTAGGAATGTCCAAGCCAGATGCAGAGACAAGGCCCTGTGCAAAAGCGGATACAGTACATCTGTTCAATGCAGGGATGCTGCTGGTTTCAGGCACTTGCAGAAGGATTTTGGTTTGGAGTTCCAGGTCAGAGGGGACAGCTAATGTGAATCTAGAGGCACCATCCCTCATCCCACAATTAGAGGTGCTTATACTTATACTTCCCATTTAAAAGTAAATGAATTGGCAAAGAAGAAAGAACCCAACTATAAAAACTTAGTATGAGAATAGGCAAGACTGTGCTTCATCTTTAGAAGAGAGTACTGAAATAAAACAAAGTCTTCTTCCACCCCAAAGAATAATATTAAATGGAAATGGCTCCCTGCCCAGAGAGAATTTGTGGAACTTAAAAAGATTTTAACAAACAAATGAGAGACTTTGAAGGAAAAAATAGAAAGAAACATCTAAGAAAAACTAATAATAAAAAACAAAAGAGTAGAAAAAGAATAAAGTTTAAAACTATGCAGTAGAGCACAAAAAGAAAAGCCTACAAGGAAGCAAAGAAAAGATGGGCTCTCATGAATATAATTTCTTCTACTATTATATATATTTTATTTAACTGGAAATTTGTTGTTATATATTTTGAATTCTCCCTGATGGTCTGCTGGGCATATGACAATGTCCTGTTTTGTTTAGTTTTCCCTTTCTTTCTTTCTTTTTTTCTACTATTTTTTTTGTTTGTTTTTTGCTGAGGCAACTGAGGTTAAGTGACTTGCCCAGGGTCACACAACTAGGGAATGTTAAGTGTCTGAGATCACATTTGAACTCAGGTCCTCCTGACTTCAGGGCTGGTGCTCTATCCACTGCACCACCTAGCTGCCCCTTTTCTACTGTTTTTTAAATAAATGTGTATTTATATTTCTATGATTTTTAAATAAACATAAATTTTAAAATGTTGAAAGGAAAGCAGAAAACTAAAAAAACATTTACAGGGTTTTTAATAAAGGCATCATTTTTAAAATATAGAGAGAACTGACTCAGATTTATAAGAATAAAAGTCATTCCCCAATTGATAAATGGTCAAAGAATATAAGTAGATAATTTTTAGATGAAGAAATTAAAGCCATTTCTAGTCATATAAAAATACTCTAAATCACTATTGCTTAGATAAATGTAAATTAAGACAACTCTGAAGTATTACTTCATACCTCTCTCATTGGCTAAGATAACAGTAAAAAATAATGCTAAATACTGAAGGGGATATGGAAAAATGGGACCCTAATGCATTGTGGGTAGAGTTTTGAAATGAACCAAGTATTCTGGAGAGCAAAAAATCATAAGAGAAGGAAAAAGATTCACAAGAATCAGCTCTTTTTGTAGTGGCAAAGAATTGGAAAATGAGTATATTTTCATCATTTGGAGAATGGCTGAATAAGTCATGGTATATGAGTGTAAAGGAATATTATTGTTCTATAAAAATGATGAACAGGCTTATTTTAGAAAAGCCTAGTAAGATTTGCATTATACATGGTAACAGTCATATTGTGTGATAACAAATTTTAGCTCTTTACTTAGCTCTTCTCAGCAATACAATGATCCAAGACAATTGCAAAAGACTCATGATAGAAAATGTTATTCACATCTATAGAAATAAACTATGATTTCTGAATACTGATTGTCACATACTATTTTCATCTTTTTGTTTGTTTTTATTCTCTCTTGGTTTTTTCCTTTTTTCTGGCTTTTTCTTTCACAATATACTAATGTGGATATATGTTTACCATGATTGAACATGTATAACCTATATCAAATCACTGTCCTGGAGAGAGGGAAAGGGACAGAGAGAGATAGAAAAAGTTGGAACTGAAAATCTTATAAAAATAAGTGTTAGAAATGATCTTTGTATGTAATTGAGGGGAAATTACTATCAAATTTAAATTTAAATTTAAAAATTAAAGAAATAATTATTGACAGACGTTCACAACAAAAGGCAGAAATAAAAAATCAAACGCCAAGGAAAAAAGATCAAGAAATAAAAACAGCTTTCCTGCGAGACTTTACTAGCAGGAGAAAGAAGGAAAGCAAAAGATAAAGGAGAAAGACAGAGATGTGCCCAACTGAATGAAGAATGCCAAAGAATGGGATGGAGAGATAAGATGTTTTTTTTTTCTTAAATGAGCAATACAAAGAATTAGAAGAAAACAATAGAATAGGAGAAATGGGAATGCAAGAAATTTAGAGATATTAAGGGGATGTTTCATGCAAAAATAGGCATGAAAAAAGATAAAAATACTGGACTTAACAGCAAGAGCAAAAAGCAAAAAAAAAATTCTAAAGGAAAGATTCATCAATATTGTGGTTGCTAATCTAGATTCAGATGTTCTAGAGAATGACATCAAGGTGGCCTTAGAAAGTATGCTTAACATTAAGATAAGTGGAGGTGATGGAATGTTAACTAAGCTAATTTAAATCCTAAAAAGGGTTGCTTTCAATTCTTCTTGATTTGAAGACTTACCAGTTGGTCACTAAACTGGAAAAGTTCCTTGTATGTCCCAATCCTAAAAAAAGACAATGTCAAGGAATTTTTAAATTACTCAATAATTTCATTCATTTTACATGCCAGCAAGATTTTGTTTAAGATTCTGTAAGATAGGATTCAGTTATACGTGAACTAAGAATTATCAGAAAAATTTTGGGTTTTGCCAAATTGTCAACATTTGCTGGAATATGGAGAAAGCAAAAAAAAAAAATCCAGAATGAAAAATAAACCTACTTTTTCACTGACTGCACTAAAACTTTTGACTGTGGATCACAACAAATATAGCAGGTCTTCAGAGGGGAGTGCCATATCTTCTCTCTTAAGAAGCCTGTATCAAGAAGCAGCAATTAAAACCCAACCTGGAATAACTGTCAGTTTAATTTTTTTTTAAAAAAAGGATGGAATAACAAAGTTGTTTTATGTCACCTTATTTATTTAATTTATATGCAAAGAACAACATGTGAAATAGCAGGCTGGAAAAAAGAAAAAAGCTGGAATTAAGATTACCAAGAGAAATAACAATATTCTCAAATACCACTAAGTGGTATCACATATAACACTCTGATAACTGAAAGTGAAGAGAAATTAAAAAATAACCTCTTGACAAGAGTAAAGAAGAAAATGTAAAAGCTATCTTGAAGCTTAGCATTAAAAAACTAAAACTTTGGCAACTGGTTCTTTCACTTCCCAGGAAATAGATAGAGAAGAAATGGAAGCAGTGTCAGAAATCTAGGCTATTTCTTGAGATGAAACATATCTGCAGATGGTGACTGTAGCCATAAAATTAAAAGATACTTGCTCCTTAGAAGGAAAACTATGACATATATGAATATTACACTAAAAAAGGGAATTGGTTGCAGAATAACAATTCAATGAGAAATAAAAAGATGGAAAGATTTTGTATAAAAAACTTTTTTATATATAAATTGTTATGGTTCCTGGGGCAGCTAGGTGGCGCAGTGGATAAAGTACCAGCCTTGAAGTCAGGAGGACTTGAGTTCAAATCTGGTCTCAGACACTTAACATTCCCTAGCTGTGTGACCCTGGGCAAGTCACTTAACCCCAATTGCCTCAGGGAAAAAGCAAAAAAATTTGTTATGGTTCCAATATATTTAAGGGCTAGAGTCTAAATGAGGTCTAAAGATCTAAATGAGGAAGCAGAATTGATACTAAATAAAACCCAGATGAGAAGAACAAGGAGTAGAGGCAATTTTAAAAGGAAGATATTTTACCATGGAGGGAGTTTCACATTTTTGAGGATTTTGAAGAATTAGTTCTAAAAAATTCTAAATAAAGCACAAAATGTGCTCAAAACCAATTATTTATTCCCCCCAAAATCATTGCATTATTAAAAGCAAATTCTAATTCACCATGTCTACAAAATTTCTCCACATAAAGAGAAATTTGCTATAACGAACAATAGCCTAGATTTATAGTTAGGAAAAACTAAATTCAAGTTCCAATTCCCGCACATATAGACTATGTGACTATATAGGTATAGGCAAAAAAATTAACTTCACAGTGCCTCAGACTCTTCTCTAAGATTCTAAGTTATAAGTAAATTGTTCATTTTCATCAGTGGAGAGAATTTTCAAACAGGACATTTCCTCTTCTACTGAGCAAGTCAAAGGACTGGATTTTACTCTGTACATTCAGTCTCCATTCCAAATTATATAGACAACAAGACCATTCTGGATGAAGGCATGAAAAGGAAATAGATAGGCTTTTGGAAATTATAATCTATATCAGAATTCACCTTTATAGTCAAGTACTTAACTTTATAATCAAATAACTTAATATCGTTTTAGATCATATTGTGTTTATTTATTAACTTTAACAATAATTTGACTGGGCAGATCAAATGTTCCTTTAGAAACTCTTTCAGCAAAGTGCCTTCCAAACACTAACATTTTACATCATACCTACAAAAATGGGATAACAAGAAAAACCACTCCAGCATAGCCTACAATTTAATGAAACAATATTCATTAATCATCAAATATTCTGGAGGCACTTGAGGATACAAAGATAAAAACACTCTTCAAGAGCTAAGATTCTTCTGGTTATTACATTCTGAAGGTATATTGCTATATTCTTTTATGCATTAGGAAACTTTACAGTGTAAAATTAATTCTCTCAATAGAAATCTCTTATTTTGCTATTATACAATACTTTACAAATGAGATATTAGGAGGGCTACTTAAATAAAGGATATAAGATATTAGGAGGGCTACTTAAATAAAGGATATAAACACAGAAATGTGTTATATTATCTCCACAAAGATATGTACAAATAGATCTGCACCCTAAGGAGTACTGCTCAAATGTGCTTTGACTATCTGATAAAAAGAAACCACATCTGTGAGAGAGAGACAGAGACAGAGACAAGAGAGAGACAGAGATAGAGAGACAGAGACACACAGAGATACAGACAGAGCGAAAGAGACAGAGAGGCAGAGATAGAGAGAGAGAGAGACAGAGATAGAGAGACAGAGAGAAATAGAGAGTCAGAGAGAGCGTGTGCTGTGTGGGATGTGTACAGAATATATTTAGAGTTCCCTACACATCTGTAAAATCCCACTAGGAATATATTCTTATGTGCTCTTTGCCATTTCTTTTGAGACTACCACAGGACAGCAGGGAGCAGAGATTTATTTCTCCCAATCTGTAATTTTTTATGTTTAGATTTTTATAAATCATATTTCCAGAATACTACAGCAGAAGGGACCCTGAACAACAGCAATTTATCTTGTAGTGGAACTGCAAGTTGGATGAGTACCCAAAAGAATATGCAACAGTCATCAGGTAGAATAGCAAGTGAGCAAAAAGAAAGACTTGCTTGTTGAGAGTTAAGCTATGGAAAAAGCTAAATCAAGGGAATGTAGCTAAGAGACCCACCAGGACATGCCTTGCACCTAGGGACAGCCACAAGACGAAACCACAAAAGGGCATCATGTCCCTGAAGTGCAAGATTTGTTATTTACCTTGGGCTAATGGATCTCTAAAATCTGTTACTGTTTAACAGTAGTATAAATATATGTTGAATTTCCCTACTAATACTGCTTGTAGTTGTAGAAGAATATACCAAAGATTAATGGGAAGTTGGAAAAAGATTCTATATTATTATTTTATTATTGTTCTTATGAGATCATCTGGGTAAAAGATTTTGTTTTGAACAAAATGCCTCATGTCTGACTATATATATGTATATATACATATAAGAATAAATACTTCAAAATAGGAATAAATACTTCAAGTTGCCAGAAAAAGAAATTCAATTATTAAGAAGCAACATTCAGGATTACCCAGAATCTGGAAACTTCTACACTAAAGGGTCAGAGGTCCAGTAATACCATATTCTAGAAAATAAAGGACTTAGAGTTACAACGAAGAATGCAGCAAGACTGAGCATCATCTTTTCGGGTAGGCAATGGATCTTTAATAAAGTAAGAGATTTTCAATCATTTCTATTGAAAAAACAGAAATAAATACAAAATTTTATCTACAAACACAGGGCTCAAGAGAAGCATAGAAAGATACAGAGGAAAATATATATTATTTGAATATTAAACTGTTTATATCCCTCGATAGAAAAACACTATCAGTAACTCGAGAATTGTTTCTGTTACTGGGGCAGGCAGAGAGATGGCATCATATGGACAGAGGATATGATTGTGACTGAACTCTGCTGTGATAATATCAAAGAAAAAACATTAAATGATGAGAAAATGTATGTAATGGAAGAAGAGAAAAAAGTATAATGGGACAAATTGCATTACATGAAGAGACACAAAAGACCTATTAGAACGGAGGGAAAGAAAGAAGGGATGTGATTGTCTGAAGCTTGATCTTATCAGTTTTGGCTCTAAGAGGGAATAACTTAATCATTCAGTTGGGTTTAGAAATCTAACCCAATAAAGAAGTTGGTGGAGAAAGAGAAAAGAAAAGAGAGGCACTGGATAAAACACAGGACAAAAGCATCAGGGAAAAAAGATAAAAGAAGGGGGAAGGTTTTGGGTAATGGGTCAAAAAAAAACGCACTAGTAAGAATAGGATGGAAAGAGAGAACAAAAGTATATAAAGGGGAGAAAATAGGATGGAGGGAAATACAGAGCATATAATCATAACTGTGAATGGGAATGGGATGAACTCTCCCATAAAACTAAAGTGAATAGAAGAGTACATTTAAAAAGAATCCTACAATGTGTTGTTTACAAGAAACACATTTGACACAAGAGACACATACTAAGTAAAGGTGAAAGGCTGGAACAGAATATATTATGTTTCAGGTGAAGTAAAAATAAAAAGCAGGGGTGGCAATTCTGATCTTAGGTAAAGCTAAAGTAAAAATAAATATAATGAAAAGAGATAAGTAAAGTACATGTTGATGAGGGTACCATAAATAATGAAGTACTGAAGACATTAAATGTGCATGCATTAAATGGCAGAGCATACAAATTCCTAGAGATATATTAAGCCAGTTACAGGAAGAAATTGACATCAAAACTATATTAGTAGGGCACCTAAAAGTTCCCCTCTCAGAATCAGACAAATCTAACCATAAAATAAACAAGAAAGAAACTAGGGAAGTTTATAGGATCCTAGAAAACCTCCTAGAGAAAACTCAATAGAAACAGAAAGGAATACACCTTTTTCTCTGCAGTATATTGAATCTACACAAAAATTGATCATGTGTTAAGGCACTAAAAACCTCACAATCAAATGCAGAAAGGAAGAAATAGAAAATGCTTCTTTTGGGGCCACAACACAATAAAATTTAGATTCATTAAAGGGGCAAAGAAAGATAAACTAAAAACCAATTGTAAATTAAATAATCTAATTCTAAAAAATAAGTATGTTAAACAACAAATCACAGAAACAATCCATAATTTCATCCAAGAGAATGATAATAATGAGACAACATACCAAAATCTATGGGATGCAGCCAAAGAAGTTCTTTGGGGAAATTTTATATCTCTAAAGAGTTGCATAAATAAAAGAAAGAGGAGATCAATGAATTAGGCATGCAACTAAAAAGCTAGAAAAGGTACAAATTAAACTCCCCCCAATTAATATACCTAATTAGAAATTCTGAAATTCAAAGAAGAGATTAATGCAATTGAAACTAAATAAAATATTGAACTAATGAATAAAACCAAGAGTTGGTTTTATGAAAAAAACAACAAAATAGGTAAACCTTTGGTGCATTTGATTTAAAAAAAATGAATGCAAACAAACAAATCATCAGCATTAAAAATGAAAGGATAAATTTACCACCAATGGAAAAAAATTAAAGCAACAACTAGGAGCTATTTTACCCAACTGTATGGGAGAAATCTAACTGAAATGAATGGATATTTATAAATATAAATTGTCCAGATTAACAAAAGAAAAATAAATTATTTAAATTGTACCAATTTAGAAAAGGAAATTGAATAAGCTATTAATGAATTCAATAATAAAAAGTCTCCAGGGCCAAATGGATCCACAAGTAAATTCTACGAAACATTTAAAGAACAATTAATTGCAATACTGTGTAAACTATTTGGGAAAATAGGCAAAGAAGGAATACCGCCAAATTCCTTCTATGACACAAAAATATTACCTTTACTTAAACCAGAAAGAGCCAAAACAGAGAAAGAAAATTACAGACCATTTTCCTAATGAATATTGATGCAAAAATTTTAAATAAAATTTAATACATGATAGATATATAAGAGGATAATACATGACCAAATGGGATTTATACCAGGAATGCAAAGCTGGTACAATATCAGGAATATTGTTACCAGAATCGATCATATCAATAACAAAACCAATAGAAATCATATGATAATATCAATCGATGCAGAAAAATCTTTTGACAAAATACAGTAACAATTCCTATCAAGAACACTAGAGAGAATTTTAATTTCACTAAAATAATAAGCAGTATCTATTTAAAACCAATAGCAAACATTATCTGTAATGGAGAAAAACTGGTTACATTCCCAATAAAATTGGGGTAAAACACAGATGTCCGTTATCATCAATATTGGTGGTGATATTGAAATAGCACTGTTAGCTTTAGCAATTGGAAAATAAAAAGAAATTAAAGGAATTAGAATAGGCAGTGAGGAAACAAAACTGCCACTTTTTTAATTAAAGCTTTTTATTTTTATTTGCAAAACATACAGGTGGGTAATTTTTCAACACTGACCCTTGCAAAGCTTTCTGTTACAATTTTTTCCCTCCTTCCCCCATCCCCTCCCCTAGATTACAAGAAGTCTGATACATGTTAATTATGTTAAAATACATGACAAATTGAATATATGTATACATATTTATACAGTTATCTTGCTGTACTAGAAAAAAAAACTGAGAAGGAAAACAAAATCAATAGAGAGCATGAAAATGCTATGTTTTGGTCCACACTCAGATCCCACAGGCCTCTCCCTGGGTGTATATGGCTTTCTTCATCACTGGTTTGAAACATCTCATTGTTGAAGAGAGCCATGTCCATCAGAACTGATCATCATATAGTCTTGTTGTTGCCATGTATAATGATCTCCTGGTTCTGCTCATTTCACTTAGCATTAGTTCATGTGAGTCTCTCCAGGCCTCTCTGAAATCATCCTGCTAGTCTTTTCTTTCTTTTTTTTTTTTTGTTAACAGTAAACAAATTATATTTTATTTTAAAAGAACATAAAAAAGTTCATATGCTTTTTGAATCTATGCAACATACAATAGTGTCTTTGAAATAAATATAGTTAATAACTACCTTTCAAACACTTTTCTTTGAAGAATACACTCAGTTTGAGCAAACCGTATTATGTCTCCAGAACCACACAATCTTCTGATTGTGAAATAAAACATTTATTTTCTTCTCTCCTTTCATATTTTAAGTAGCATTATACTTAATATGTAAGCCTAAAAATACACAGTAACTAAAGCTTGTCATCCTACACAACAAGCAGGAACTGCCCTCTTTCAAAAATGTAAATGATTCGCTTTTGGTTATTTTTTTATTCAACTAGGATTGAGAAGGAGAGAAGATAAAGCCAACAGCATGAAGAAAGCAGTCACTTATGCAAATTAAGGCATTTAAACTGCAATCTCATCTGAACCCCTAGAAGGAACTTTACACTTAGTTCTGATAATTCTACACTTCAAAGCTTTGAAAAGACTAATGTTTTACTATTGCAGTTGGTTCTTTCCTATTTATAAAAAAACATCAAACTGGAGACAATAAGAAATGATAAGAAATGTAAACATCTTAGTCACAATTTGCATTATTTGGTCTTGAAAAATATTGCTTTATAAATTATAACATAGATGCAGCTTAAGTAGAATTATGAACAGTATAGTAAAAGTTTACTCTGACTTAGGCTGCAACTTATTTTTTTCTGGTTGAAAGAAGTGTTCTTCAATGGCACTGACAAGATCATCTAGTTCTTTCTTGAGCTGTTCATGGTCACTGTTCCCAGGTGGCACACAAAGCTCGGCATAGTATTTGATTTTGGGCTCTGTCCCACTGGTCCTCATGGTCGCCACTCCTCCATTGGCAAAAGTAAAAGTGATCATTTGGCTGCTTTTACTCGTAGGGAGAATGGCTTTTTTGTCAGGTTGGCTGCTATCATAGCCCGTGGTAAGATCCCTAACTCCAGAAACTTCAAATTTACCACAAGTCTTCAGGTAAATGTTTTTTCCATCATAGTTTCTAAGGTTTTCAAATAAATTTTTGATGGTATTTTGGTCGTGGCAAATAAAATATGAAGCCTTGGTGATATGGTAACCATATTCAACATAGATGGCTTTCAGTTGCTGTGCCAAAGACAGATTCTTAGTTGCTAGAAAACTGGCCAATTCTGCACATATAACAGCAGCGCTGACGCCGTCCTTGTCCAAAACAAAAGGACAGCACATGTATCCTATAGCTTCCTCAAATGCAAATAGAACAGTTTTCCCCTGTTCTATTAGTTGTTTGGCTCGAGTTCCCATCCACTTAAAGCCAGTTAATGTTTCCTCAAAGTGGAACCCTTCCTTTAAGGCAATGGCCCTCAGGATCTTGGAAGAAACTGTGCTGGATAGCATGTACAGATCTTTAAGAGCATTTCGATCTTGATTCTTTTCCTTCCAATTGGTAAAAAGCCACCAGCCTAAAAGAGCCCCCATCTCATTTCCAGAAAACACTTTCCACTCACCATCTTCTTGTTGTTCTGCTACTGCAAGTCGATCAGCATCTGGATCATTTGCTAAAATAACTTTAGCCTGTGTTTTTTCAGCCAAAGCAAATGATAATGTCAAGACACCTTTACCCTCTTCAGGATTTGGATATTTCACTGTTGGAAACTCGGGGTCAGGAGCTTTTTGTTCAGGAACAGCATCAGGAGGAACAAAGTCAAATGCCTTGAAAGCCGACTGTACAAAATCATGGCCTACACCATGAACAGAAGTATGAACAAACTTCACTGCTGATGAACTATTGGCATTTCTATGAAAGCAGTATTTCTTTAAGTCTTCAAAGTAATCATTATTGATTGTAGGGTATGGATCATGAAGAAGTGGGTTGTTATTAATTATGCTATCATCCCATGCTTTAGTCCATGGCTCCTGATTTTCTTCAATAGCTTGAGAGATTCCTTTGTCATGAGGAGAAATGATCTGAGCTCCATTATCCCAATAGACCTTGTAACCATTATCCTGCTTTGGGTTATGGGAGGCTGTGATCATGATTCCTGCACACAGATTCAGATGTGAGACGGTATAGGGCACAAAGAGAGTTGGTGTTATATTAGAAAAGAGATACACAGGAATTCCTTGACTGATAAAAGCTGTTGCAGCTAGCTGTGCAAACCTTTTGCTGCTACCTCCACTGGATGGATGAGCTCGAGCATCAAAGCTAATCACTACACCTCTTTTCTTTAGATCACTGAAGTTTTTTTCCAAATATCTACACAATCCCTGAGTAGTCTGAATAATAGTTAAATCATTCATCTGTGAAATTCCAGGTCCCATCGCAGCTCTAAGGCCAGCCGTTCCAAACCCCATTCGGGAACCAAAACATTTCTGTAGTTCTTCTCTATTATTTTCAGCAATCATTTGTTTCACCATTTCTAAAGTTTTAGGATTCTTGTCCCAGCGAAGCCATTGGGCGGTCGCCTGGTCCAGCCGCGAGTCCCCTCCCGGGCCGTCCCCCGCCGCCACCGACACAGCCGCCGCAGCCGCAGCCGCTACCGCCGTCCTGGTTGCCATTCTTCCTCGTCTGTCCTTCTCCGCTGTTGCAGCTACCGAGCACCTCACCCGGACTCCTGCTAGTCTTTTCTTACAGAACAATAATATTCCATGACATTCATACACCATAATTTATTCAGCCATTCTCCATTTGATGGGCATCCCTTCAGTTTCCAGTTTGTAGCCACTACAAAAGGGCTGCCACAAACATTTTTGCACATGTGGGTCCCGTTCTTTCTTTTAAGATGTCTTTGGCACATAAGCCCAGTAGAAATACTGCTGGGTCAAAGAGTATGCACAGTTTGATAACTTTTTGAGCATAGTCACAAATTGCTCTCCAGAATGGTTTGATCCATTCATAGTTTCACAATATCAGTGTCCCAGTTTTCCCACATCCCCTCCAACATTTGTCATTTTCTTTTCCTGTCATCTTAGCCAATCAAACAGATGTGTTGTGGTATCTCAGAGCTGTCTTAATTTGCATTTCTCTGAACAATAGTGATTTGGAGCACCTTTTCATATGACTGGAAATAGTTTTAATTTCATCATCTGAGAATTGTTCATATCCTTTGACCATTTATCAATTGGAGAGTGCCTTGAATTCTTGTAAATATGAGTTAATTCTCTATATCTTTTAGAAATGAGACCTTTATCAGAACCCTTAAATGTAAAGATGATTTCCCAATCTTTTGCTTCCCTCCTAATCTTGCCTGCATTACGTTTTTTTTTTTTTGTACAAAAACTTTTTAACTTAACATAATCAAAATTATCTATATGGTGTTCAATTAAGAGTTCCAGGTCTTCTTTGGACATAAATTCCTTCCTTCTCCACAGGTCTGAGAGGTAAACTATTTTATGTTCCTCTAATTTGTTTATAATATCACTTTTTTTGTCTAAATCATAAACCTATTTAGATCTTATCTTGGTATGTGGTGTTAGGTGTAGGTCAAGCCCTAATTCCTTCCATACTAATTTCCAATTTTCCCAGCAGGTTTTGTCAAATAGTGAGTTCTTATCCCCAAAGTTGGGGTTTTGGGATTTGTCGAACACTAGATTGCTATAGTTACTGTCTAGTTTGTCCTGTGATCCTATCCTATTCCACTGATCTACTACTCTATTTCTTAGGCAGTACCAAATGGTTTTGATGACTGCTGCTTTATAATATAAAAACTACCAATTTTAAAAAGTAATATGCATTGAGAATCATAAAAAAATTATCCAAAAACCTACTGGAAAAATTAGCAGCTTTAGCAAAGTTGCAGAATATAGAATAAACACACAAATCATCAACATGTGTATATGTTACTGACAAAGCTCATCAGCAAGAGGTAGAAAGAGAAATTCCATTCAAAATAACCATAAACAAAACAAAATATTTGGTCTCTACCTGACAACACTTTTCACACATATAAAGTCTGATATAAACAATTGGAAAAATATCATTTGCTCATGTATATATTGAGCTAATATAATCAAAATGACAATTCTGCCAAAATTTATTTACTTGTTCAGTACCGTACCAAACTGCCAAAAATTATTTTATAGAACTAGGAAAAAAAATTCACCCGGAAGATCAAAAGGTCAACAATATCAAGAGAATTAATGAAAAATAAATGCAAAGACAGGTGGTTTAACAGTACCAAAGCTAAAGCTATATTACAAAACACCAGTCATGAAAAAAAATTGGTACAGTCTAAGAAATAGACCGGTGGATCAGTGGAATAGATTAGATACACATGACACAATAATCAAGACATACATTAATATAGCACTTGATGTACCCAAACTCCAGCTTCTGGAATAAGAACTCACTATTGGGAAACTGGGAAATAATATGAGGGGGCGGAGCCAAGATGGCGAACTGCAGACAGCGTTCTCTGTGAGTTCCTGAGACCTTCCCTCAGACCCAGACAAATTGAGCCTCCGAACTGGTTTTGAAGTGAGGGCTCCACCAAACACGTGGACTACAAGGCACTTCTATCAACAATCTACTTTGGAACAACTTCGTAGAAGGTTAGCCTCAGGAGATCGGCCACTGGCCGCAATCAGATGCCAGCGCGCCTGGGCCAGAAGTTAGACAGAGGCGGATTTTAGGCACCCAGGAAGCCCCTGGGAGATGCCTGGGCCACTTTGCTCTGCTTGTGGGCAGGTGCTTTGGCAGATCTGCCTTTGGTAAAGGGTGGATTGAGAGCAGCTGAAAACGTGGTCCTAGTGCAGATTTAGCTGCCCAGGCTCAGACCAGAAGTCAACTGAGCAAACTGCACCAGGGCAGATTGAAAGTGCTGCAGAATCCCCTGCTGGTGACTGATACCTCAGCTCAAAGCATGAGTAAGAAGCAGAAGAGAGCTCTCACCATAGGCAGCTTCTACAGAGAGAAAGTAGGGCAGACCCCAGATCCTGAGGTTCTGAAAACAATCCCAGATGAAGCCACAAAGGCGGACTTAAGCTGGCTTCCCTTTCAGAAGGCTTACCTGGAAGATTGAATAAAGAATCTCAAAAGAGAGCTAGAAGAAGAATGGGGAAATAAATTGAGATCAGTGCAACAGAGATATCAAAAACTGGAAAACAGGAATGGTGAATTGGAAAAAGGAAACAATTCACTTAAAAATAAAATTGGCAAAATGGAAAAAGAATGCATTGGATCAAGAAATTCAACTGGCCAGCTACAAAAGGAACTAAAAAAGATAAGTGCAGGAAATAATAATTTAAAAATTAAAATTGAACAAATAGAAGTAAATGATTCAATAAGACTTCAAGAATCACTCAAACAAAAACAAACAAATGAAAAAATAAAAGAAAATATGAAATATCTCCTAGGAACAACAACTGACTTGGAAAACAGATCCAGGAGAGACAATCTAAGAATTATCAGACTCCCTGAAAGTCACAATGAAAAAAAGAACCTAGATGCTATCTTCCAGGAAATCATGAAAGAGAATTGCCCTGATGTTTTAGAATCAGAAGGCAAAATTGGCATTAAAAGCATTCACCAATCACCTCCCAAAAGAGACCCAAAATTAAAACCCCAAGGAATATCGTGGCCAAATTTCAGGACTATCGCACCAAGGAAAGGATAGTACAAGCAGCTAGAAAGAAACAGTTCAAATACCGAGGAACTGTAATTAGAATTACACAAGATCTGTCAGCTTCCACATTAAAGGATCGAAGGTCCTGGAATCAGATATTCCAAAAGGCAAAAGAACTTGGATTACAGCCAAGAATAAGTTCTCCAGCTAGAATGAGCATCATCTTCCAGGGAAGAAGGTGGTCATTCAATGATACAGGAGAATTTCACCTATTTCTAATGAAAAGACCAGATCTGAACAAAAAATTTGACCTCCAAATACGCAACTCAAGAGAAGCATAAAAAGGTAAAAGGGAAAGAACTCTTGAGAACTATATTTCTACTATAGGTATTCTTAAAGAATGGGGGTATAATTTGATTTTTCTTTGAAAATAATGGAAAAGAAATTAGAGGTGAAGGGATACCATACTGAAAAGAAAAAAGGGGGGGGGAGGAGGCAAAAGAAAGTAAAAATAAAGGAGGTAAAATAAGGCAAAATCTCATAAAGAGATATAGAAAATCTAATATAATTGAGGGAAAGTAGGGAGAGCAATGAGTATTGTTTAAACCTTACTCTCATTAGATTGGACTCTAAGAGAGTATATCAGACACATTTGGCTTCAAAGAAAGGCCTGACCCTCCTTGTGGGAAGGTGGGAGGGAAAGGAGGAAAGGAAAGGGATAGACTAATAGAAGGATTAGGGGAAAGGTATAAAGGGGAGGGAGGGACTCTAAAGGGGGGAGGACTGTTTGTGGGAGGTGGTCATCAAAAATAAAGTAC
>JAJPUD010003362.1:193436-247571 GCA_023553655.1 Myrmecobius fasciatus | reverse complement strand
ATATGTAAGCCCTGTTATATGTAAAGACTGTGGTATAGTACAAAGAATACTTTGTTATACACACATCTATCTATCTAACTATCTATCTATCTATCTATCTATCTATCTATCTATCTATCTATCTATCTCCCCCAATATTTTCCCCATCACCAAAAAGCCTTATTATATGTAAAGGCTGTGGTATAGTACAAAGAATACTTTGTTGTAGATTTATCTACTTCCAGCTTTATCTAGTCCCTGTTCTGTGGCTTAAGGCAAGTTAGTTTATCCCATAGAGCTTCTTTGAAATCAGTTTTCTCATCTGTGATCATAATCATAAACTATGCTTTTTGGGGTACAAAGTACTTTGCATATCTTCTTGGGAATTATTATAACTGATCCCTTGACTGGTGAGAGTAGATGCTTCAAGGCCTCCATATCCATAAATATTCCTACTGTTTTGGAATCTACTGTTATGTTTCCCTGATTCATTGTGTTACCATCTCTCTAGGTCTCATTTTCCTTATCTTTAAAATGAGAATGAAAATACTCAAATCTGGGCATGTGTTCTTATTGCTAGACCAATGGATGTGGATTAACTGGCACTTAAAAGTCTTCTCTACCTTCAGAAACCTACTCACAATAAACTGGTTTTTTTTTGTTTTTGTTTTTTGCTTTGTTTTTTGAGAGTGAGTCTCCATATCTTTCCTACACTGGAAATGCAGTGACCACTTACAGGCCTGATCTCAGTGACATAGGAGCTTTGACCTGCTTCATTTATGACTTGGCCTAGACTGTTCTTCCTATGGCAGTATGAAAGCCCCTCTGTTCTCAGAACTTTAACATGTTATGGAGAATGAGAAAAGAAGAGGGCTCAACTGGTGAAGGGCAATAGTCTAAGAAGGGAGAGTAAGAAAGGAAAGAAGCATTTATACAGCATTATGTGTCAGATACTTTATTAAACACTATATATGTTATCTCATTTGATACAACAACCTTGTGAGGTAGGTGCTGTTATTGTACCTATTTTACAGTCAAAGAAACTGAGAAAGACTGAAGTTAAATGACTTGTCCATGGTCATATCGCTAGAAAGTGTCAGGCTGGATGTGATCTCAGATTTCTTGACTCCCAGCTCAGTACTCTATGGTATCAACTGGTAAAGGAAAGAGAATGAAAATTACCTTCTACTGATTAGTGAGCTTGATCTTCTGGCTAAATTAAAGCACATATTATGAAAGGCATCATTAGTGAAGGTGGATGAAAAAGAAGTTATGTTGTCAAAGAGGGTGGTGATCATGGCTTTGTCAAGAACAAGTTATGCCAGTTTAACTTCTTTCTCCCTTTTTTGTTGTTTGACATGGTTAGTAGATTGGTAGACCAGTGGTATGTAATAGATATATCATACACAAATTTTATTTTTAAAGCTCTAAGAAACTTCCACTAATCTTATTTTGATTTATTTGTTTCTAAGGCAAGCTTTTGATTTTATGTTGCATGCATTTCCCTTTCCTCTTTTGTGTCAAACAAATGTTCTTTTGTAACAGAAGTTTAAAAAAATTTTTTTTAAGTTCAACCAAACCACACAATATATAACATCTTGCAGCATATGCAACATTCCATACCCACAGTTCCCTGCCTCTTCAGTGAAAAGAGGGAGGTTCATTTCTTTCCAGAGCTGGCATTTAGTTGTTTTTCTGTTTTCATTGTTGTAGATATTACATATACAGTTTTTTTAGATTCTGCTTATTCTACTCTGTATCAGTTCATATGTCTTCTTATGTGTATCTGAATTCTTCATATTCATCATTTGTTACAGTATAGTAATATTCTACCATATTTATGTTTTATCATCTTACAGTGAATGGATAATTACTTTTCCTTAGATTTTCGAAGAACATTTGATGTAATCTTTCATGCTCTCTTTATGGACAAGATATATATTATATGTAGGAGAAAAAGAGAGAGAGAGAAGGATAGACAGAGACAGAGAGGAAAAGAGGGAGGGAGGAAGGAACGAAGGGAGAGTGAGATGTAGAGACACAGACACAGAGAGACACAGAGAGAAAGACAGAGAAAGAGAGATAGAGAGAGAGAAGGAAGGAATGAGGGAACAAAGGAGAGAGAGAAAGACGGAGAGAGTTGGACAGAGAGATGGAGGGGGTGGGAGTGGCTAGAAGCCAACACAGTCATTTATTTATTTATTTATTTTGTTTTTGTTTTTGTTTTTTTGTCTTGTTTATTTATTTATTTTTATTAAAGCTTTTTATTTGCATAACATATATATGGGTAGTTCCTCAATATTGAACCTTACAAAGCTTTCTGTTACAAATTTTCCCCCCTAGTCCCCTCCCCTCCCCTAGATAGCAGGAAGTCCACTACATGTTAATTATATTAAAATACTTGACAAGTTGAATATGTATATACATATTTCCATACTTACCTTGCTGTGCAAGAACTATTGTATCTACATGAACAAAAAATATCTGAGAAAGGAAACCCAATGCAAACAAACATCAATAGAGATCATGGAAGTGATATGTTGTGGTCCACATTTCATATCCCTCTCTCTGGGTGTATATGGCTTTCTTCACTGAACAATTGGAACTGGTTTGAGACATTTCATTGCTGAAGAGAGCCATGTCCATCAGAATTGATCATCATATAATATTGTTGCTGCCGTGCATAATGATCTCCTGGTTCTGCTCGTTTCAATCAGCATCAGTTCATGCAAGTCTCTCCAGGCCTCTCTGAAATCATGCTGCTATCGTTTCTGACAGAAAAATAATATTCCATAACATTCATATACCATAATTTATTCAGCCACTCTCCAATTGATAGGCATCGATTCAGCTTCCAGTTCCTAGCCACTACAAAAAGGGCTATCATAAACATTCTTGCACATGTGGGACCCTTTCCCTCCTTTAAGATCTCTTTGGGATATAAGCCCAATAAACACTGCTGTCAAAGGGTAGGCACAGTTTGATAACTTTTTAAGCATAGTTCCAAATTGCTCTCCGGAATGGTTGGATCCATTCACAGTTCCGCCAACAATGTATTAGTGTCCCAGTTTTCCCACATCCCCTCCAACATTCATCATTATCTTTTCCTGTCATTTTAGCCAATCTGACAGGTGTGTAGTGGTACCTCAGAGTTATTGTCTTAATTTGCATTTCTCTGATCAATAGTGATTTGGAGCACCTTTTCATATGACTAGAAATGGTTTTAATTTCATCATCTGAAAATTGTCTGTTCATATCCCTTGACCATTGATCTATTGAAGAGTGGCTTGAATTCTTATGAGACAATTCTCTATATAATTTAGAAATGAGGCCTTTATCAGAACCCTTAAATGTAAAGATGATTTCCCAATTTGATGCTTCCCTCCTAATCTTGTTTGCATTAGTTTTGTTTGTACAGAAACTTTTTAACTTAATATAGTCAAAATTATCTATCTGGTGTTCAATTAAGAGTTCCAGATCTTCTTTGGACATAAATTTATTCCATCTCCACAGGTCTGAGAGGTAAACTATTCTATGTTCCTCTAATTTGCTTACAATATCACTCTTTATATCTAGATCATGAACCCATTTAGATCTTATCTTGGTATGTGGTGTTAGATGTGGGTCAAGCCCTAATTTCTTCCACACTAGTTTCCAATTTTCCCAACAGTTTTTGCCGAATAGTGAGTACTTATCCCAAAAGCTGGGGTCTTTGGGTTTATCAAACACTAAATTGCTAAAGTTATTGCCTAGTTTGTCCTGATATCCTATCCTATGCCACTGATCGACTGCTCTATTTCTCAACCAGTACCAAATGGTTTTGATGACCTCTGCTTTATAATATAGCTTTAGATCTGGTACAGCAAGGCCACCTTCATCTGGCTTTTTTTTCATTAATTCCCTTGAAATTCTTGACTTTTTGTTCTTCCAAATGAACTTTGCTACTATTTTTTCTAGATCTGTAAAATAATTTCTTGGGAGTTTGATTGGTATGGCACTAAATAAGTAAATTAGTTTGGGTAGTATTGTCATTTTTATTATATTTGCTCAGCCTACCCATGAACACTTAATGTTTTTCCAATTGACTAGGTCTGATTTTATTTAAGTGGAAAGTGTTTAGCCAACACAGTTATTAACAGATATTTCAAGGTAGTTGAATGGCTGAACCCAAAGAATAGTTGTTAATGGGTCAGTGCCAAATTGAAAAGTCTTCAGTGGAGTGTTATAGAGATTAATGCTTGTCTCTGTGCAATTTAGTGTTTTAACAAATTATTTGGATAGAGACTTATTGATTAAGTTTACAGATGACACAGAGCTAGGAGGGATAGCTAAAATGTTTGATATCAAAGTAAGAATCTCCCAAATTCTTGACAACCTAGAACATAGGATCAAATATTATATAATGAAATTCAATAGGGATACATGGTTTAAAAACAAAACAACTCTCCAAATAGAAGATAGAACCAAGATGATACCAAGAAGATAATTTACCAAATAATAATAATATTTTAAATATTTGTTAGTAGGAGAGAACTTGGGACTTGTTTCATTTTATTCTCACAATAACTCTAAGAGATAGATACTCCTTCATTTTATAGGTGAAGAAATTGAGGCAGACAAAGGTTAAGTGACTTCCCTGTGGTCACATAGCTAGTGTTCAAAGTCAGATTTCAACTCAATTCTTTCAGACTTCAAACTAAATGCTCTATCCACTGCACCATCTAGTTGCCACCATAATAATAGTGTTATGTATATATATATATATATATATATATATATATATATATATATAATTTAGAAAGGAATTTAATGTCCATGAAATCCTGTAGACCTATATTATTCTAGTCAAAAGAATATTCTATTCTACATCTAGAGTTAAAGCTTGTTGAGCTCTGTGGGCCATGTTTTAAAAAATTTGTTGGACAAATTTGGAGAGGATTCTAAAGAGAGCAACTGGGAAGGTGAAAGAATTTGTGTTCATGACATCATTCATTAGTTCATTCATTGTTAGTCCTTTGTTCTCAAAGAGGATCATGACCTCAGAACGGTGATGTTATGATTTGCAAGTGAATTGGATTTGTGAGGCAGTGCTATGCAAAATTTCATTCTCTGTTGTAGAGTCCTTTGGGTCCAGTGGCAAGATATAGATCAGGATGAGTGGAAATGCCATATGGATGAGATGTTCACACTATATGAATCAGTTGAAGGAACTGTGGATGTTGGCTTGGTGAAGGGAAAAAAAAAAACTAATAGAGGAGGGTGCAACATGATAGTTGTCTTAAAGCATCTGAAAGATTATCAAATGAAGAAGACTTTTTTGTTTGTTTATATTTTAGTTTTAGTTTTAGTTTTTAACATTCTACTTGGCCACTAAGGCAGCAATAAATGGAAACTGCAAAGAGGCAAATATAGGTGTGATATTAAAAAAAAAATCTTTCCACCATTAGAGTTATATAAAAATGGTTTGGGTTGCCTTAAGAGGTTAAGGTCTTTAAGCAAAGGTTGCTTGGTAACTTTGAGGGGATTTTTTTGAAGGAATTCTCGTACAAGTGTGGAAAGATTAATTGGTCTTTGATATCTCTTCAGGTATATCTGCAGGAAATTAAGTGGCACAGTGAATAGAATGCCAGGCCTGGAGTCAGGAAAACTTCCTAAGTTAAAATATGACCTCAGATGCTTACTAGCTTCATCACCCTGGGCAAGTCACTTAGCCCTGTTTGCTTTAGTTTCCTCATCTGTAAAATGAGTTGGAGAAGGAAATGATAAACTATTCCAATATCTCTGCCAAGAAAATCTCAATTGGGGTCATAAAAAGTTGGATATAAATTAAAAAAAAAAGAAATCAGAGAAAGTATATATAGAAGAATATATACCAGACAATACACAGTGAATGAGCTCTTCCATTGAGAGCTAGATGGTTTAGCTCAACAAAGAGAGAATTTCAGATCTCAACTAAGAGGAAATTTCTCAAAGTCTTTAGTGTAGCAAGCTAAGGATGGAGACATGATAAAGATTTTACTTATCTTTTTTCCCCCCAGGCTATTTCTCTCTTCAGGAACTTGAAGAGAGATTGGAATCACATGTCTCCTCTGGAAGCTGGAAGTTTAAGATGAGATTATCTCTTCTCTCTAGCATTCAACTCCACCCCTTATTCAGCTATATAAAATTGAACAATCAATCTCTATTAATGAAGAGAATCCCATGTAAATGAACCTTTAAGCAATGGGTTACAAATGATATAGGTCTTGAATTATGACTAGCTGGGGAAAAGGTTCATTAATGACTGGGGGAACTGGAAAGAACTTTATAGAAAAAGCCTTTGATCCTGACATTATAGAATGGATAGAATGATAATAGATAAAGAAAAAAGAAAGATGTAGATTCACACATAAATATATGGAACTACAAAACTTAAGCATCTCTACCTACTGGCACCATCTAGGCAAGCTGATATGTATACAGAAGAAGGAGACTGGGATGTTAAAGGATCTCAAACCATACCATCAGTTGAATGAATAGGAATCTTTAACCTGGAAAAGAGATGGTTGCCTGAAAGATAGTCCTATAGAAAAAAGGGATAGATAATTTAGTTTTGGTCTCAGAGAATAGAATTAGTGCTTGGAAGCTACAGAGAAACAGGACTATGTGCATACTAGTATTTACTAAACTTTCATATTATAGAATTGAAGAAATCATGGGGAAAGATATGAATGCATTTGACTTCCTTTAAGACTCAGCTCAATTATTACTTCCTTATAACCTTTTCTGGTCCCCCTAGATACAAGCAGAGCAACTGATACACAATATAATGGAAAATATAAATATTATATTAAATATATATATATAATATATTATACAGCAATAGAATATTTAGTCCAAAGTCTGGAAAACTCATCTTCCTGAGTCTAGTCTCAGTTTCTTACTAATCTAGCTTCATATGTGTACTAGCTATGTGATCCCAGGCAAGTCACTTAATTCCAGTTGCCTCAGTTTCCTCATCTGTAAAATGATCTGGAGAAGCAAATAGCAACATTCCAGGATTTTTGCCAAGAAAACTCCAAAGGGATTACAAAGAATCAGACATGACTGAAAAACAAAAGCCATTTCTTCTAGCTTTTTTTTTTTCCTGAGGCAATTGGGGTTAAGTGACTTGCCCAAGGTCACACAGCTAGGGAATGTTAAGTGTCTGAGGTCAGATTTGAACTCAGGTCTTCCTGACTTCAAGGCTGGTGCTCTATCCACTGCACCACCTAGCTGCCCCCTCAAAAAAGCCATTTCTTCTAAGGTTACCTTCTACCAATTCTATATTTAGCTTTTATATTCTGATTTTTATGCTATATTTTTGCTTTTTCTTTGTACACTCAACACAGCATAATATCTGGAAATACTAGCAGATATAGTACATATAGTAAATTTTCAAAATTGCTTTTTTTTCTTTTTTATTCTTTGTAGTAAAAAAAGGCTTTCTGAGGAAAGGAGGTAGAAAGGATAGATTTAGAAATTAAGGTGATATGAAAACAAAAATACCAATCAAAATAAAGTAAAACTAAAAAAGAAATTTAGGGTTGAAGAAAAGAAGATTATCTATCTGCAGTCCTATCTGGGAAGATGATCCATATAATTCTTAAGAACTTTATCATGATTGGGAAGTTAGAGTCTATTTTGACAGAGGGCATGGATATGTCTATTATACTATATATGCTATTATATGGATATATATCATATATCATATATTATATTTCACATATAATATATATATATATATTTAATATAATATGTATATTTTCCATTATATTATAATGGTAAAGTTAGATAGAAGCATATACTGGGAGGAGGGAGGTAAGGAAGATTAAGAGGAATTATTTCACATAAATGAGGCATGCAAAAAGGGTGTATAAAACAATAGGATAATGGGGGGACTAAAGGTCCACACTTGAACCTCAATCTTATCTGAACTGTTTCAAGGAGAGAAGAATATACATACACACAGAGTACAGAAATTCATCCTACCCAATAGGGAAGTAAGAAGGAAAGGAGATAAGAAAAAAAGGTGATGGGTATGGGGAGAGAGAAGACAGATTAAAGGAAGCAGTGGTTAGATGCAAAACAGACTTTTGAGGATGGGACAGCAAGAAAAAGAGAATAAGTATAAGAGAGCAGAATGGGTAGAAAAGAACAGTTAGCATAAATGATACTATGCTATATGTTAATGGAATATACAAAAAGTTATAGATGGCAAAACACATTTATGAGCACCCTATGGCCAAAGACTATTTATGTCTTTCTTTGTATTTACCACAGTTAGCTCAGCGCCTCCCACAGAGTAAGTCCTTGATGTTGATTAAGGGACCAAGTTTATGTTGATGGGCACTGTGGGGGTTAGTGGTGGGATGCCACACAATGATTTTTATCCGTGAAGGGAACTAGATGGCCTGCCAATTCAGCCACAGGGCCTAAGGGGGAGGGCAGAAGAAGGTCTCATCACTTTAGTTCATGATTCCCTTGCTGTGGGTGAATAGAAATTTCTCTCTCCTTGATGCCTTGGGAAAGAGAAATTTTTCCATTCTGTTAGTTTTTAAAAGATACAGCCTATTCTGACTATGAAGCCAATGGAAAGATGCTAGTCTCACTTATGTGGTAGTGGACAGGTAAAATATCTTTCCCCAGAAGCTGATCTAGCCTAGCCTTTCCCTTGTGGAATCTCCCCATGTTAAATGATAAGTAAAGCCCTGTTATACTTGTGTTCTTAGAAAGGTACCCAATCACTGAGAAGTTAAATGATTGGCCTTGGGCCATACATTGATATGTGTCAAAACTTGAAACTTTTCCTCATTCCAAGGTAGGCCTTTATCTACCAGGTGAAGTCTCCTCTCAGAAGACCAAGTTAGCAAATAGAAATGGCAACTGAAATAAGTTAACATAACTTTGCATTCATTTAACTAAAATGTTATCAGTTGTAAGATCCATACTATCAAGAATTCATTTCTTTTTCTGACCTGAAACAGTCTTATCCACCTACCCAAGAAGTTCAAGTACATATTGAAAAGTGACACATTTTCTGGTACTTAAGGGCACCAGAAGAAAAGTGAATTTCTCACTCAATGTAACCTCCTAAGGAACTGCCCCACGAGTTAAGTCAGCAATTGACAAATCTTCATCTGTTTATTCTACCCAAATCACCCTCCCAGAAAATGGAGGAGCATCTGGCACTTGACTTAAGTCAAAGAGCTCCCTCTGTTTTTGTAAAAGATCACATTTCCATTATGGAGACTATAACAGAATCCCATGCAGTTATCACCTAATTAATTGATTACACCAACTCATTCTATCAGCTTCATCAGATTATAAACTATTAGAACTTTAAGGGATACCAGAGATAATCTAGTCCAATACTTTGTTTTATACATGTCTAAGCCAAGATCCAAAGAAATTAAATAAATGTTTAATGATCGATTCTCTGAAAAAAAAAATCCCTGACACGTTTAAATTAATTTTCATTGTTAACATTTTCTGCATCACTTTAAGTCAAAATAATCAATAAAATAACAAATTGATCCCTGATTTGTAACATTTATCAATTTCCTATGAATAAATGTTCACACTAAAAATGTAACAATTACTTTCATGTGTCAGTTTGAGTTGGCTCCAACACACCCCTAGCCATACTATTGTTAAGACTATTGTTAAATCAGTTTGGAGAAATTCTTATAAGAGCCCTCTCTCTTAAGAGAAATGATTTTTGAGAACCAGTGATTTGGAGTGATCTAGATTGCTCCTTTTCCCTAAAGTCTCAGTCTCTGAAGGTTTAACTAACTTTCTTCTGGTCACCCCAAACAATCTTTCAAGGAATCTAATCTAAGGTGAATTCCTACCCATTCTGTTCCATTCAACAAGTTTGGGTAGAGGTAGATCCTAAGTCTAGATTGTCCAAGACTGGGGGTGGTCTGAGTGTAGAGATAGTCTCTTTGTCCAAGAGTGACATGATGTCACTCTCCTAGCCCTTATTGGAGCAAACCTGTTTCTCATTGTAATAATCATTTTCTCATTAATTGTTAACCAATCATAGTTGATTGCTATCCTCAGAAACACTGTCTCTTCCAAGGGCATATAAATTGTGAGTCCATCACTATGAAGGGTCTTTGACATTCAAAAGTGCTATTGACCTATTTTTATTAATAAACATGCTAGTGTTATTAATAAAATGATTAATTATTCAGAAATTATGTCTCTCCAACTTTTTAAAATTCCTACTTTCAAGTAGCAGATATTTATTAGATAGAGCAAGGCTAATCTCTTTTTAGAGTTATTTCCATTAATCAATTAAACCTACAGTATACATTTAACATTTGCTTGTACACAAAGTTTAAGTCAATAGTGAAAAGAATGCTTGATTTAGAATTAAATGATCTAGCACAAAAATGGCTATATGACTTTGAGAAGTCCTTCTGCCTCAGTTTTCACTTCTGTAAAATGAGGAAGACAGATTAAGTGAACTCTAAGATCCTTTTTAAGGATGATGATCCTACTTTATTTGCCCTTTGCACCCTCTTGGGCATTGGGTCTCTTAAACTTAGGTATATTCATTTAAACAACAGACATTAAGTGCCTGTGGGTCTCAAAATTGCTTATTGTGATCAAATAAGATTAAAATGTAATTGGGAAACATTTAACAAAATTAAAAATATATAATAAAGCATAGATAATATATAGTTTTCTAAGTCAATAAGTGACTTAGGGTCCTTATGTATAATGTAGTGACCCCTATTTCCATTTCACTTTGATGCCACTGATTTAGCAGATATGTACCAATAAGAAAAAATTTATTTTTTCTATAATTCTACAAACCCAAGGCACATATGTGGATAGGAAAAGATTCACTTTCCTGTAAAGCCATGGGCCTAAGGGAAAGGGTTTTCAAAGAAGAAGGGAAACCATACCTAGAGAAAGTGGAGATTCTGGCAGCAATTAAGAAAGTAGAACTCTCTGGGCATGGTGAGTTCTAGACTGAGTAGCAAAGAGCACCTGAGCAATATAGATCATGAGAGACAGGATGATTTAGTAGTGCCTTGTAATGTGAATGTTGAAAGAGTGGGAGCTAAACTAATGGCAGATGGGATTCATAAAGGCATGTGAGGGACTAATTGAGATTCCAAGGGGATCAAGCTACTAAAAAGCACCCAGAAGCTGCCTTTACTAACATTCCTAACTCTATTCATGCTATTGTGATTTCCCCAACTGATGAGTTTTGTTCATGTAGAGGAATGAGGGAACTATTTTTCCCTTGCTATTTGGATTCAGATATAAGTCCCACTTCTGATTATATATTTTGTTTTGTATTCAATTGTTTTTCAGTTTTTTGTTTACAGGGATTGGAGTGGGGAGACTGATTAGGAGAAAGCTAGACTTCTGGGTGGGAGCAAACATGAGCCATAAGCATTATTAAGCAGAAGTTCCCTATGATTGAACCTGGACCATTTACCTACCAAGAGGGAAAGTGTTATAGGAGTCAAACTTAAAATGTGTTACAGAGATATCTTTGAAAAATTGCTAGTAAATATATTTTACAAATAAAGATTCTAATAGATATTTATTATACTTTCAGGAAAGCTCTATATTTTAATTAGTCAAAAATTAGTTGTGACTCTAAACCCTTGAACCTTAGGTCCAAGGTAATTCCTTTTCCAACCCCATTCCCATTTTCCTCCCTATTATGTAGTTAGTGAATAAACCCAATAAAATCCAATAGGGGAGCTGAATGTTGAGAAGGACAATGTGGTAAATTCTTTGAAAAGGAGAATAGTTCTTTTATAATGAGCTTAAACACCCTTCAATTTATCAATTTTTTAAGTTAGAATTTTCTTATGTCAAGTTTCCATAGATGGAGTGTACCAATATTTTGGGATCATGATTAGTCTGTTAATTATATGATTTAGTAATGTTTGAGCCATAGTCATTCAAGTTTGTGTCCTTCAGGCTGCGGGTGCTTCAGACATATATTTTGCTCTCACTTTAAGATAAGCAAATCTTAGTTATGAGTCCAAGCTATGATTCAAACAGAAACTGAACTTTTTTTTTGAAATACTAAAAATTCATGCAGAACTGGTATTTGTCAACTTTCAGAGAAGCAATAGGGTTCACCAAATCCCTTATTTCTCATTTCCCATATAACTCTTTTCTCTGGAGAAAAATGCAAAATTTGAAGTGAAACTTCAATAAAAAAGTAAAAAGTAACCCTTTTGATGCTTAGTCTGAGTGGACATTGTTTCTAATTGGGTTAGAGGTCTTTTTTTCTTCCTAAATGAAAAATGTTCTGAAATGAGAGTTGCTTCAATTTTTTGTATTTCATGGACCACTTTGCAAATCTATTGAAGCCAATCGATCCCTTTCCAGAATAACACACACACACACACACACACTCAATTTCAGTTAAATGTTAGTGAAAATAAAGATGTACTTTTTCCCACCAAAGTTCATGGACTTTTGGGTAAAGGGCTCAGGTGGGAGAAGAAAGGCTTATGGCTCTAAGGTTAAGAATCCTTATTTTAAAGATTCTGTAAAATAGTCTTTGAGAACTCTGTAAAATTTGAAATATTACATAAATATGTTCTTTAAACTACTATATGTTTTAGTTGTAATCCTTATTCCATGATAATATTTCTGAGTATAAAATTGCTTAGATTAAATTAAATTTTTTAAAAAGACCTTTAAATTTAAGATGCTAGTTAAAAGTTATATCTACCTTTGCTCCAATTTTAAATGGTTTGTGAATGTGACACTATTTATAGGAGGTATTGCAATTTTTTTTATGGTAGAATCATTGGGAGAAAGTTTTGCTCTCTAAGGTGATTAAAATAAAATCTTTGATCTCTATACAATCTGGGTAGAAAGGAAGGAATAGGGGAGGAGTGCTGCTAAATACTATGTAAGCTCTGTGGAACAAAAGATTTTAAACCTTGCATTCTTTGGCATAGAAGTAGCACAACCACTTTGCATTTTCTCTTAGGAGTTAATTGAGCCTAAACACACTTTAGAAAGAACATGTATACTATCCTCATCTTTTAAATGGGAAAGAATCAACCTCAGAAAGGTCACTCACCTGTTGGAAGATCATAGAGAACAAAACAAAGAATAGACCTGTGCACATAATCTCAACTCTCAAAAATTCTGGGACACACTATTCTTAAAGCATTAAAGACAGGGAATGTCCTGGGTGAACACACCACACACACACACACACACACACACACACACACACACACACACACCCCAGAAATCTTTTCCTTATAACAACCCGGTGAAATAAACCATACAAGTAGCCTGGCTAGTGGATAGAGAAGTGACCTGAAAGTCAGGAAAACCTGGCCCTGCCTCTGACATATGTTGTTGTACTTGGGCAAATTATTTAAGCTCTTAGTGCCCTGGATGATTTTCTAAGACTAAATTGCAGAGAAGGCGCTGACATAGCAGTAGGGGGAATTTCCTCAGTGTGGAGTTACCCACAGCAACAAAATCATAAGTCTATCCCTATCCCTATCCTTGTTTTACAGATAAGGACATTGTATGCCAGAGAAGTGAAGTGATTTGTCTTAAATAAGAGAGTATGGGAGCAGCTAGATACAGAGGATACAGCACCAGCCCTGAAATCAGGAAGACCTGAGTTCAAATCTGATCTCAGACACTTAACACTTCCTGACTGTGTGACCCTGGGCAAGTCACTTAACCCCAATTGATATTTTTTGCCTCAGCAAAAAAAAAAAAAAAAAGTATGTATCAGAACTAGGTCTAAACCCAGGTCTCTAGATCTGTAGAGCCCAGATCTATAATTCTTTCCATTACACCAAGATGACTTTCTCCCTCATCTACAAGGGAGAGTTTAAAAATGACACTGAGACTTTTGGAATATGTTGTGTTGTGACCCCTTACCTTGGGTCACTCCCCAAACCTTGCATTGGCCCTGGCAGATGGGATCTCCCAAGGAATCAGCTGACACTGCTTTTAAGTTTCCAAGCACAACCCTGTAGGGAGCAATCCTCCTACATTGTAGCTTGAGTCTCCTTATTAGGGGTGTACTTTCCCTTAACATAAGCTAGCATATTGACTTATCTAGACTCAGATGGCATAGTAAAATTGCTATTTGTCCTTTGTTCTCAAGGAAGATCCTTAATATCAAGAGTATGATGTCTTAATTTGCAAGTGAAGTGGAATTAAGTGAGACGAAGCAGTGCAAAGTCATCCACCCCAGTCTTCTCCAGAGTCAGCAGAGTCAATGACAAGATATAGGTCAAGATGAGTACAAATGACCCATGATGCTGTGAGAAACCTTGTCCTTTTAAAGCTAAGGTCTTTCCCAAAACTGTCTGAGGCAACACTCATTCAGTAATTAAAGGCAAAGTAGGAATGGAAGCAAAAGAAGGACTAGTTTGCCTTTACAAAAGAATCAACCTGGGAGGGGAAGACTCTCAGTGTCTCTAGCTAGAATAGAAATAATTTCTACAGTATTCTCTCCAAATTACCAGACATGTTCTCTCACACAGAGAAAGTCTATGGGGGAGAGAGTGAGCACAAATTCATATTAAAATAGGAGACATACTTAAAAGGAACATACTTACAGAGAATGTGTTGAAAAATACTTTATTATATGTCACTTATTAATATTGACTAAACCTAGATTTTTATGGCTAGAAAATTCTCACCCAAAAGCTTAGAGGTCAGGTTGATCTCAGAGAAGCTCCAGGAAAGCCAGATAAGGAATGATTAGATCCCATCCAGTATTTGTTTTGAGTTCATTTTTGTTTTGAGGTCACTTGTATTTTGGATTCCCCAAATTATATTGACTTACCTGCTGATATACATCTCAAATTGCTTTTCTCTGAAGACTATCTACTGCCTCTGTGAAGACAATCAGGCAAAGGTTCTTAATGTCCTTGTTCAAAGTCACTATAATATAACTTCATTGTAAGGGAGCTATATCTTTTTCTGGGCTCTGTCCTTTACTAAATGACCAAATCAATTTCTTTCTAAAACTATTTTAGGCTTTGGGTTCATTTTCACAACCAACAAGTGCTGTAGGAAAAGCACAGTTCCAAAACTAGTTCCATGTCCTTTTTTTTCTCTAAAAAATAGTCGGGAAGTTCACTGCAGGGCAAGTTGTCACTGAGTTGCTATCTGCTTGGTAGAGATGGCTTCTCAAAGTCTCTGCTGGACTGGTATTCTACATGAGTTAATCTGCTCCTTTAAGAAGAGGGCTGAGGTGGCTGCCCACCTGATTTCCATCCTTGCAAACTGCATCCTTACTGGATTCTCCATAGGAAAAGGGTGACTTGCAAGACTTTCTGGGCTCACTTTGGCTCAGCTGAATGTTGCTGTACTCTCTGTATGCAATACATTGCAATATATAATATGTGTGTGTATTCACACACAAATAAGAATAAATAGAGCATAATTAACAGAGGAAAGGCAATTGAATTAAGAGTTTACTTCTGGTTAAAAAAAGGTTTTAGTCAAGGCATAAACAAGAACTCTTTAGGCTGAGAAAATTTATAGGGATATTGTGATAGAGTGCTCTTTTAGTAAGATCAAATAGCCCTACAGTGGACAGAATAGAGTTTATTCAAGTCCTTGACTCTGAGCTTTGTCACCCTCAGACAAGAAGCAGGAAAGGTTCTACTCTCTAACTAGAAAATTCTTCCTGATTAAGGAAGTTACTTTAGTGAAGGGCTTTTTTTTTTTTTTTTTTTTTTTTTTAAACTGAAGGTGAGCAGTCAACCCAGATTCCCTCTGGAGTCCTATAAAGTAGATTAGCTGGGGGCAAAGGCAATCTATGCTTGAGCTGGGGATGACAAACCTGTGGACTGTGGGACAAATTGAACTTCCTTTTTTAATGCCTCATATAAACTAAGATTTGTTTTTAATTTTTAAATAAAGTTTTGTTGTATTTAACAATGCAAAAACCATCCTTAGGTCACTGGCTCTACAAAAACAGAGTAGCCTAGATTTGGTCCCAGATTTGTCTGTCTACCCTTGCTCTAGAGGTTCATTGTCCTTTTTGGTCTTCTCATGTCCACTTGAGTTAAGTCTCAGACTTTTTTTTTTTTTTTAAGAGTGTGTGAAGAACTTGTTTGACTAAGTCTAAAGGCACGTATCTTTTGATATGCGCATCTAGTTCAAATAGGAATACTCAGCATACATGGAGTCCCAAAAGATTTAATAACTTTAAACTTCACTAAGACTTTTGGGACAACTATATAGTATCCATAATTCTTCCAATTTCCACATATTTTAATAACTGAAGCTATTTCTTCAAGATTTAAAGATCCTTACTCACTTAAAAAAATACCCCTATATACTTTCTCATTCTGAAGGGTTCTTATTTATGCCTTGAGTAAAACTTTATTTTTAAATTACCAGGTCTTTCTCAATAACTCTTAATTCGATTACCTTTCCTCCAATAATTATGCTCTATTTATCCTTATTTGTGTGTGTATACATATATATGTATGTAATACATTGCTTTGCATACATTGTACATATATATGTATATATGTACATACATACATACACACACATATATGCATACTATCTCTCCCATTAGACTGCAATGTCCTTGAGGACAAGAGTTGTCTTTTAATTCCTTTTGTATCTACAAGACTTGTTCAATGCCTGACACATAATAGGCACTTAATAAATACTGATTAATTGATGTCCTCCCATAACTTCTCCATAGGGATCTATCTAGTAAGCTAGGTGGTGCAGTGGATAGAGCACCAGCCCTGAAGTCAGGAAGACCTGAGTTCAAATGTGGACTCAGACACTTAACACATCCTAGCTGTGTGTCCTTGAGCAAGTCAATTAACCCCCAATTGCCTCAGAAAAAAACAAAACAAAAGCAAAAAAAACCAAAAGCAACTTTGTTGATGCATGTTGTTTTTGATACAACAGACTAACAGAAAGGGGGAAAAAATCAACTTTTTAAGAATCATGGAAAAGTTCTAAATATCCAGCACCTGATATTTCACAGGCTGTTGTACTCTTTGCAAATGTTATCTCATTTGATCTTCACTACAACCCTGGGAGGTAGACTATTATTATCCCTATTTTATAGTTGGGAAAACTGAGGCAGACAGAAATTAAAGAACTTGTTCAGAGTCATCCAAGGAATAGGAGACAGAATTTGAATTCCACTCTTTCTGACTCTAGGCCCACGGCTCTATGTCTGTACCCTTAAGACTTGATGTTTAAGATCATGAATTACTACAGCCTGCCTTACTGATCAGACTCAAAAAATGGAGAGGAGAAGAGCTTCTCTGGAAGCTATTCAGTTATCTTTGTTGAATATCTTTGTTATGCTAGTAATAAATAATCTTCCTTTCATAAATTGTTCAATGACCTACAAGTGACTCATTTCATCCCAACATCAAACCAGAACTGACAAGGTGGCAGTGTCAGACCAGCCCTCAACAAGTCCCTTCCAGCTTTAAATCTGTGATGCTTATGACTTTTTGCTTCCTGCACTCATTGAGTAAAGGAACTGATTAAAATATTCCCTAGGATATGATGGAGGAAGAAGAGAACTGGGTGAAAGGAAAGGGGGTATAGAGAAGGGATCATTTCTATCTGATGCAGTGTTGACACTTCTCTCCAAGGAAGTGTTTATGCAGATCTAGGAAAGAAATTGAGGGTCAAAATCAGTCTTGGGGAAGGGAATTGGGGAGTTAACTACAAAAGCCCTGTAAAATGTGGCAGTTGGATCACCTCAGAGACAATATTAAAGAAAATAGACTGTGTGAAACAAGGTAGGCCGGAAACTTCAAATGGACAAGATTAAACATTAAATTCACTTGAGTTCTCTTGGGTTCCTCCACTGAAGTTCTACTTCAATGACAAATCCTGGCAGGGAGGTAAATCTCAGTCCTCAAAAAGCAAGGCATCAGAGTGAGTGCAAGCCCTGGCAAGTCCTTCCATCCTGGAAAAACTTCAATCATGGGCCTGGTCCCTGTTATACCAAATATATATATAATTCTAGCTATGTTTGGAAAGACTCATGACCAGAAGGCTGGCCATCATGTGATCAATTGGGCAGATTTTAATCAGCTACTCCTTTATGGAATGCTTCAAGCCAGGAATAGAGCTGCTTATGCTCAAGTGGCCAAGTCAGAGGATAGAAAAGCACAGCCATGAAATTAGCTGTGATACAGAAGCCAGAATGCAAGATTCAGAGCTGGATGGTGAGGGTTCAGGTCCTGGTTCTGCTGCTTAGAACATGTGTGGCTTTGAATATGCCATTAACTTTTCTGGACTTCATTTTACAATGGCATCCCTGAGAGGTAGTCATTTGGTCTCTGCCCGATTATTTCTCATATACTAGGGACAATATTTTTAACTAGAAAGAAAGACAATGTGGCAAAGCAATTATGTTCAAGAAACTTCTTCAATAAAAGGTGGGTTTTGACAGATTTATGAAATGACAAGATTGCAGGTTGCTGGTTCTTATACATGCTTCTTTGAAGATCAAAGAGAAGGGCCTCAGAGAGGAACACAACAGCAGCCAGTGTCACATCTGTCCACCTGCTGCTGGGGTGTTAGATTTATGACAGTCAAGAATGTCAGGTGGATTCACTTCTGGGACATTTTATCAGTGTCCCCATGATTTAGAGCAAGAGTTTTAAAGACAGATTGAAGAGCAGAAAATTTCAAAATTTGGAGGAGCAACTTTCTGGAACCCTGGAATCCTATTTATCTGTACAGTTTGTGACTGGAAGAATCACTTATGTTTTTATATCACTTTCTAAACTAGCTGTGAATTAACTGTATGTGTCCTTTTCTTTTTCATAGGCAGACAGTAAATTTTAAAAATAAGACACTGAATATACAGGCTATTTTTCATTTCTACCCTGAGAAGTAAGCGTGTTTATGTGTGTGTGCGTGTGTGTGTGTGTGTGTGTGTGTGTGACAGAGACAGACAGACAGACAGAAAGATAGACAGACTGAGACAGACAGAAAGGGAGAGAGGAAGAAAAAGAGACACACAGAGAGAGACAGAGAGGGAGAGAGAAACATAGAGACAGAAAGAGAGAAAGCTTAAGGGGATGGGGGAAGATAAGGCTGGGTCCAGGGGTTGAATGGAATGTGAATTCTATCTCATAGCAAACAATGCTTCTGGTTTTTTAAATTAACTTTTATCCATTCCATCAGAACCCAAACAATGAGCAATTGAGGCTCTCGGCAATTATCTAAGACTCTTGAGTTGCAAAGAAGTTGGCAAACTGAATCAGTAGAGGACATTTCTTCATCTAAGGGTTTCTTGAACCAATGAAATTCTATATCTAGTCCCTATTTCTTCTCATCATATGTAGACCATGAGCTGCCCAGGCTTATACCAGGACCACCTGAGATTGTATCTGTGCACTTTTCTTACCTTCTCTCATCAAACTTGCTCATTATTTTGGGACTTAAACTCCTAGGCAGCCTATCTCTATTTCCCCAGTGTAGCTGAGCTAATTTAATAGAAACTAGTGATGCCTTTTCTTGATTTCTCCTGGGAATAAAAATCTTCCCTTAACTCAGGAAGCTTAATCTCTGGCCCTACTTGTCGCCATTCTGATATCTATTTATTGTTGCAAAATTCACCACCACCACAACAACAACAACAAAAAATCATGTGTACATGGAATTATTACACTCACTCCCTCAATAATCAGACAGGATTATTTCACCTCATAGTATTTTGCCAACTCTGGTTCTGTGTGATCCCTAGCTCATAGGTAGAGCTGAATCAATGCCATCAAAAGAAGCCAGGATAAAAACCTAAAAAGTTTTAGACCATGGACCTAATTCTTAGGTTAAATACTAAAAAAATGCCCAGAGTATATAATTTCATGATACTACTTTGCTAGCTTTTCCTTTATTAGCTTGCATAAATAGTAACTTGCCCCAAGTAGTTTGGCATGGATGTGATGTGGCTCATTTGAAAGGTAGTTTTCTTTTCCCAGTAACATAAATAAATTTCAAGTAGGGGCAAAAATTGAACTGGATCAAAGCTCAGAAAATTGGAAACAAACAATAGGGTGTTGTAATTCCAGCAGGGTTAGGACATAACCTTGGTTGTTGATAATGATGATATCTAAGGCCTTGAAGCATTCTGTCTCCTCATACTTTCATCCACCCACAACTCATGGGTCCATCACAGGAGGAAGAGTTTCTTTTTCCTCTGTGTATGGGTTAAACATTCACCAATGGATCAGCAATAATCACCATACCCATCTTGTACTTTCTACATTAAGACAATATTCTAGATGTGTACATACAGAAGAATGAAACATTGGATATGTCTTTAAATCATTTATAGTCAAAGATATACACACACAAACTCCAATGAACAATATGAACCAATAAATTCCAAATGAATGGCACATACAATATATAAGAAGACAAAGGAAGATCATCTCTTGGGAGATGATGTTTCACCAACGAGATGGAATTTAGGCTGAGTCCTGAAGAATAGGTAGCTTTAGTGAGTGAGATATAGAACAGTGGAGATACCTAAGCTGAAGACTTCCATGAAAAAAGGCATAGAGGTGATTAAGTGTACAATATTTGGGGAATAGTGAATGGAATAAGATGGAGGATTCGTGGAAAGTGGTGTGCTAGAAACTAGAGAGATATAAGATTTTATATCATATATATATTTTATTCATGTGTATTTACATCTATAAAACACGTGTGCATATATATAATATATACAGATATATCTGTAATATGTATGTATATACACATATACATTTTATAACTGAGGTCCATGATTTACCCATACATACCCAGATAGTAAGTGGCAAATATAGGATTTGAACTCATTTATTTTGATTCTAAGTCAATTCTTTTTTTCATTATGTCATATTGTCTTCCCTAGAATTGAGCTGTGAAGCTTTGAATGCTAAACCTAGTAATGTGGATAAGCATTGAAACTAAAGTACAAATTCCTAGAGGCAGGGACCATATCTTATTTATTATTATTGTTTATTTATTATTAATATTTATTACCTATTTATTAACAAATAATTATTTATATCTCCTCTAACATTTGATACAGTATTTTTCACATAATAGGGACTTAATAAATATTTGTTACATGAATAGAAAAACATAGTTGTTTTTGTTGTTTGTTCTTTGTTTTGAAGAGGACCATGACATTAGGGAGATAATGCCATGACATACAAGTGAATTGGGTTTAAGTAAGGAAGGGCTGTACAAAGTCACCAGCCTTGCTTTCTCCTCTCAAGCCAGTTGGGTCCAGTAGCAAGATAGATCAGGATAACTGGAGATGGTCCTGGATGCAGTGGGAAACCTTAATCTTTTTAAACTTAGGTCTTTAACAGTTTGGTTGAGAATGTCCAATCAGTGATTAAGGCTAGGTGAGAAATGAGGAAGAGAATTGCCTCTTTTACTTAGTTAAAAAACAAAAAAAAAATCAACTCTGGAGGGGGGGACTCTCAGGGTTTGGAGCCCAAACAGAAACAATTGTTATTTACACTCCAACAGACAAATAAGTCAATGAATGAATACATATATTTTTATGTACATACCCATCAGTTTATTTTTAAAAATACTCACTACAGAAATGTAGAGAACTAAGTATGTAATATTTGCAATTTTGTCTGTAATTCTTAATTTTGGCTAGGCCTTGGGGAGGGTGTTTCTCAAAAAGTAGCTTATAAATCTCTGAATTACCATTTGACTTAAAGCCAGTCATATATTTCAGAGCTCCTCAGGTCCCTTATCTAAATAGGGGGAGGATTTTGAAATCTCCTTGACACTTCTTATAGCATAGAGATAGGATGAATGCTAGTTAATTAATGACCTAGAAGGAAACTGAAATACACACACACACACACACACACACACACACACACGCACATATGGGTATAAATTTATTGAAATATATACACACCTACATATATACATGGTGTTTATATGTGTATATACATTCATACACATGCAATCACATTTACACACACACTCAGTCATAGTCAGCTCTAATAAATTCAATTACTGATAAAGTCCTTTAGGGAAGACAGCTTAGTATAAATACGTAGCTGACGAATTCTGAAGAAAAAGACTTTGTGGTCCATAATTGAAGCCTAAAGTTTTACATAGAAGAATTGTGCCCTTCTCCAATCATAATTCTTTTTAGGTTGATTTAACATGTACAGAGTAGACAGTAGCTTTGACTAGTACTTGCCTAGATTTCGATTAATTGTATTATCTCTCTGTGCTGCAATTTCTTCCTCTACTATGTGTTGGTATGATCTGCTATGTGATGATCATCCTTGAGTATTTGAGATAGAGTCGTCTCTTGAAGATTACAAAGCACTTTCAAACCTATTATGAAAAGTACTCCTTTGGTGGATGCCTTCCCATTTCCCTTCCCTCCCACCTATACTAATCATGGAAATTTCAGCCTGAAATGGAAGCTGAGTTCTTGATTTAGAGAGCAAGTTAACCAAATGGCACCATCCACAAACAGGTTCTCAGCAGGATGTTTGTCTCCATCACTATTGATGAAGCCCTCCAGAGAAATGAAATGTGCCAGGCTGCCAAGTTCTCTGCAGATTGGTGTGACCGACAGATTTTTCCCTGAATCAGACATTCATAATGTGCAGATGGTAGATAGCACTTCTCTTGTAAAAATGGATTTGTCTTTAATTCTGTTAGATTGAAAACCCTGAAAGAAAAAAAAAAAAAAAAAAAAAAAAAAACAACTTTATTGCCTTTCCCAAATCTCAGTTACAACTCCCGTAGTGAACTTATTTACCTTTAGAAATGTTCATGTGATGACTGAATCAGGATAAATTATAATTTATTCTGAGTGAATAGGACAGAAAGCTTATTGGGATAGTTAAAGAAAAAGGGAATTTTAAGGGATAACTAAGGAGCAGAGCTATTCTCTGAATAGGCTCCTCAAATTTTTGTAAATTATAGTTGAATTATATGTTGTATATATTCCTAACATATGTGTGTGTATATATATATACATTATAATATAGCAACATATGTAAAAGAGTTATGACATTTATGTATGATGCAAATATGCTTCCTTTTATGAGGTGAATATTTAGGAAGGATCAGAAGTTTACTAGCTTGATTAAAAAAAAGTTGGTGAACAACTTAGTAACTATTGAGAAAGAAATTATATTAAAGAGGAGGAGGTATCAAGAAAATTTTGGACTTTAAATGTCCAGAAAATAAGAGTTTTCTGGATTTAGAACCCATAGGATATAGAACAAATAGGCAACAGGGCTTGAATGCTAGAGAACTACTTTGGAGAGCAATTTCATCCTTAATCTAGCAATTATACCTGAATAATTATCCAGAATTTTTTTTTCCTTTCAAAGATCAAGCAGAAAAAAAGTCACTTAGTTGGTTGTGTGACAGGGGGAAAGTGATGAAGTGGCTGGCAGAAAACAATGAACTTGTTCTAACTCCAGATCCAGTTCTCTATCCACTCAACTGCCCCATATCCAGTCACTGGCACTCCTCCATTCAGAGATTTTTTTCCTACTCTGAGCTTGTTTGTAGCTAGTTAAGGGACTGATTTTCTCTGGGACCAAGCTGAAAGTGTAATTGGTCTGTCAGACTGGTAAGGAGTGTGGGAGTATGATTATAGAGAAACAAAGAAAATTAATCTGGGAGTGGTTCAGGAACATGCTTTCTTCAACTGGGTCAGATCAACACACCTCCAACCAAAAATATGGCATGGCATTGGTCCTAGATGAGAAATAAAGATGGGGCATTAGGGCTGACCACTTTCTTCCTGCTCATCCACTTGACTAAACTCTGCTTCCATTTTAAGCCAAAATTTACAAAACTCTTAGAAATGGGAAGGGAAGGGAGGAGAATGAAATGATATTCAGGGTCACGGTGCTTTCCATTGTATGATAAAAGCATTTTGTGAGCATTAAGATAAAGGAAAATGGGTCTTCCTAGGTCAATGCTGACATAGAGATAGTTTTACACTCCACTGCCTCCACTGGGATGTGTACGTCAGAGATGTGGGAATAAACCCAACCAATACAGTCAAATATGTAACTTTAGACTGAATTTGGGTCACAAATTATAATTGGTCAACTCCTTTATTGATGTTAGCTATATCAAGACTCTGGAGTAGCATAACATTTATGTTCCCCAATACATTAAGATGTTCTGAGAATCCCTTCTTGTTTAAGTCCTAAACTGTATTTAGTTTAGAGTATAAGAACCTCTTCTATTCTATAGTAGAGTAACTTCATTTTGTTGAGGAGAAAAGATTAGACATGGAAATTCAGGACCTTAATATCCAGACAGGAAACTGTGAGGTGCTCAGTAATTTTTGCTGAATGAATAGACAGCATCTTCAATTTATTCAATATATAACAGTTTTCAAAGCTCTTTCACTAGCATTTTAAAAACTTTTTTGGTACCTTTTTCTTTATACCATTATCACTTCCCAATATAATCCACATCATCGGAAATTTATTTCATGATAAAGAAAAAAAAATAATCTGGAAGTGACTGCTCAAGACCACATGCCATGTTCTGTACTCAAAGTTTGTCATCACTGCCCTGAAGGAAGGAATCTTTCAGATAGATCTTCTCTTTGAAACCTCAAAAGAACCACTGGGGGTGGGTAGGACAGATATCATTTCTATTTTGAAAAAGAGAAACTCAGATTGAATTATTTACCTAAGGTCACAGATCTGGGTCTCAAATCCTGGTCTTCTGATTCCTGGACTAGTCAGGCATCAAATGTTCTCTTTATCATATTATATATAAAATTTGATGAAAAATAGATTATAATAACGATCATAAATCCCTAGATAATTGAAGCATGCTCCTCATTTTCTGACAGATGTGATGAATTCAATATGTTGAATGTAGAGACATAAATTTTTGGATATTGCCACTATAGGGATTTTTCTTTTTGTTTAAATACATATTTTTATAGCCAGAATTTTATTTTATTTTATTTTATTTGTTTGTTTTCAGTTTAAAGATAGATGAGAGAGAAAGGGGTGGAGAAGATGGGACAGAATAGCCAGAAGAAAAAAAAAGGAAGAAAAAATTGAAGGTCATTAAAGCATATATATATATATATATATATATATGTATTAGTAATGTACAATATAAAAGAAAGACCAGAAAGAATAAAAATTAGCTTTGAAAATTTTATGTTGTATATTCCATTTGTCAAGTATTTTAACATAATTAACATGCAGTGGACTTCCTGCCATCTAGAGGAGGGTGGGGACTAGGGGGGAAAATTTGCAACAGAAAGCTTTGTAAGGGTCAATATTGAGGAATTATCCGTACATATGTTTTGCAAATAAAAAGTTTTAATAAAAAAAAAGAAAATTTTATGTTGAATTGAAAATATATTCAAAACACACAGTTCTTTCTCTCCACCTTACCAGGAGAATTATACCAACCAGTCTACTGCATAGGGTGGAGGAAGAGGAGGTATCTTCATCAGTTAGTGATTAAAAAAAAAAAAAAGACATATGTAAACACATAGATGAAATCAAATCCTAAACCCACCTTTTTTAAAATAGCAAAGTGAATAGAATTGCCTTGTTCTAGTGCCACAAAAGTCTTCTTGGGATATATGTTTTATTTTTCCCCCTTCAAGATTTCTTTTGATGTTCATTTTAGTTTTATAGGACCTGTATATGAATGTTGTACAAGGGAGAGATAAAAATAGTGATTTACCTCAGGTCTCACATCCTTCCCTGATATCCCTGCAGGGATATCTAGAACTCAGGAGTAATACTATATATCTGTATCACTATCTATCTATCTATCATCTATCTATCTATCTATCTATCTATCTATCTATCTATCTATCTATCTATCTGCCTATCTGTCTGTCTATCTGTATGTACACATATATGTACATGTACAGGTTACAATGATTCATTTAGGGAATATTAAATTTTCTGGGACTGTTTGCCCCCTACACTAAATGGCTCCAGACTGTATTGTTTACCATCTTGGCATTTAGCAGTGTAATAGCTCCCAATAACCCCATCTTTACCTTGTGGATGCTTCTGCCATCCATTCTAACAAAGAACTGAAAGCTTCCAGGGGAAAACATAACTAACTTATTAATTCAATAAACTTACTTTTACATAAAATACTGCCTCAATAGACTAAGTACAAGTGATAATACTTTTCTACAAAATGAACTGATTCCATGTTAGTTATTTCCCTCACTACTCAGAAATTTCTTTGCTTATGTGGTTCATGGCTATTTTCTGAAGGATTGAAGCCATAAGTCTCACTTACTGATGGGGTGACATGTGAAAAATTACTTGGGCTGCCAATAATGGAATTGCTATAATAACACTAAACATTTAAATACCACTTTAAAATTTGTAAAACGTAGTCATAATCTCACATGATCCTCACAGCAAACAAGCGAAGTAGAATCACCACAGGATGATTGACTTCATTTATAGATTGAAAAACAGAGTTTCAGAGAAGTGAAAATTTAATAACCGTCAGATCAGAATTTGGACAGAAAATCTTGCATTCTAGTCACTCTAAGCATGGCTAGTTTCTCCCACATCCCAGTAAATACTAAATCATGCTAGACTAGCCTTTATTATCAGTAGCTCAAAAGCTTAGACATCTTGTACAGTATGGTACAGCTGAAAATAATTTGGATTTGGAGTCAAAACACTTAGGTTTACATCTTAGATTAACTAATAGCTCTAAGGGAGGGGCATCAATGAGTTATTGAGCTCTGCTTTATCTCTGCTTTCTAATAATAGGGGATCAGACAAAACTGATGGAGCAATCAGCCCACAAATATTTATTGAAGGACTACTTTTTGTTTACTTGGAAATTATCTCTGTTCTGTCCTTACAAATTTGGCAATTTGAGTAAGTCATTTGACCTCTCTGGGATTCAGTTTCCTCATCTAAGATGTTAAGACTAGATGACTCCTAAGGAAACATAAAGAGGAAAAGAAAGTCACGAATCAAGACCAAGCTTCATATTCTATTTGGGAGTGTTGGCAGGGTCTGGAGAAAGACACATTATCCTTCCCCAACACCACCATCATCCAGACATTCAAGATGGGATATACTACTTGCTACATGGGAGAGTTGCGGACAAGAGAGAACCAGTGGAAAACTTTCTCTTCATTTTTCTAATGTAATATTCCATTTCACTATTGATGTTGGTGGGGAGGGACCCATGGCATCATTAAGGGCTTACCTTATTATACTAAAATGCCAAGTTCTTTTTAGCACTAGATCATCACATGATCAGAAGTAGTTAATGATGAAGTTTATCATTTTAAAAACACAAGCAGGGGCAGCTAGATGGTGCAGTGGATAGAGCACCAGCCCTGAAGTCAGGAGGACCTGAGTTCAAATGTGGTGTCAGACACTTAACATTCCCTAGCTGTGTGACCCTGGGCAAGTCACTTAACCTCAATTGCCTAAGCAACAAAACAAAAACCAAAAAAACACAAGCAACATGTCACTATGTCCTTGGAGTCCTTAGAAGTTGCCAGTGGAGCTCTGGGCAGATTCTCTCTGGGATTATCCCAAATCAGTCTTCACTAAAAAAAAAAAAAAAAAAAAATACGATTATAGAAAAGAGAAAATTGAAAATTCTCATAGTGGCAAGACATTTAGCTGAACTTCTAGATTTTTCTTCTTCCTTTCCCCAGAAAAGTGCAAGTCATCACTGAGGCCCCTGGGAAAGCTCTCTGAGTTTACCTCAATACAAGCTAAGGGTGTGTTTTTTTTATTCTAACCCTGGAAGCTACAGTAAAGGAAATGGGCCAAATTTTACAGGTTACCCTTTGAAATTCTCCATACAAATAGGTACAAAAGGTTCTCAAGCTAGTTCTAACTTGTTGTTGTTATATTATAGTAGCTCCATGGGAATTTAGGTAAATGCTTGGTGGCCCCCAGATTAACTAATAGCTCTAAGGGAGGGGCAGCAATGAATTATTGAGCTCTGCTTTATCTCTGCTTTCTAATAATAGGGGATCAGACTAAACTGATGGAGCAATCAGCCCACAAATATTTATTGAATGATTATTCTTTGTTTACTTGGAAATTATCTCTGTTCTGTCTTTACAATATTTTGGGAATATTCTCTGTACCTAACCCTGCCAGCTGTCCAAGGCAGGAGAACAATTAGAAGTGAAGAACGAGAGAGATGTAGGGTAGCAACAAGAAAAGAACAAAGGTGGGTCATATCAGTAGAAGCTTTCAAGAGAATTGTTGAACATTGCTGATCCTTCTTGATCTTATCAATTTTAGGAATAGCACAGAACATTAGGAATAATAGGGTTAATCAATTAATTAATTAATTTAGATCTCAGTTCTGTCATTCACTGCCCATTTGATTTTGAATAGGTCACTGAGCTTTTCTGGGACTCACTTTAATCTTCTGTGAGAAAGGATGTTTAGGCTTGATGGCTTGTAAACTCTAACTCTGTAATCCTAGGAAACCCTACTCACCCCCCAAATTAAGAACAAAGAAAAAAAAAACTTTAAAGTGCAGAATTATGAATGGACCATTGTATTCTGTTGAAAGCAATGGTTTTAGAATAGAGAACTGACTTTGAATATTGGCTCTCCCATTTATTATGTTTATTTATTTAATTTCTAAATTCTGATGTTAAAAACCAACCAAAGAGTAATTCCATACACATAACAAATCCCAAAAGAGAATTCTATATGAAAAAACAAATTCCTTTTTCATATACCTTGATATTTTTAAAGTATATAATAAATTCCATGTTATTTTCAAAGCTGTTCTGCTTGTTTATGATTCTGAAGTGTCATCTATTTGATGTATCTTTAAAAATGTTACAATAGTTTTCTTTTAGTGAAGCATTACCAATGCTAGCCTCTCCCATCCCTTCCTCTCATTAAAAAAATCCTGTAACAAATTAGCTTAGAGAAGCAAAACAAATCCAAAATGCTGGTTTACTTTGTTTTGTAGCTATGTGGCGTAGGGTAAATCACTTAACCAGTTTCTTTATCTATAAAATTATGGAGTTGAACTTAGTGATTCCTGAGTACCCATTCACATCTAACTATAATCCTAAAAGAAAAAATAGATATCTTGGAATGTGAAAAACATTTTAGAATGTGGAAAAGGTGGAAAATACCTTTTTTTAAAAAAATGTATTTTAAAATTCTTAACAGTATTTTATTTTTCTAATTACATGTAAAGATAGTTTTCTTTTTTTTTTTTTTTTGCTGAGGCAATTGGGGTTAAGTGACTTGCCCAGGGTCACACAGTTGTTACGTGTCTGAGATCATATTTGAACTCAGGTCCTCCTGACTTCAGGGCTGGTGCTCTAATCCACTGCGCCACCTAGCTGCCCCCAGTAAAGATAGTTTTCAACATTCATTTTTGTAAGACTTTGAGTTCCAATTTTTTTCTTCCTCCATCTCTTATCTTCCCCCTAAGACATCAAGCAATCTGATATGGGTTATAATGTACAATCAATTTAAACACATTTCCATATTAGTCATGTTGTGAAAAGAAAATCAGAACAAAAAGGAAAAAAACCAACAGAAAGAAAAAAGCAAACAAACAATAACCAAAAAATGGTGAAAATAGTATTCTTCAATCCACATTCAGTTTGCATGGTTCTCCCTCTGGATTTTCTATCCCAAGTCTACCGAAACTTTCTTGGATCAATGGATTTTTTTTTTTTTTTTTTAATTTCTCCCCCTCCCCCATACATGCAAAGATAGTTTTCAACATTTACCTTTGCAAAACCTTGTGTTCCAAATTTTTCTCCTTCCCTTCTCCTCCTTTCTTCCCTAGACAGCAAGCAATTCAATATAGGTAAAACATGTGCAATTCTTCTAAATATATTTCTATATTCAAAATGTTGCAAAAGAAAAATAGGGATCAATGTTTTGTTGAGAAAAGCTGTGTATCAGAGTTGATCATCACATAATCTTATTGTTACTGTGTATAATGTTCTGGTTCTGCTCATTTCACTTAGCATCAGTTCATATAAGTCTTTTCAGGCTTTTCTGAAATCAGCCTGCTCATCATTTCTTATTAAACACTAATATTACATTTCATTCAAATACATAATTTATTCAGCCATTCCCCAATTGATGGACATTTACTCTATTTCCAATTATTTGCCACCACAAAAAAAGCTGCTAGAAACATATGACCCAGTAGTGACACTGCTGGATCAAAGGGTATGCACAGTTTTATAGCCCCTTGGGCATAGTTCCAATTTGTTCTCCAAAACAGCTGGGCCAAGTCACAATTCCAAAATAATTTATTAGTGGCCCACTTTTCCCACACCCCCTCCAACATTTATCATTAGCTTTTCATGTCATCTTAACCAATCTAATAGGTGTGAAGTGGGACCTCAGACTTGGAAAACACCTTTTCTTTTGATGGTTTTGAAGTAGGTTAGACAGACAGCTAAAGTAAGATTCTCCCTTGTCTTTTCTCCTGATGAGAGATTTCCCTCCTTTTAGGGACTCTTCACAGGGGCTATTTGGATAAGCAAAGTGTAAGGAATAGTTAAAAAGTCTCCTGTGACATACAAAGAAGGAAAAAAAAAAGAAAACACTTCTTGAACATTCATTGAAGAAGTGTCAATATGCATGAAGTCATCTTAAAACTAGTAGTAATACACCCAAAATGTATTATTTAAATTGGGAAGTAAGCCTTATGGAAAGAAACGTGTATATCAACTATTGTTCAGACAACTAAAAACATCCTTAGCCAACAGCTGAAAGTGAATGAAGATTTATCTAACTCACAATAAAGTAAAAATGTCATTGGCCAAGAGCCAGGGAATATTCTCATCTTGAAGTTTTTTTTTTTTTTTTTTTTTTTTCTTCTCAGCATCCCAAATTTAGCCATCTGGGATCCTTTCAGTGCTGTTCTATTGAAACTCTTGAATGAAAGAGGATTTTTGCCTTTTAAAGGGAAATGTGTGCTTCATCATAAAGAAGGAAAGGAAGAAATGTTTTTTGATTTAGTTACTCTCCAGGGAAACAAGTTCTTTTCAGGACTTTATGGTTTTATCAACACAGATTGTGGCAAGACTATTTTCAGCATGATAGCTAGGAGCCATCCATATGTACAAATTGAAGAGCATGAAAAATGCAAACTCTTTCAGTGTATTGGATGTTTCATGAAGACAAAAAGTACAAGCTGACTTCACTGATCTTCTTGTGGGTAGAGCAAGTCAAATAAGTGATTGGCACAATGAAATTTTGTGATAAGTAAAAGTTCCATTCTGAAGAGGTCAAATGGCAAATTCATAGATACAGAACCAGAAGCAAATTTAAAAGCTATTTAATTCAATCCCCTTATTTTATAGATTAGACCCTAAGACATAGAGAGATTAATTAACTTAATTAACAGGTAGATATTTCAGTTGGAATTTGAACCCACGCTTTATTACTCTAATACCTGATTCCTCTAAGTCAGTAACAAATCTGAATAATGAAATAGTGCTATGGGTGTGGTTTCTGGTTAAAAAAGAGCACATTGTTTAAAGAGGACCTTGAAACTGTGGTTTTTTTTTTTTTTGGAGGGGAGGAGAAAAAGGAGAGGTAGAAATTGGAACTGAGAATTCATTGATAAGGAGACTCCATCTACTACTAATGCAAATCGACAATTGTTATGCACTTGACTATCTTAGACGTGTGTGTGTGTGTGTGTGTGTGTGTGTGTGTACATGATAAGAACTTAAATAACTTGCCCAGGGACTTGCAGCCAGTCTGCATCAGAGATAGGTCTTCTTCACTCAAATATCAGCTCTCTATCCATGGCTCTTCCCTGCTTTTTGATTTTTAGTACTTTGAGCAAATGAAAAGAGTAGAGGAGGTTATGTTCATGCAATATAATTTCATTTCTTAAACAGAGCTATGCCACAATTGGCATCAACAGCTTAATTAAGAAATTTTATAGTGATGAGAAGGCACAAGCTGGCACATTTTCAATTCAGATTGACAGTACTTAAGACACAAGCTTAATTGATGTTCATTCAATAATAGTAAGATGCAGCACAGACGCTTCAAAAGAATGACTGATGCCTATAAGAAGGCTTAAAACCATGGGAATAGTCCAGATGGACCCAGATGTTTCCAGATCTAATAATCTCTCTCAAAAATTGAGATTTATTCTTTACTTAGTGATTTAAGGATATTAGCTACAGGACTTGCTACTGTATATTCTTTATTATAGCTAAGTTTATGATTGATTATATAGGCAATATTGACTGCTCATCATTGGAAGCTATGCATTCTAGTGGTTGAGGTGAACCCCAAATATTATCCCAAAGCCTCTATAATGTAGAAGTTAAACAACCTTGAAACAGAAGCCTATTCCTTGGCTTTTGGGCCATCTCAGGCCATGTTCTTTTGAAGGCTATATATTCCTTAAAGCCTTTGGGGACAACAGGTACAGCATGACTTTGAATAATAGTTTGTTCTACTTTAGTATACAAATGGGGAAATGGAAGTGATGGCTTGTCCCTTCAAAGGCCTAAGCTCAGATCTATTTTATCTATTGAGTAGATTGTGAACAAATTTTTTTCTAGTGTAGAGGCTTCCCCTCCCTTCATTTCCTACTCCTTCCAATTTATTTTTCATACTGTTGCCAAAAAGATTATTTGCATATATCTCTCAGGTCCAGTGTCTTCTCTGCTGAAAAATCCTTAATAGCTCCCTAATGCTACCAAGTAAAGTTTGGATTCCTCTCCATGATATTTCATCAATCAATAAATGAACAAGTATTTATTAAATATCTATTATGTGTAAGGCAGTAATCTCAGGACAGGCAACTCAAAGATAAAGATCACTACAATTTCTGTTCTCAAGGTATTTGTTTACATTCTATCGGAGAAACAACATATACAAATGTAAGTATATGCATAAAAATGCAATAAATATAAAGTAGTTAAATATAAAGTAATTAGAGCTGGATGCATTGGTATACTCTGTGTGTGTGTGTGTGTGTGTGTGTGTGTGTGTGTGTGTGTGTGTGTAAAAGTTTCCTGTAGAAGGCTAAAGTCTAGAAGCTTTGAAGGAAATGAGAAAATCTTCAAGACAAAAGTAAGGAGGGGGGAAGTTCTAAACAGGGCAGGTCATCAATGTAAAGACATGAAGATGGCATATGAATTGGATTGGATTGAGAGCTGAGTTATAGAGATATTTAGGAGGCTATTGCAAAAGTACAATAAAAATAAACAAATTAGTTAGGACTTGTGAGCTGTTGTTTTGAATGTATATTGAGCCACAAAGTACCTCAAAGTAAGGCTAATTTTCCTTTAAAAAAAAGAGTATTATTTTCTATTAAGACATTAAGTTATCAACAAACATGAAAATTTCTAAATATCAAAGACAAAAAGAAAAGATTGCATATGCAAGCATGATGGATTTGTTATTTTTAAAATTAAACATGAGTATTAAAATAGTAGCAATAAAGCTGTTTTTCTTGTCTATTTCTCTTTCTGAATTTTTTCTCTTTTGTTTACTTTTACTTATTTCATTAATGTTCTTTTATGGTTTTTTTTTTTGTTTTTGCAATCATCTATTGCTACTTCCACTCCTCTCTTTTCCAGAATTTTCATCTTCTGTAATAAGTCTTCTCTTGTAATAAATAAATACAGCCAAGGAAAAGCAAAGTTGGATTGCAGTGGTTTGTATGAAAATCTGTCTCCTATCTTTCATTTTTTCCCCATCTTTTCAAAGGGGTTTCAAAAAAACATTTATTAAATGCTTTGGTCAGGCACTGTACTAGGTACTAGAAATTCAGATAATTCAAATAGAAATGGTTCTGGGACCGTCATTATTCTTCTATCATTTTTGGCATTTAATAGAGTGGTGGATAAAATAACTGCATTCTCTAATTATGTTAAGTATTACAGTATAAGGTCACTCACTTTAGGCTCTTACCTCCTGTGTCTCTCACTTTTCTTATCCATCTTCCAGAGCTGTCCAATTGGTATTCCTAAAGCACAGGTTTGGCCATGTCATTGTCCTGCTCAAAAAAGTCTAGGATAAAACAAAGTCTTCCTTGTGACTTTTAAAGTCCTTTATAATCAGTATTTAATCAATCTTTTCAAGCTTATTTTTCACTATTCTCCTTTACTCTCTTTGTTTCAGTCAAACTGGCTTGCTTGCTGTTCTCCATATGTCATATTCTATCTTTGTACAATCCATTCCCCAAGCTTGGTATCTACTTCCTTTTCAGCTTCAGGGAATCATTGTGCTCAGCTTATGTACCACTCTCAAGAAAGCTTTTTCTAATTTCTCCCCACAGTTACTATTACCCTCCCCTCAGAAATTACTTTATATCTCCTTGGTATATATCTTATTTTTAATATGTGTCCATGTCATTCTCCTTGCTCCATCTCTCAATAGAATCAATCATATTTATGAAATACTTCCTATGTGCAGGCACTAAGGTTCAAGATAGAAAAAAAAAAGGTAAAAAACAAAAAGGGTTAAGAAACACACAATCTATTAGGGGAAGACAACACATAAAAAGAAGATATAAAGGGTAGGGGGAGACTATCAGGAGTTAATTGGGGCATAATGAAATATCTAGGAGCACAGTGAGTAGAAATGAAGAGATAGCTGTGATAGGTCCCTTCTTTAAGGGAGGATCTGGGAAGAGCTTTCCCTTGTTCACTTTCTTCCCTTTCCAATCATTCTCATCATCACCAGCATAAAACAGTTTTTGGTAAGTGCCCACATTTAAATGAGAATTGTTCTGATTTCTGGACAAAGCACATTAAACTGACATGGATAGACTTGGTCTTTTGGAGCTAACAATTTCTAACTCATTCAAAGTGAGAGACCAGGATTTCTTTTCTCTATACTGTGCCCCCTCATTGTCTAAATCTCTGAATTGATTAGTTGATTTCTCTGCTGGGTGTGTCTCAGATAGAGCATACATCTCCCTAGATATATGGGATTTTCTATTTGTTTCCTGGGGTAGTCAAGAACAGCCTGAAAGAGATGGAACTTGCTGTTGAATTTTATTGCAAACCTACTCCAGACAAACTCCCATAACAATTTTCCAACTTTGCTTTGTAATAATGTCTTGTGACACAGCCTAGTTTTAATTCAATAGTTTCCAAACTTTACATAGCACTATTTCTCACTTTTCCTTTGATGAATGAGAGCTCTCTTTATATGGTCAAAGCATAATAAGATTTTTAGGCTCAAATGCTTGTTTCACTATGCCAGAACAATAAAATCTATTACATGTTCTTGTTCATATGGAGCAAGGTCAAATATATCAAACTTGTTCAGGTCAGATGAGTTCCTTCCCTGTTCCTTTTTAGAAGTGTCTCAGTCTTCAAACTAAAAGGAGAATTGCTTTTCTAGAGTGGTTTTTTTTTTTTATTGTTTTTAATATCATCTGCAGAGTTTTTTTTTTAACATGGGGAAATAGTAATAGCTTGAACTTTTCCACAAATACTATCACTTTATCTGGATAAGAATATAAACTTTATTATCATGCATTGTTTTAGTTGGAGGTATCACTTTTCTAGAAATATTCATTGAATATACAGGTTTCAGAAGAAATTTTTGTTTAAAAATGAATTTGCTTCCTCTTTATTATTTCCATTTGTAAAAAAAAGTAATTTCTTTTTTAATTCAAACACTCTTGAAAATACTTTTGCACAAGAAATTTGGCATATTTAATCATCATACAGAAATGTTTTATCTTCCACTCCCATATCATAACACAATTTTGAAAAAAACAATTATAAAAACAAACAAAAAACTTTTAAAAAATAGATTACTTTCTTTTAAAAATGAGTTGTTACCTTTGTAACAATTTTAAAAACTGTATGAAGTTTCTTAATTATATTGGTTGATACAATTGTCTATAGAACATGAAATGAGTTCATATTGTTCAAGGGACTGCATTTTTAATGAGTTACATATCATCTTGTCGTTAAGATTTGTCAGTGCAGAATCTAATGTAATTCTCTTATGATGTATATTTTCATTAAAAATCCAACAATTGTATTAAATTTTTCTTTTGATGTGATATTGATATTAGTAACGATGAAGCATCAAGAATGACAATTATTCCTTAGCATTGGTTTTGATGTAGCAAACATCATATCAACTTTTATTGTAGCTATTGTTTCATCCATTTGTGATGCAAAATACAGAAAATTTGGTTACTAAAATGCTTCATCACTAAGTTCTTCAAATACATGGACAGTTATCCTTCCTAACATGACATCTGGAAGTAGACTCCTTTAAAACTTTGATGTTATTTTCCAAGCATATTTTGACCTGATCAGTAGTTGCAAGTAACACCAATGTTTCTCCTACCAAATGAGGCCTTTTGCACATTTCTGTAAGCAATTCTGTAAACAATCTTATACAATGTAATCTTTTTAAAAATATCATATAGTTATGGAAAAGTTTATGTTCATTTATGAAAAATCTTTAGTTTTTTCTAAAAAATTCATTTGTCTTGCCAATGTATTGTGCATATAGACATTGAATACATCACTTCAATTTATTAGGTCTTATAGAGTCTACAGCTAGAGCATTTGTACAAGGTAAATAGTAGTTTTTAATTTAATTACAGTAGTTATGAATCTCAACGATAAATGTAGTGAATTACATTTTCCAGATTTGTGCTTTTTTCCTTTGTGTTTCTACATTTTTGCTACTTAAACTCCATATTGCCATTCTAATTAGCTCCAACTACTCCAGTGAATTTTTCTTTTTAAACCAGTTATGTATTTATTAATCATAAAAGGTTATCATCTAACTTTTTAAAACTATGAGATAATATAAAATTTAAGTCAACTAAATTTAAATCAAATTGTCAAAAATCTCAAACATCTATAACCATTTCCACATTATTTCAATTTTTAAAAGCTGTAGCATTTAAAATCAGCTTATTTTATAAATACTTATTATAATGTAGATTGTTTAACTTTTTAACTTCTACATGAAGCTTATCTTAGAGTTTGCATACTTTATGTCAAAATGTAGAAATTAGCAAGAGGACACACTAAATTTGTGTAAAGGCCTAAAATGCTTTTTTAGGCCTTTCCACAACAGGAAAGTTGTGGAAATATCAAGATTTGACAAGAACTCAATTTTAATCTCACATAGAATCAAATTTGACCTCCTTTGCTAATCCTGTATTAAATAATCAGTGCAAATACATTCACCATTATTGGTAATAAAACTGCTATGTAAGTCTCATTTTATTGGCTTTTATTTAAATTTTGTTTTCACTTTTAAAAGATGTATGTAATTATGTGGGAGTTATATTAGAAATTTGTTCAATTATTAGCAATATGGTTAGGATTAGATTTAAGGTTAGCCAATTTGATTAATGTTGAGTATGCCCATTATATTGGCTATTGCTTTGAGTAGCCTCAAGCTCCAGAGTAGGGGAAAGTATGGAAAAAAGAGAAAACTCTGCTTTAAATTATACAACTTCTCTCTAGATGGCTCTGTGTAGTGGAGGGAGTTTTGTTTTGTGGAGAATGACAAGTTCATTCAGTTTCTATATCCCTTGGCAGCAGAAACCAGCCAGAGGCAAGCAAATTCCCAGTCAGACAGTCAATAGGATGATCCTGAGATCCAGTTGCCCCGGTGTGCTGCTTGCCAGTTCAGCTTTAACTGTAAGCATCTCTGGAAACTATGTCAGTACTTTCAAAGCCACAAAGAGATAATGGGTGAATTAACTATGTTCACTTCTACTTTTATTGAGAACTAAAATGTTTATCACCTAATACTGATTTCAATTGTCCCATGAGACTATAGATGGATTATAGAGAAACAGATGCCAACCTGATGGCATTTTTTCTTGGCAAGGAGGCTAAATCTAGAATGAATGGAAGTGGTCTATGTTATATATAAATCATGCTTTGACATTATATTATACTTTTTATTTAATTCATTGCTAAAAAAGCAATATAATTTCCTTGAGGGTAGAGGTTGTTAAGTTTTTACCTTTTTTTTTTCATGGAATATAGTAGAGCATTGATAAAATTCTGATTGAATTGAATTGAATTGAATTGAGGTATTGGTCTACTGAACAGAGACTATTGATTGTACAGAAGAAATGAAGGAGATGGAGGTGTTGAGCCAAGAAGCAGACTGCTCAATTCCCACTTATCTGCTTTAGGAAAAAACTAAAAATCACACTATCCTGAATAATTATATATATATATATATATATATATATATATATATATATATAAACTAATGACAAATTACCTTAAGTGACTTTTCTGCCACACAAATGCCCAAGAAATTAGCCAGAAACCCACAAGAAATAGAAAAGGACACCAAGGTAGACTCTCAGTACAATTACAGATTGGCCAGAGACATGGGTAGATTGCAAAACTTTGTATCCTGATGACAGCAAGAATGGAGGACTTCCCCAAGAAAATACAGGGTAGTTGAAAATCCACATTGTGGAATTTTAAAGTGCTGAGAAGTGGCAGTAATTAGTGTGGTCTGGCAATGTTCATATAAGGACAAGAGTATGAAGGTAAATGTTTAAGATTTTCTCTAGAGGAAAAACCAGCATGCACAAGATACATTAAAATTTAATCTACAGTATTAACATTTTCTTCATTTTCTTAAGTCTAGACAATCCATAAAACAATAAATCCTAATTTGTAAACTAGGTACTCTTGGAAGAAATGTGTTTTCCACAGGAACTGCATAAACATATAGAAGGAATGAAGAGATTAAAAAAGAAGAAGAAATATTTACTCTGAAGGAAAGAATCAGAAAGAGAATAACTTACAACAAAAAGTGACAAACCTTATCCAAATAACAGAACTCCTTAAAAATTAGAATAGACTAATTACAATTAACAGAAAATAATTATCCAAGAAAAGGCAAGAAACCAAAAGGTTGAAAAAATAGGAGAAAATGGAAGGTATCTGTTATTAAGAACTGATCTTAAGAGAAATCTTAAGAACCATATTTCCTGAAAACCATGATTAAAAAGATATTTTAAGAAATTACAAATAAAACTTCCTAGATCTATTTGAATTAACAGGCAAAATGAAGATCAAAGGACTCCACTGATCACTTACTGAAAAAAAAAAAAAAAATACCTCCAACGTCTCAGTCATGTCATGGCCAAAATCTACAGCATTCATCTCAAAGCAAAATTCTTACAAGCATCCAGAAAAAAGAGTTAATAAGAGTATTATGGAAGATCACATAAGACCTGATAGCTTCTACTCAAACAAACAAGATATTTAGAATTTAAGTATTTCAGAATGCAAAAAGCACAAACTTAGAATCAAGAATAATTTACCCTGCACAGCTGAATAGAATCTTACAGGAAAAACAATGAACACTTAGGAGAATAAATGATTTGTAACCATTCTTAATGAAAAGATCAAAGCTGAGTAAGAATTTTAAAAGTCATGCATGAGAGTCAAGAGAAGTTAGAAGGGTAAATTTATCTGAGTACCTGGGAAGTATTTGATTCCATACTAGTATTTTAGTAGAAGGAAAAGAAAAACAATTTCTTCAGAAACAATGTCTTCAAAGGGTAATACAGGAGTTAAGTAATAAAATAGAAGACCTGGAAATAGCTTGATTTTGTTTTGTGGGCTTTCACAGGAGAAAGAGAAAGGAACATGAAAGGAATACATGAGTATAGAAAAGAGGAAAAATAGGTTGAAACTTGTTTTTTTCCATAGATGAAGTATACTATCTAATGTAGAGTGAAGGGAAAAGAACTAGGAAAACAATTTATACAAGGACAACATTATAAATATATAAAAAGTAACTATGAAATACTTGAGAATTTGCTTCAGAGCTGTAACCAGTCAAGTCTTTAAAGGACTCATACTAACAGCGAAGAGGTTTCATGGTATAGACAGAGATATACATTTATTTTTTTTCCTTTATTAAAGCTTTTTATTTTTCAAAACATATGTGTGAATAATTATTTAACATTAGCCCTTGCAAAATCTCGTATTTCAATTTTTCCTCCTGGTCCCTCCCAGATGGCAAATAGTCCAATAGATGTTAAACATGGTAGAAATATATGTTAAATCCAATATATGCATACATATTTCTGCAATTATCTTGTCACATAAGAAAAATCAAATCAAACCAGAAAAAAAGGGAGAATCAAAATAAAATGCAAGCAAACAACAGAAAGAGTGAAAATGCTATGTTGTGAACCAAACTCAGTTACCACAGTCCTCTCTCTGGTTGTAGATGGCTCTCTTCATCACTAAACAATTTGAACTGCTCTGCATCATTTCATTTTTGAAGAGAGCTACGTCCATCAGAATTGATCATTGTATAATCTTATTGTTGCTGTGTATAATGATGTCCTGGTTCTGCTCATTTCACTTAATATCAATTTATGTAAGTCTCTCCAAGCCTTTCTGAAATCATCCTGCTGGTCATTTCTTACAGAACAATAGTATTCCATAACATTCATATACCATAACTTATTCAGCCATTCTCCAACTGATGGGCATCCATTCAGTTTCCAGTTTTTTGCCACTACAAAAAGGGCTGCCACAAACATTTTTGTACATGTAGGTCCCTTTCCTTCCTTTAAGATCTCTTTGGGATATTAAGTCCATAGAAACACTGCTGGATCAAAGGGTATGCTAGATCAAAGAGTTTGATAACTCATTGGGCATAGTTCCAAATTGCTTTCCAGAATGCTTGGATCCATTCACAGTTCCACCAACAATACATCAGTGTCCCAGTTTTCCCCCATCCCCATCCCACATTCATCATTATCTTTTCCTGTCATCTTAATCAATCTGAGAGATGTGTAGTGGTATCTCAGAGCAGTCTTAATTTGCATTTCTCTGATCAATAGTGATTTAGAGAACCTTTTCATATGACTAGAAATAGTTTCAATTTCTTCATCTGAAAATTGTCTGTTCATACTCTTTGACCATTTATCAATTGAAAAATGGCTTGAATTCTTATAAATGAGTCAATTTTCTATATATTTTATAAATGAAGTCTTTATCAGAACCTTTGAATGTAAAAATGTTTTCCCACTTTGTTTCCCTTCTAATCTTGTCTGCATTACTTTTGTTTGTACAATAACTTTTTAACTTAATACAATCAAAATCATCTGTTTTGTGAGCAACAATGATCTCCAGTTCTTTGATCACAAATTCCTCCCTCCCTCACAGATCTGAGAGGTAAACTATCCTATGTTTTTCTAATTTATTTATAATATTCTTTATATATAGATCATGAACCCATTTCGACCTTATCTTGGTATATGGTGGTAGGTGGGGTCAATGCCTAGTTTCTGCCATATTAGTTTCCAATTTTCCCAGCAGTTTTTATCAGATCCTGAATTCTTATCCCAAAAGCTGGGGCCTTTAGATTTTTCAAAAAGTAGGTTACTATAGTCATTGACTATTTTGTACTGTGAACTTTACTTATTCCACTGATTGTCTACTCTATTCTTAGCCAGAGATATACATTTTTGCATGTAACCACGGTACAGATTAATTTTGCTTGATTACTCTTATTTTTTTTTACTAGGATTTTTCTTTTTTAAATAAATTTTTAATTGGGGATAAATTAAGATTAGCAATAGTGATACTAAAAAAGAGAGGGTACTTTTAAAACATTTTTTTTGGAAAAAAATGCAAAGAAGGAAATTCAGAAGGAAAGTGAGACAAAGAAGGACACTTTTGAAAGTAATATAATGAATTTATTATATATTTTAAAATCAAGTGGCATAATATTTTAACATAATTAACATGTAGTGGATATCCTGCCATCTAGGGGAGGGGTGGGGAGTTGGGGGGAAAAATTTGTAACGGAAAGCTATGTAAGGGTTATTGTTGAAGAATTACCCACACATATGTTATTCAAATAAAATAAAAATTAAAAAAAAATAATAGTTTCTGTTTTGAAGTATTTGTACTTAGTAGATTCCTGAAGCCATAAGAACTACTTAAGTCAATCAATCCAACAAGAAAGTGGATTGCTTCAGTGAAATATATCCAGTCACCTGGTGTTTAGCCTCATGCAGAACCTCATGGTTAACTTATCAAAGTTTTCATTTTTAATTAGGTTTATTGATATCATATCAGCACAGTTCTAGAAAAATCATGTCACCAATGAGTTCAATAAAATGTTCATTTTTTTAAAAAAAAATCAAGTGGCATGATATTTATGATTCTATATATACTTGTTTGCTATATTCTGCAGTGTAAATGGAAATGCTTTTTTAATGTTTAAGTTCAGAATGAAAATAATTAAACTATGAAAAAGAAGGAAGGAATAAGCTAAGCCAAGAAATTCATTGACACACATACTAACCTAGTGTAGTCTAATGGAAGGGTTTAAGCAAATGAGTACGTGAGAAACCTCCAACACAATTAAACCTTACCTAGGACTCTGTCTTAGTAGACTCCCTTTAAGATCCTTATTGATGTTAAAGTTCTGAGGGATTATATGTATCATCTCCCCAATTAAGAATGTAAACATTTTAATTTTATTTAGTACTTTATAACTTCCCATTCATGTTTACCTATTTATGTTTCTCTTGGGTTTTGTGTTTGAATATCAAATTTGCTGTTCAGGTATGGTCTTTACATTAGGAATGTTTAAAAAGTTTCCTATTTCATGAAATGTCCATTATCCCCCTGTATGATTATGTTCAGTTTTGCTGGACAGGCTATTTTTTTTTACTGTAATTCTGCCTCCCAGAATTTCACATGCCAAGTTCTTGATGCCTCTATAATGCTAAATGCTAAATCTTATGGGATCCTGACTGGCTTTATGCTAATTGACTTATTTCTTTTTTCTTTCTATGTCAGCAACATTTTTTTCTTGATCTGAGAGCTCTGGATTTTGGCTATAATATTCCTGTCATTTTTTTTTTTTTTTTTGCTGAGGCAATTGGGGTTAGTTGCCCAGGGACATACAGTTAGAAAGTGTTAAGTATATGAGATCAGATTTGAATTCAGGTCCTCCTGACGTCAGGGCTGGTGCTCTATGTACTGCGTCACTTAGCTGCCCCATTTCTGTCAATTTTAATTTGAAGATTTCTTTAAGAAATTTAAAAAATTTCTCTAATTTGTCCTCTGGTTCTAAGATTCTAAGATATGGCTTTCTATTATAATTTCCTTAAATAGTATGTCTAGACTTTTTTTTTTTTTTTGCTGTTTTTCATGACTTTTAGGTAGTTCAATCATGCTTAAAACTTTTCTTTGCTTTATTTGTCAGGTCAGTTGTTTTTCTTGTGATGTATGTCACATTTTCTTCTATTTTTTCAGTCTCTTATTTTATTTTATTGTTTCTTGATATTTCATGGAATCATTAGCTTCTGCTTAGCCATTTTTAATTTTTAGGGAGTTATTTTCTTTAGAATTATTCTGTATCTTTTTATACTAAGCTTTCTCTTTTCTCTTTTCATATTTTTTTACCTCTCATTTCTTTTCCCAATTTCTCCTCTACCACTATTATTTGATTAAAATTTTCTTTTGCTCTTTCTTTTTTTAAATTTCTTTAATTTCTCTAGAATTCTTGTTGTACTTATGTCCAATTTGTGTTTTTCTTTGAAGCTTTTCTTGGAGATGTTTTAAGTCATTATTTTTTTCTTCTTCTGTATTTGTGTCTTGAACTTTCCTCTTACTATAGTAGATTTTTTGGTTATTTTTTATTTGCTCATTTCTTCAGCCTACTTCTGAACTTTAGAGTTAATGTTACTATTAGATTTTGCTCACTTCTGGGAAGATAGGAAGCCTGAGATTCTGTCTTTTATGTCCCTATGCTCCTTTCATAGCTCCTTCTAGAGGTTTGTAAGTTTTTTGGTGCTTTCAAAATAGTTATCTGGGGAGAGATCTATTCACTGTCTTCTTGATCTTTGCTCTTCAAATTATTGATCCAGGTTTTGGGTTGGTTGGCTTGTGTGTGATTGAATTTCCATAGATTGGATTTAATCACTGGGATATTCTGTAGTTTTAGAGCTAATGAATTGCTAACTCCCTGTTGGTTTTCGCTGTGTTAGTCCATTACAGGCTTATTTATGGGGCTCAAATTTAGAACCGAGTTCTCCTTCTGGTCTTGGGTTCAGTCACACAGTTATATTTCTGGAACTGATTTTTTGCTCCTTACATAGGTACAGCCTCTCTTAAGATCACCTCTCTCAGGTATGGAACTGTGACCTAGGACTGGTTAATGAACAACAGAGTTTCCAGATGACACTCATTCCTGCTCCCAATGTCAATATAGGGATCCTCCTGGGAACTCTTTATGTCCAAGAGTTTTTTGATGTTCTGCTACCATTACTGTTATGTAAGGTTCTATGGCAGCTAGAATGCCATTGTCCATTACTGCCACCTGCTGTTATGCTGTTGTAGCTCCACTGATGCCAGGCTGGATTTTTAGCCAACCCTTGCTTCAGTGTTTGCAGACCTATCTTTCTAAATTTTGCTAAGTTGGAAAAATGACTCCATATAACTTTTTATTTTTTAATTTTTATTATTTTTTTATCTTTTTGGTCAGAATTTGGTCTGATACCCTCTTTAAGCAAATTAGGTAACCTTCCTGCAATTCAGTTTGCCTATATCTTGAGATAGTGAAGAAAATACTTTATAAATTCCAGAGCATAGAAAGGATGGAGGAGTCTATCAGGATACTTAATCTTTTTTTGTGCGGTCTTCTTTGACAGTCTGATAAAGTCTCTGGATTTTTTTTTAAATAATGTTTGCAAATGCATAAAATCAAATACACTAGATTATAAAGGATGTAATTTATATGGAAATATAGTTATTAAAAATGTTTTAAAAACTGATTCATAAACCCCAGATTAAGAGCTCTTCCTACGAAGAGAGCTTCTATATAAAGTGGCAGTGAGATGGTACGGCCAGGAGAGTCAGAAAGAGCTGAATTCAGACAAAACCTCATGTCCAGAGACTTACTAACCATGTGTTCCTGGGCAAGTCATTTAATCTCTGACTGCCCCAGATTTCTCATCTTCAGAAGGGGATAGTACTGTTATTTATCTGCTAGGGTTGTCATGTAGATGCAAATGAGATAATATTTGTAAAATACTTTTCAAACCTTAAAATGCTAATCATTACCTCACAAATCTGAGCTGTTAGACTAATTAGGGTAAAAGAGTCCATAAAAAGTCTTTAGATTATATGGCTGGAAGGTGCTCCCTAAGCAACATTGCTTAGCTCCCAAGGCCAATCAGTCAGTATCCAACCTTGGATGTTGAATTCAGTATTCCCTATAACTCAGGATTATCAAGCACAGACTTTCAAATTGAGGCCAAGTAGTCAGCTCAGGACTGGACAGTCATTTATTTCTTACAGATACAGATAGCATTGACATTTTGATTTATTATAGAACCATGGGGGAGCTGTCTGAAGAATGTCCAAACCTGTAGCACATGCAAAGCCCTGAGCTCCTTGGCCCTGAGCTAGTGAGGGTAAGTGGCTCTGTCACTTGTTCAACTTTTTAGTTAATGCTTTCTTTCTTTCTCTTTTTTCTTTCTTCCTTTGTCTTTCTTTCTCTCTTCTTCCTTCCTTCCTTCCTTCCTTTCTTTCTTCCTTCCTTCCTTCCTTCCTTCCTTCCTTCCTTCCTTCCTTCCTTCCTTCCTTCCTTCCTTCCTTCCTTCCCTCCTTCCTTCCTTCCTCCCTCCCTTTCTTTCTTTCTTTCTTTCTTTCTTTCTTTCTTTCTTTCTTTCTTTCTTTCTTTCTTTCTTTCTTTCTTTCTCTCTCTCTCTCTCTCTCTCTCTCTTTCTTTCTTTCTTTCTTTCTTTCTTTCTTTCTTTCTTTCTTTTTCCTTCTTTCCTTCCTTTCTCTCTCTCTTTCTCTTTCTTTCTTTCTCTCTCTGTCTTTCTTTCTTTCTTTTTTCCTCCATACCTCCCTCCCTCCCTTCTTTCTTTCCTTCCTTCCTTCCTTCCTTCCTTCCTTCCTTCCTTCCTTCCTTCCTTCCTTCCTTCCTTCCTTCCTTCCTTCTTTCCTGCTTTCCTTCCTTCTTTTTCTAGTTTGCTTCTTGGATTAGGGCCAACCAATATCTCCCAACTGAAAATAGCAATGTCTTTCTGCCAACTTTATGACCTTCTGAAGGCTGTCAGTACTAGTAGACAGCTCTCTACAAAAAGCCAATTCTTGAGATTAAGAGGGGAGGTCTTTGGGGATGAATTGTTCATGCTAGATCTCTGCATGGAGGATGTCATGGGAATCATCTCCAAGCCTATTGCCATTTTCCAATACATCATGTCTAAACTACATTGCTTGGCTTCTCTTATCATCTTGTCAGTCCTCCATATCTAGCCTTAGTCCTTACTTTTCTAATATTACTGATGATCTATAAATGGACAAATTTCATGAGCTTTTTTCAATCCTCATCCTCCTTGACCTGTCTGTTGCATTTGACAGTGTTAATCATTTTATTTTCCTGGATACTCCTTCTTACTCTTTTGTATTTTTTCTTCTACTTGTTTAGCTTCACAGTATCTTTTGTTGGATCTTTATCTTTGCCATGTTCCCTAACCATGGATATCCTCTTTTCATTCTATACTATCTTGCTTGGTATAAGCTTATATATGAACCTGTCTCGTTGTTATAATTTAAGTTTCTTGAAACTAGGGATTATTTCTTTTTTTATATTTATAAGCAAGACACTAAGTATAAGGTCAAGTGCATGATAGACACTTAAAAGCTTGTTGATGCATCATTTATTTGGTCTTATGCCTGATTTGATTAGGTCTCTCTCTCGCTCTCTCTCTCACATATGTTTTATATGTATTATATATATATATATATACACATATATAATACACATAAGACCAAGGTTCCTGAAATCAGGGATTATATTAATTTCTTTTATATTTTTCATGTTTCCTACCCAAAATCCCACATGTAGCTATAAGTGCTTAACAAATATTTACTGGTGGATAAATAATAGTGACAACTAACATTCATAAAGTAAGATTTGCCAAGCATTGCTTGTCTATCATTTCAATTAATGCTCCCACAACTATACAGACTGGTACTTCTATGAACATCTTCATTTTACAGATAATGAAACCAGACTCAGAGGTTAAGTGACTTGCCCAGAATCACATAGCTAATACATATCTAAAGTAGGATTTGAACCTTGGTCTTCCTTCCTCCAAATCCAACATACTAGCCACCATCCCACACTGCCTCTTTTTTTAACTAGTTTGACAGAGTTAAACTAACTGGAGATGAAATGCATTAATATTTCACGTATCGTAGAGTATAGTGTATACCTATACTCAAGGAGCAGCTGGGTGGGGTAGTGAATGGAGTCTTGAGTTTGGAGTAAGGGAAATCTATCTTCCTGAATTCTATTCTGGCCTCAGACACTTGCTGGCTAGCTGTGTCATCTTGAGCAAATCCCTTAACACTTTTTCTCATCTGTTAAATGAGCTGGAGAAAGAAATAGCAAATCAGTCCAGTATCTTTGCCAAGAAAACCCCAAATAGGGTCACAAAGAATCAGACAAGATGAAAATGATTGAATGACAAACAACAACCTATTCTCAAGGACTTTCTTATTACATAAATATTCAAAAGCAGAAGAAACAATTTTACCCAATTCCTGGACCAGACCATCTAAATGTGGAAAAGGCAATTTCCAGACATTCAGTGGATCCTCAGCCAATCTCTTACTTTTAGTGGCCTAGTTAGAAGCCAATGGCATAAACTTCCCTCCCTGCAGTGATACCACATGAACCCATGTGTCTCCTCTCCACTGTTTATTTTTGCTGCTGCTGCAGTTAAATTTAGAAGAGGGGCAGGGAAATGTCTCAGAGAACAACATGCTCGCTTTGCTTATTGGAGCACGGGGAAACCACGAGGAGGGAAGAAGAGCAAGCTCACAATTTGATGGCATTAGTCAGGGCTTCTCGGGAAGGCCAAAGTGGAGCCCTGCCTTTGCTGCCAAGAAACAAGTCGACGTGACAGAGACAGAAGAGAAACCTGAACTTGGGCTAGTTTTGGGGCTTATTGTGAGCCATTCACTAGGAATTTGCTTGTAGACATCTCTTCCATTCATAGTTTGGAGGGCTCAGAAGGAGGCAGCCTTCAATAAGGAATGAGAGAAAAGATGGAAGAAACTTGTCACAGTGACAAGAGGAATTAAGGTTAAGGAAAAAAGCAGGAACAAAATATACCCATAAAAATCATCAGCCTTTTTTTATCTTACAGATAAAATTCAGAAATAAAAATCAAAAGAGATATTCTTTTCAAAATAATCATAAAATGCATAAAATATTTGGATGTTAATTAAGGCATCCATAAGATTTATATAAAGACACAACTTCATGATGTTTTTGTAACAAAGGAAGACAAGAAATAAACACATTTGTTTTTCTTGGTTGGCTCTCATAAATATAATAAAGAATATCATACTGACTATATTAATTTCATATTTTGAACTATACCATTCAAGGAGTTATAGAGCAATACAAAAAATTACAAAATTCATTTGGAAAGCCAAAAGATTTGGTTCAATATAAGAACAAGAGTCAGTGTTATTCATAAGGAGTATGGATTCCTTTATTATGCAATGAGTTCTCCATCATTAAAGTTTTGAATTTAAAATTTTTTTGGAATTTCATTTCTGTAAATAATAAGCTTTTTTTTTTCTTATCCTACCTTTCCACACTCCTTTGGGGAAAGGAAAAATGAAATCTTTTAAATAAATATACATTATGAAGCAAAACAAATTCCCACATTGTTCTCATCCAAAAATGTGTGCCTCGGTTTGCATATTGAATCTATCATCTCTTTGTCAGGAGGTGGATAGCGTTCTTCATCATCTTTCCTCTGGAATCATGGTTCATCATTACATTCTTACTTAGATTATTGCAGCAATGGTTTCACTATCAAAAGTCTCTCATGATTCCATCCTACACACTACTGCCAAAATTTTTCTTAAGTGTAGATCCAGCCATGTAACTTCCCTCTTCATCCAACTCCAGTGACTTCCTGTTACCTCTATGATAAAATATAGACTTCTCTGTTTAGCCTTTAAAGCCCCAAATAGTCTGAACCAATCTATCTTTTCAACCTTATTGGACACTTTCTGCTGTCTCCTACTATGCAATCTAGTCAAATTAACCTTCTATGCTCAAACCCACAATTCTACAGCTCCTCTCTCCCTGCCTTTTCACTGTTAATACCATGCCTAGAATTCACTCTATCTTTATCTACATCTCACAGAATCCTTCTTTTTCTTTACAACTCTTCTTAGGTACCATTATCTGCATAAAATCTTTCTTGATTCTGCACATGCTCCAGCAGCTGCTGGTGTTCTCCCTCCCAAACCATATCTTATTTAACTGTTTTGTAAATATTTGTATTTGTTAATTTAATATTTGTACATTAGATATTTTTGGATGCAGTTCTTATCTCCCCCCCTCCCATCCATTACAATGTAAGGTTATTGTAAGTAGATATTATTTCTTGCACTTTACTTGTATCACCAATGCCTAGCACAGAGCCTGGTACATAGGAGGTGCTTAAATACTTTACTAATTGTCTAGAAGCAATTAGAGAGCCTAAAATTAAAAGAAAATGACTCCCAAACTGTGAGTTTATCAGAAGAAATGCTGATCAACTGTGAAAACCTAGCTAATCAAATCAATATAATTATCTAATTCCAAATGGTTTATGACAAAAAATGCTATCTACCTCCAAAGAGACATCTAATGATCTGAGGATAGATTGAAGCATTTTTACTTATTTTATTTTTCTTGATTTTTTTGGGGAACATGACTAATGTAGAACTATATTTGTATGACTTCACATTTGTATAAGTGATATATTGCTTGCCTTCTCAATGAGTGGGGAGACTCTGTAATGACAGAGAGGATTTGAAACTTAAAATTTAAAAAGAATGTTAAATTAAAAAAAAATGAAGTTATATAAAAGAAATGTTGATCACCTAAACAAGCCAGCATCTTTTCATTGTGAAGATGGCTCCAACTACCTTCTCACTTCACCACACTTTATAATTTTTAATTTTTTATAAAGTTTTCATTTTCAGAATATATGCATAGTTTTCAGCATTCACCCTTGCAAAACCTTGTGTTCCAATTTTTTTTCTTACTACCTTCTCCTCACCTTCTCCCTTAGATGGAAAGTAATACAATATGTTAAAAATGTGAAATTCTTCTATACATATTTCCACAATTATCATGCTGCCCAAGAAAAATTACCAAAAAAGGAAAAAAAATGAGAAAAAAAAACAAAAAGCAAGCAAGAAACAAGAAAAAAGATGAAAATACTATGTTGGGATCTACACTCAGTCCCCACAGGCCTCTCTTTGGTGCAGATGGCTCTCTCCAACACAAGTCTATTAGAACTGTACTGAATATCCTCACTGTTGAAAAGAGCCACGTCCTTCAGAATTGATCATCATATAATCTTGTTGTTACTATGTACAATGTTCTCTTGGTTCTACTCTTTTCACTTAACATCAGTTCATAAAAGTCTCTCCAGAACTTTCTGAAATCATCCTGCTTATCATTTCTTATAGAACAATAATATTCCATAATACTCATATACCATTCTCCATTTCAGTCATTCTCCAACTGATGGGCATTCACTCAGTTTCCAGTTCCTTGCCCCTACGAAAAGGGCACATTTTCCCTTGTTTATGATATCTTTTCACCTCACTTTTTAAAAGAAAAAGGATATTTTGGGGGAGGGCAGTTATTTGTTGTAGACTTTAGGGATAGGGACTGGACTTGTGATGTCATTGGTATAGGAATCCCCCTCTCTTGATATGCAGAATTCTGAGAAACTAAGTGACTTTTCTAGGGTCACAGCTAGTATGTGTTGAAGTGAGGACTTGAATTCAGTTGTTTCTGGATCCAAGGCTATCTCTTTATCTATCACCCCCACACAACCTTTCTCATTTATCTGAGACTCATTTTAAATAAGCTTGAAAGGCAGATTGGGAGCAGATTGTGAGGGTCTTAAATGACAGCCTAAAGATTATGTATCATTCTATTGCAACCACTGCAAGTTTTTGAGCAAAGGAGAGAAAAGAAGAAAAGGTCAGCTTTCTATCCATTAAACCATACTTCCTTTCTTCAGCTACTCTTTTTCAAACTTAAAATGGCACTGCCAAATCTTCAATCCTTAGTGGTATGTTCAGATGCAGTTTTCTGTGGGAGAGGAGCCATAAATGCCCAAGGAAAGAGGACCTGAATCAAAGAGCCACCTGGCAGATGCATGTAGACATGCCAGAGCAGAAGAGCCACTATCATCCTGGGAGAGTCAAGGAGTTTTGATAAGAGCCTTGGGGAATGGAATCTCCCCAAGATTCTTGAGAAATTCACATTTGGCTTCAAGTTTCCAAAGCCAGTTCAAATGTAAAATTAAAAATTTAAGTTAGATAAAAAGGAATTCTTTTGGCAGAACCAGAATTTTTTGGTCTCCTGGCTACATGTATACTTCTGAAGAGAGAAACCAACTTAGTTTTATATTTTCCTGATGCAGACCATATCTATTTCATCAATTAGTCTTTAGCAAATCATTGCATTCTGCAAGTTTGGAGGGACTAGCATAAATGGTATATGGTGTGAATTTACAACACTTCAAAGATTTCTGATAACATTATAATATCCTTTCTTCAAGTAGAAGATTCTTGAATTACACAAACTCTATACAAGTCAGCAATTATAGTCAGGTAGGCATAAAAACCACTTCATAGCATCACAAATTTCAAATGGGAGCCAGGGTGGTGCTGGAAACAGTTTTGCTGTGGTTTCAATTGTGTCTGAACCTTTGCGACCCTTTTGGGGTTTTGTTGGCAAAAATCCTAGAGTGGTTTGCCATTTTCTTCTCTAGCTCTTTTATAGATGAGGAAACTGAGGCAGAGTTAAATGTCTTGTCAGGAGTCATGTAGCTAGTAAGTTCCTGGGAGTAGATTTGAACTCAGGAAGATGATCCCAGCACTTTTTTCATTGGACCATCTAGCTTGAGCTGGCTTATTAATTATTAAACTTTTACTATAAATGCAACTAAAAAATCCACAAATGGTACAAATTAAAACCTGATTTATTGAGTGTCTAGATTTAAGAAAATGATGTTGGAATTTTAAATAATTTTTTAAAGTATTAATATTTATTCTTGGGAGCAGGTTGGTACTAATATGCTTATGGATGGAAAGGCTACTTAAGACAGTTTTAAATTTACACATAAGGAAATTGAAGTGCAAAGAACTTAAATTACCTTTTCTGGGTAACACAGCTAGTTTATGCCTGCCAGGTCTTACTGATTTCGAGACCAGCAATCTTTTCATTACACTCATGGAAGTGTGCTGCTAGGGAAGGGAATATGCTATTTGGTGACTTCCAATATTAATCAATTATTCAATCATTTCTAAAATCTTCTGAAGCTCTAAATGAAGGACATATTTTTCACACTAAAGATTAAAATTAAATTAAATTAAAAAATTAAAAGGATAAAGCATGTTTTTAGCATTCCTCAACCTTTTTCTAAGGCAATAGTTGATCTCATATCTCTCCATCCCTTTCCTCTGTCCAGTACCTGTAGACCCATAACTTTCCCATCTGGCATCCTATATATATGCACACTCATATAGATATACATATACACATTTACATATGAATACATACATATTTGTATGTTTTCTACATAGTGGACTTCTACATCCATTCAACTCATGTCTAAGACAACTTCTGAATCTTCTATTCCTCCTATCGAAACTCAGATTGCTCTCCAGCTAATCAAAACCTTTAGTGGCTTTTTGGGTTATGGCCTTAGTAGCATATTTACATTTTAAAAGCTATCTTAGTCTTTACCAATGACTTCATTTATGGTGATCTAAAGCTAGGTAGAAGAGGATATACTAGATAGAAGAGGAGATCTTAGGAGCAGAACAAACTTCTGAAGCCTCTCAAATGATATCATATGGGCAATTATCCTGCTCCACTGGGGGGGAAAAATTTGCCTTGAACTCATTGTTTCTAAACTTCATTGTCTCGAGACTTAAATATAAATACCTCAGTTTGCCATTTTAGATTGTTCACAATCTGTTTTCAGTTGTTTCAATCATGCCTGACTGTGATCCCATTTAGGGTTTTCTTGGCCAAGATAATGGAGTGGTTTGCCATTTCCTTCTCCAGCTCATTTAACAGATGAGGAAACTGAAGCAAACAGGGTAAAGTGACTTGCCCAGAGTCATACAGTTAGGAAATGTCTGAGGCCATATTTGAACTCATAGAAGGATGGGTAAGCAAAATAGTGATTGATTTGTATCAATACTATTTTTACCTGAACTCTATTGAATAATATGAGAAAATTGATTTTTTTATCATCATCACCATCATCATCATTATCATCATCATCATCTCTTCTATTGGAATCATGCCAAAGATGTTTTCTTTGAGTATTCAAAAGACAAGCTTTATATCTCAATACTTTTATCAATTGCAAAAAAGTCATTTTATTTTTTTTTATTTTATTTTTAAGCATTAATAGTATTTTATTTTTTCCCAATTACATGTAAAGATAGTTTTCAGCATTCATTTTTGTAAAATTATGAGTTCTAAATTCCATGCTTTCCCCATCTCCAAGACAGCAAGTTATCAGATATAGGTTATACAAACATAATCATGTTAAGCATATTTCCATATATGATGGTGAAAGGAAAGGGAAAAACCAAGAAAAGAAAAAACAAAAAAAGTGAAAATAATATGCTTTGATCTGCAAGAGAAAAATAGTATGCTTTATTCTGTATTCCTTCCTTCCTTCCTTCCTTCTTTCCTTCCTTCTTTCCTTCTTTCCTTCTTTCCTTCCTTCTTTCCTTCTTTCCTTCCTTCTTTTTTTCCTTCCTTCTTTCCTTCTTTCCTTCTTTTCTTCCTTCCTTCCTTTCTTCCTTCTTTCCTTCCTTCCTTCCTTCCTTCCTTCCTTCCTTCCTTCCTTCCTTCCTTCCTTCCTTCCTTCCTTCCTTCCTTCTTTCCTTCCTTCGTTCTTTTCTTCCTTCCTTCCTTCCTTCCTTCCTTCCTTCCTTCCTTCCTTCCTTCCTTCCTTCCTTCCTTTCTTCCTTCTTTCCTTCCTTCCTTCTTTTCTTCCTTCTTTCCTTCCTTCCTTCTTTCCTTCCTTCCTTCTTTT
>JAJPUD010003362.1:174078-193036 GCA_023553655.1 Myrmecobius fasciatus | reverse complement strand
CCTTCCTTCCTTCCTTTTTTCTTCTTCCTCCTTATTTCTCCATCTTGTTTTCCTGTCTTCTTTTGAGATACAAATCAATTCCTACCTTTTATAGGAGTTCTTTACCAGGCCAAGTGCCAATATTTTCCCCTTTCAGATGTCTTTCATCTATATACTCTCTATATGCTTTGTATTGCCTAGTTATTTATAGGTTGTTTCCCTGTATTAGAACATAAACTCCTTGAGGGATGAAGCTGATTTTATTTTATTTTTTTGCAGTTCTTTTTTAATCCTCCAAACTTAGGAAGTACTTGACACATAACAAGCACTTAATAAATACTTGTTGACGGACTGTTTTGTCACTCCTTTCTTCTCTTTAGTGTGTGTAGGGGGGAGACAGGAAAACTAACCTGATTAAGCAGCTTTTTGTGATATAACTTGGCAAAACCCTAGTTCCTACCTGTCTATCATCTGGCATTACAGCCCTTCTTTGATTTCAGAGCCTCCCTCCACTTGTGCCACCTGCCAAACAGTCCCTCCCTTCATTTTCCCTTACTCCCTCACGTAGCCTGGGTCATGCTGAGGGCAGTGTGGGACACCTATATGTGCTGATGAGTTGACAGAATTTAGTCAAAAGCTAGAGCTGGGAGGAATCCTGTTTCTTGACCCCTCATGAATGGGCTGGATATCTTTGTGAAGCATTTTTCTTCCTGGTAGTCTCTGGACAGGTATTAAGGGAAAATCTTGCCTCTGGATTATCAAAACATGAAGTCTCAATCCCAGAAAGACTCTAATTCCCTTTCTCCTTCTTTCTACTGTATAGTTTCTCCTAAGTAAGAGGTGAAACAACCTTTGTATGACAAAATGCTCCTTATGCAATTATTAAAAAGCTATCATCTTGATGACAGTAGCATTCAGCCATTATCATAAGTCATTGTAAATATATATAAAGTTGAAATTCACTAGATTGATTAAAGGGCATATAAGATTCAAATTTAAAATTATTATATGTTTGCTATGTACAGCACACTGTATAAAATGGTTAGAAGATATACATATGATAAATGGAGCAGAATGGTATAAATAAAGTCTTACATTTTAAAATTGACTTTGTATTTGGAAGAAAAAATGGTCCAGTTTAATTGGTGCATAATATGAGTGGTGGGGAGCAATATGACATAAGACCAAATAGGCAGGTAGGCAGGTAGCAGCAGGTGGTGGAGGATCAAGATGTGAGGAAAAAGAATTAACTGCAGTCAATAGGGAGTCCCTGAGGATTTTTGAAGTCTAAGTGGTATGATCGGATCTATGTAAATGGAAAATTAGTCTTATAGTAGAATGAAGGAAGACCTATTAATAGGCTACAGTTAAAATCTAGGAAGAGGGTGGACAAATCTGAGTCAAAATGTTATTAGAATCATCAGAACTAATTACCTTGATATAAGAAGTAAAGAAGGAAGTTAAGGATAATACAAAGTAATAATAACTTTCAACTATGAGAGAATGAGTAAATTATTAGTGATGTGACTGACATAAGTGGTTTAGTCAGAGGAAAAATCAGATTTAGGGGAAAATGTAATAACTTCAGCTCCTCTTTATTCATCATCTGTTAAAATATATTTTCCCCTGATGTTGTGAGCCAGACCTGACTCAGACTATTTCAGTGGTTCATGTTCAAAGGTTTTTAGTTGAGATATGAGAAAAACCTTTGAGATCCCTTGTAATTCTGAAAATGGATAATTCTTTGAATAACTCAGAATATTTTTCATTGCATCTTAATGCAAGATGGGAACAAAAGGATACATTCAGGAACTGTCATATATTTATATACTCATAGCAATCCTTGAGAGCCCAAAATAGTAGATTAAGATTTTTTAAAAAAAAATATTTTCTACAACAAAGGGTGAAATAAAGTTTTTCTTACTCATAATTAACCAGAAAATCTCACCTTCCAAACAATGAATGTTTTATGTGATCTTATGTAATCACAAGCTCATGCAAGTACTCAAAAGTGAGCCCTATTTCTTGTTTAAGTGTGGAATGTGGAATTACAATGTGGATTACTTCAAATGAGTATTTACTGAGCATTATTACCTCTGTGCACATATTGTGTTGGATACTTGATCTGGGCTGGCCTTGAATCAGGTCAGTTTCTTGGTTGTTTAGATTTAATATTGGAACAAAATGAGACACTTATATGCCATTCAATAGTTGACCAAAATAGATTTACTGAGCCATAGCAAGAGAAGGATATTCAAGAAAAATGATGGTGAAGAGATTTTGAGTTGATTCAGCTAAACCAACTCAGCTTATTGTGACTCAGGAGACCTTGAAACTCCTTATAATTATGTTGTAGTCAGGTGATGAGGGAATGATGTTGTTAGCCTAAGTCAACCAAGTTTGCAGGATGGTCTTAATACATTTTAAGGAAAAATTAGACTTAATTTCATGTTAGGAGGGAGGGCTTGGGTTATTTCTCCTGCCATAGTGCTATAGTAGAAACTTGTATATTTTAGAATTATAAGGAATCTCAAAGGTTTTTCCTCATGCCTCAACAAAATTCTTTCTGTAATATCCTAGAAAAGTGGTCATATGTCCTCCATTTGACTTCCAATTAAAGGGTACCTACCTATTAGCAGCTGATTCAGTCTATTCTAATTACTAAGACATTTTTCCTTATATTAATAATGAAATATGTCTCTCTTCAACTCCCCTTCATTGCTCCTAGTCATGCCCTATGGAATCAAGTAGAATAAGTCTAATCCCTCTTTCATATGACAGCTTGATAAAAATAACTCACGAATAAAGCTCTCTATGGATTATGTTGGTTTCTTCTGAAATTTCTTTTTCCTTAGCAGAACTTCACTGAGATTTTTTTTTTACCAGAACATGCACATTCTCTCTCTTCACACAGAAATACACACACACACACACACACACACACACACACACACACACACACACACTTTCCTTATTACATATATATGCCCTTTCTAAAAATAAATTGGTCAAAAAAAATTCAAAGATGAGAGAGAGCAGGTCTAAAGAAGAAATATTATGAGGCCTTCTCCAACTTCTTCCCCCCAATATTTTATTTTTCTCTCAATTACAAGCCTCCTCCTACTTCTTTACAGAGATGGGGGAACACAGATGTTGAATACCACATATAATGACCAGAATTTTTGCTATATTGGTAACTTTTGATGAACATTTCCCCTCTCCCCTTTCATTTTTTACTATAAGATATAGCTTGTTAGGAAGAGGTAGAAGGACACAATGCAAGATGCAGATAATATTTTTTAAAACTCAATTAAAATTTATTATTATTTTTAAAAAAAGAGTAGGATCAGATAAATTATCAGGTTGGAATGGTTGAGTCTAACCTTTTCTATATATTATAACACTTATAAAGAACTTTGAAAATTGTAGAAGATTATATCCATGTTAGCTATTATTATTATAATCAAAACATAGAAAGTAAAGAGAGACAGAAAAACTAAGATACTGAGTTCTACATAAACTGGAAAGTCAGTCCCCAGGAACTGTGAATTAATTTCTTATTTTGAAAGTTTCTTCCCTTTGCAAGTGGTTTGGGTTGGCACAATTATCTATCATCCATTCATACTTCTTGCATACTGGCTCAATGATATAATTTCAAGGCATCTAGAAAAAGAAGATTTAATAACAAATCATACATCTATATAATAATTAGTTTTGAAAAAGATAAAAATAGGGGCAGCTAGGTGGCACAGTGGATAGAGCATCAGCCCTGAAGGCAGGAGGACCTGAGTTCAAATCCAGCCTCAGACACTTAACACTTCCTAGCTGTGTCACCCTGGGCAAGTCATTTAACCCCAATTGTCTCAGCAAAATAATAATAATTAAAAAAGGAAAAAATATATTATTTTTTATATTATTATATAATTTTAATTGTTAATTATATTATATTATATATTATATTATTATATAATTTCATCTATCCTTACAGCATAAAGTAGTTGAGTCAGAACAGAAACAATGTCAATAAATATTTGGTTATCCGAACTCAAGTCCAGCTTAATTTAATTTTTTTGTTTTTGTTTGGGAAAGTTTGATTTCAACATCTTTAATACAAGCATGCCAAATGTGTACACTAGAAGTTCAGGTAATGAACTTTATTCTGGCTCCTTCTCTGAGGTCTGCAAACATATTTAGGATTCTCCATTCTTAAAAAACAAACAAGCAAACAAAAAACAATGAAACCAAACTTTTTCACTTGAAGCTATCATTCTTTTAGGCTAACTCAGGCTAACTATCATTATATTATTCTTTTCCCTTTTTACTTCCAGTTCCTTACTATACACCTCATTTTCAACCCCTTCCAATCTGGTTTCCAACTCTACTGCAACTACTTGTTTAAAGGTTATTAATAATCACTTTACTTCAAAATCAAATGATCTTTTCTGAGTCTTCATTTGCCTTGACTTCCCTGTAGTTTTGAATCCTGTTAACCATTCATCCTTATGTGTTTCCTTTTTTCCTCTGCATTTCTTTTGATTTGTCTGACTACTCTTCATCAGTCTCCTTTGCTAAACAATCACCCATCTACTATCTCCTAAATATAAATGTTTGTCTAGTTTCTATCCAATCATTTTCTGCTTTCTTTAAAGGCTTTACCTTCAGTAATCTTATCACTGATTTCAAAATAAATTCAGTCTTGACAGAGATGACTCCTAATCTATCTACTAAGATCAATTTTTTTCTCCTAAACTTTAGTGTTGTCTCCTTAATTACTTGCTGGATATTTCCACCTTTCTTTGTCATCAGCGCCTTAAACTCAGGATAAAATAGAACTCATCATTTTTCCTGCCAAACCTACTCTACCCTCAGACTTTTCTAATTATGTTGAACTTTTTCATTTTCATTCTCCCAGTCATGATCTCAGATCATTCTTGACACTCTGGATCTCTTAATACTCCACGTCAAAATAGCTGGCAAGTCCTGTTGATTCAACTTCCATACTGTCATACCCATCCCTTTCTTCTGTCCACTCACAGCTACTAACTTAGGTCAGGCTTTCATCACCTCTTACCTTGACTATTATAATAATTTCCTAACTGGTTCCCTTTTTTCAGTATTCCTCTCTCCAGCTCACCTTCCACAATCCTATCAAAATAATTTCCCCCTGACACACAGATGACATCATTCTCCTGCTAAGAAACATTTAGTGACTCCCTACTATCTCTAGGATAAAATATAAACTCAACCTGCCATTTAGACTACATTCCACCTGAAGAAATGTTAGCTGTTTCTAAATTCAATATTTCATCTGAGGGTGTATAAAATGTTCAGGGAGGACTGGCACCTCAGCCATGAGAACTTGCTGAGCCCTTTTTTAAGGTTGCTCATCCACCTTTGTCCACTCTTACCTGTGACTCCAAGAAGGTATATCATGCACAGTGGGTGGTGAACCCACTGGTGAACCATCCTGATAAACCAACCAGCTTGAGGGTAATTGATGGTCTTCAAAACCGTAGGTGACTTATGGTTAACTCATCAAGCATATGAAGACTTTCCTTGATGGAATAGGCAGATGAAAACAATTTGTACCAATGTCCATGAAGACAGTTGTAGTGGGTGCTGTGGACACATAGAGCTTGGTTAGACATCAAAGGTACCAAGGTCATCTATTGCATCCTGGGCCATTGACTTTTGTTTTATTGCTGGACTTCAGTGACTCAGGAAGAGTGAGGCTGATGGTATTGTGCAACTCTGCCTCATTTAAATCCAACTCATAACAGGTCAAAACATCATCCTTGTAAAGTCGTTGATCCTCTGTGAAAACGAAGGATGAACAACAAACAACATGCATTTGCACAAGGAAGAAGGGAAGAGAAGGAGCATTTATTCGGCACTTACCAAGTACTGGGAGCTGTAGTAAGGATTTTACAAATATCTCATTTGACTTTCACAATAATCCTAGGAGGCACTTGCTATGATTTTCCTTTTATACAGGTGAGGAAACTGAGGCAAACAAGTTAAGTGACCTAAATACCAAATCTTTTAGGCTGCATTTGAACTCACATCTCCCTTCTCTAGTCTACTCTATTGACTGTGCTGCCTAGGTACCTGGTTCCCCAGGTTTGGAACAAATTTCCTTCTCAAATCTGTTTCTCAGAATCCTTACCTTCCTTTAAAGTCTATTTCAGGTGTTACCATCTCTGTGAAAGCTTCCTTGAATTTACTAGTTGTTAGTATATGAGATCCTATAGAAGAGGGCAGCTTTCCCACATTTCTTTATTTCTGAGACTTTCAATAGGCCTTCAAAAGTTTGTACATCGGATCATGCTTTTTTCTTTCAAACTGTTCTCTCTCTAAAATCTCTCTACCTTATGTAGCATTATAGACTCAAAGGTCACTTAACTAATCAGAAGTTTCATCTTCCTCTATGTACACTGCATGCAGTATCACAAGTTTGTCCTTCCAGGAACTACCCTATCTACCTGGAAGGAAGGGGAAGAGAAAGAAAGTTGGTTCTATATAATGAAACAAATAGTAAAAGTAACAGCAAAATATTTCCATTAACTTTAAGTACATTCTCCTACAAATACAAAAAAAATCAATGAAAGGGAACATATGGAAAAGCATATATGTATGGAATATTGGTGACCAGGGCATATGCATAAAGGGACACCCATGTAGAGAATTCATGTGGACAACTTATAAATATATAGGAGCCTATGTACAGAGGAGCAACTCACATCTCTGTCACTGCATGGTCACTAATGTCTTTTGGCAAAGTCACTATACTTCTCTGCCAGCCTTACTATTTTACTAGACATTTATTGGACTAGAGGTTCTACTCAGCTAAAATCTTTATCTATTCTGTTCAAGGGAAAAGTAAATGCTGCCATAATCTTTCGGCTTAAATAAAGAAAATGGTTTTGTTTAGCTCTTTTGGAAAAGGTGTAAAACTTTTACTTTAAGACCAGCAAAAAAACTTTCTCCTATGTTGTAGCCTTGGTTCCCAAGGCCTCTCCTATCACAGAATGAGATGCCTTGCCTCATAAGCCAAGCTCTTCAGAACAAAAAAGCAAGGCACTTCTAATCAACAAATGCCCTTTGATTTAGAATATTCTTTGGAATCTTCTTCCTGGTCCTAGGACTTGGGCCCCCCTTTTGGAAACTTCACCCCATTTTCTGGTGAACATTTCACAGAACATTCCTCCCCTCACTTTTTAATCCTTGAATACTAGAATATAAACAAGGTAATGATTACTCACCTGATAACTCACAAATCATTCAGGAACTCAAACCCTAATCCTTTTCTCTTCAAACTTAAAAAGTAATAAAGAAAATGCTAACTATACAGATTAAATTCAAAAGTGGGTCATGCACATTTTTTGAGAGCTGGTTGTTAAAAATTTATCAGTGTATCTCTGCCTAGATAAAAGCATATCATAGTCCAGACCACATGGATACTATATAAAAATCTGTCAACTGAATGAATCTTCTCATCTATAGTTGCCTATTTCATATTACCTCAAGGCCTTTCTTGTTAATTTGATAAACTAATTCCAGTTATAGATGAATATCTATTACCTAAACCATGGTATGCAACTGAAATATAGACCATTGGGTTAGTTCATTAGGACATCTATATTGGACAGGAATTGTAGATGGATAACGAACTCAGTTCCACATTGAATAGGAGAAAGAAAGTAGGCTGGATTGCATTTGTAAACTCATGAAATATTTTCAAGGATCTACTTGCACAAAATCTATCTTTTAAATACCACCCAATGCAGCCTGGTGAGTTAAAAATGGTGGCATTTTCTGATTCAGCAGTAGTAATTAAATTATTACCCATTAAGAACAAGATTGATATCAGAAATGAATTTGTATGACAGAGTGTATGTCTTAAGGTCAGAATGATGGTTAAGTATATTTCCTTCATTATCTCTTCTAATCTATGGTAATTCATAGTTTATCCCAAGGGTCACATGAGACCTTTTCTGAATCCTCCCAGAAGTTACTACCTCCTTCTCTTCTACAAATTATCTTTTATATATATAATTTATATTTATATATATAAACAAATAATAGTTTGGAAGGGAGGGTTTTAAATATATTTGCATATATATAAACACATAGACATCTATTTACATATTATATGTCATGTAAAATATATAATATATACTATTTCCTTTTGGATATATATATATGACATGCATATATATGTACATATACATCTCCATGAATATGTATATATAGATGCTTTGTATATGTGCATATATCCTTTTATGTATGTATATATATACACATACATATGTATATATGTGTGTATATATATATATATATATGTACATATATATATATATATGTTAGCTCCTTGATCCAACCTGCAATAGAATGTAAGCCCATTGAGGGCAAGAGCTATTTCATTTTTATCTTTGTCTCTTCATCATCTAACACAGTACCTGACACATAGTAGGTAATTATTAGATGTTTATTTATTGATTAATTGATTGAAGAATTGAAAGGTGCAATATACTCATCTTCCTAAATTGTTGGTAGATTTTTTTTTTCCTCTCGGTTTCAGGCAATGAAAATGTGAAAAAATAAAGACATAAACTGGGGCTGTATTTTTATTATTAAGTAATGATGCTTTTAAACTGCTGAGTTTATAAGCAAGAAACTACCATAGCATTCAGTTGTTGGGGGAACTCTTGCAGAGTTGAGATTCCTGACTGAAGACTAATTGTGAAGGCTTTAGAAACTTCTCTATAGCTTTTATTTTAGGCTAGAGCTTCCTCAGCTATATTCTCCTGCAACTCATCTGCCACCTTATGGTCCAATGAAGTAGTACAATGAACCTAGCTGTAGTGGACAGAAGCAGTAATGAGGTAGAGACCACAATTATTTTCTGTTTAGTACAGTGCTGAGTACAATGTTGGTTGTTAGAAAATGATAAGCTATAACACAAGTACTTTCCACACACTATATAAAATGGTTGGTGGATTGCTTTAAAAAATTAGGGCATTTAATTATGCTCCCAGAATCTATGGAGAACCATGAAATGCCTGATTAATACTCTGCAGTGATATAGCACTTTAACCTTTGCAAAAGGAAGACTAGAATATGATGTTTGTTGTCTTAAAGGAGAAGAGAGGGTATTCCAGTAATCATAGATTTAAATAAAATATAAATCAGACCTGAAAAAAATTTAAAAACTAAATTATGAATTTACAAACAGATTAATGTAAGGCAATTTTCTGATATCATTGATAGGTAACCAATCAACAAGTAGTGTGTACTAATAACTACTGGGACTTCTTCTCAGTAGAGCTCTTCTCAGAAAATTTTAATTGCCCATGATCAGATAATGAAACTATCATGAAATATGTATATATTTATTGGATATAATAGATATAATGATTGCTGTCAGTGTAAAGCTTTTGGTTCTGTGCTGTACTTGTCTATAAAATGAGAAATGACAACTGTCTATTAGGCTGTGCTCCAGAGACTCAACATATGATTGTATCACCCTATATTAGTCCTAGAGTTACTTAACATTTACTTGATCCATCAATTAATAATCATCAAATGTTACTGATCACCTACTCCAGAATTGTGTTAGATACTAGGGATGTTGTAAGAGAAGTCTGAGATGTATTCCCTGTCTTTGACAGACTGCCATTCTGTTTATAGTGAGAATAAGACCCAATAGTATTGTGTGTATATGTGTGCTTAATGTAATTTTTTTTTCAGACTATGAGTATGATTACTTAAAAGACTTGTGGTCTTAGAGAGTTAGTTGGAGGCATTAGTAGGTTAAATGGCTTACCCAGAGTTACCCAGACAGGAGCTCTATATTTTGATGACAGAATTTAAACCTGGATTTTCTTAATCTTAGTGATGTATAATAGTAAACATAATTCTGCTACTGATAGTAATTAATCAACTAATCAATTAACAAGCATTTGTCACATACCTACTATATAATAAGCTCTGGAAATACAAAGAAAAAAATGAAATAGTCTCTGTCCTCAAGAAATATATTCTATATGGGGAAAAATGAGTATGTATATATATATGCATGTGGTGTGTGTGTGTGTGTGTGTGTGTGTGTGTGTGTGTGTGTATGCAGAGAGAGACACACAGAGAGAAACAGAAAGACACACAGAGAGAGACTTGATGAGGATATCCTTCTCTGCCCACCCTCCCACCCATTTGATTTAATTACAGAAGAAATAGAGAAGTGCATAGAGGGCTTTTCACTTTTTTAACCTCTTATGCTTTATGAACGTCTTCCTTAATGATATTAGAAAGCATTACATGTACCTTTAAGGTATTAGAAGAGTTAGCCAAATGCATCATGTTAGATACTAAGGAAAAAGGTACTATAGTAGGAATATAATATGATAATAATATAGGAAGAGAATGAATTTTCCCTCACACCTCATTTCTCACATCTCTCTTCCCCCCTCATCCATTGCATCTTATGTAATCACAACTCTCCTAGAAGAAGATATTGGACTCAGCACGCAGTAGACTCACTAAGTCAGGGAGATAATTGAGGAAGAAAGAAATTTAAGGAGAGTTGTTTTGGCAGCAGAGAAGAGAACCAAAGATGAATTCAACACAGAATTAGCCCTGGATGTTGAGATTCAGTGATCCCAGCTGAATGACCTACCCAATAGAGACACTGTTCCCAAAGTTGGATCAACATGAGAATGTTAGAAGAAATGAAAGGAAATCAGAGGCATAAGTTGCCTTGACCATGCATGTGTCTCACCACAAATATATTATATGTCTGTCTACCTTGTCTTCTCACTGATACAGCATGTATATGGGAAGGAGTGTGCCCCAGGTTTGTAAAAAAGATGCTTTTTAGCCATTGTTTTGATTATTTTTCTTTAAATAAATAGATGCCTTTCTCTTTGTTTTATGCTAACAAGAGCTAACATTTATATAGGACTTTAAGATTTGCATAGTGACTTTTTATAAATGAGGAAATCGATGTACTGAGAGATTGAGTAATGTCAGTGTCACACAGTAGTAACTGTCACATGTCAGATTAGAATTCTGGTCTGCCTGTCTTAAGGTCCAGTGTTCTATATATTCATTGTATCACCTAGTTGCCTCATAATATCTACTGGCTAACTATAAAAGGAAAACACCTTGGTTGCTTAGTCAAGAACTATAATTTTAAAAGTGTGGACCTATAAAACACGTTGAATCTGAGCAATAATTAACACCTTGGAACCCCACCTGTAATTTATGACTCAAGTTAGGGAGGTAACCCTGGAAAGGATGCTACATGAAGAAGGTAGCTTGAGCTAGGTTTTAAGAAAAGGAGGGGTTCTAAGAAGCTGAGATGTGGCAACAGTTATATCCAAGACTTGGGAACAGCCAGATGAAGACTTTTGTATATTGCTCTCAAATTTGCAAAACACTTTGCTTAAATATATGATTTAAACTCTATAAAAACTTAGTGATATAGTTGCCTTTGTTATTATAGTCTCTAATTTACAGGTGAAAAAACTAAGAAACATTTAGAGATGGAAAAAGTATGTGGTGAAATACAAATATTTTGTGATTCAGATGACCAGGAGAATAGTATAAAAGTTTTACATATTACATTCATTGGATGATTAGCCTTTTTAGAGCTAAAATGGAACTGAAGTTCATTAAGTAGATTTGAGTTAGACTCTTTAATTTCTTAATTTCATAGATGAAAAACTTCAACTCAGCAAAGAGAACTAACTCACTCACAGTCAAATAGTTGTCAAGTGACAGTTAGGCTTCAAATTCAAGCCACTGGCTCCAGGTTTACATCTTGTTCTCTTTGTGTCATCCTTGATGATTTCTCATCAGGGACCATTAAAGAGAGAGGGCAAAGGAATGACTTCGAAAAATCAGATTGTAATTAAGGAGTGTCTTTGATAGAAGAACCCAAGTGATGAACATGTAATAGGAGCAGAAAGCTGAAGGAGAAGTTTGACACTGTTCAAAGCATGTTAGGAGCTCTGGTTTAAGACAGAATCAAAAGACAGAACTGGGAGAGAAGAATCTAGTTGTCTTTTGTGAGAGGGTTGAAGGTGTTTATTAAGATATGGTCTCTCCATGACTTCCAAGATTCAAAAGGAGGGGGGAAATGAGACAAAAGCCTGGAGAGCAGGGGCATGAATGCAGTATGAATTGCCAAGGCTTGATGAGCAATTGATAAGGAAGGGGTAGGGACATATTTTCATCTTCCCGAGCATATAGATTTATGTAGGTTAGATAAAGTCTCTTGGTAACAGAGATAGGAGTCTTTGAAGCAGCCGAATGCTTTTAAAGAGAGTTTTTCTGTCACATAGTATTAGATCACAAAATGTTAGAACCAGAAGAAAGTTAGAGATTGTTTAAACCAAAGATTCTTAGTCATTTTCATGTCATGGACTCCTTTGGTAGTCAAGTGAAGCTTATAAAGTCCCTCTAAGAATCATGTTTTTTTGCCTATATTTATGATTAAAGGAAAAGCTAAATTTCATTTAAAGATTAGTAAAAATAAAAATGTATTTTCTCCATCAAGTTCAAGGATCCTCTGAAATTGAATCTCAAGTTAAGAACTCCTGATTTAAAACCACTTTATGATGAAGTAACTGAGGTCCAAAGGGTTAAACTCACTTTCTCAAGGACACAGAAATATAAGCAGAAGGCATAGATTCAATATAGCTTTCTTAACTTCAAGTTTATTGTTGTGGCCTATATTCCATATTGTTATTTTCCTTCACCCATTTAGTTATTATCAGTGAATTCAATTGCTGCTCCTCTCTTTTCCTATCCCTCTGCTTTCCCTCTCCTTCCAACTTCTTTTCTCTCTTTCTCCCTCCAAGTTCCCCTCTTCTCTCATCTCTTACCCATTCCTCCTTTTCACCTATCCTCTTCCCTTCCCCTTATTCCTAAGTGACTGACCAGATGTTGCACTGGAAAAGAATCATGGCTCCTTAGCCAAAGTACCTGATTTCTAGGCATCTTTCCAGGTTGAAACTGTTGTCATGCAAAGTATGTGCAGAAAAGTCATGTGGCTCTGCTGCTGCTCTCCCTGACTGCTGAAGTGGTGACCCTTTTCTCCATTTGATCCACTATATGTATGCTGATTACCTCTCATTTACAAAGGCATAAGGCACAAAAACTACCCTTTCAAAGCTAAATGCACATACAAGAAAAAAAAAAGAAGGTTGATATTTCATGCAGTCCAATGGAACACAGACAGAGAGAGAAAGAGAGGAAGAGGGGAAAGAGAGGGAGAGAGAGGGAGAAAGAGAGAGAGAGAGAGAGAGAGAGAGAGAGAGAGAGAGAGAGATGTAAAGTTGCAATTAAATTAAATGCTTTCCCTAATTACTTTATTTCATCACATAAAAACAATCAAACAACTTTCCTAGCCCTCAATACCTTGAAATCTTATAAGCACTAAAGGATCACCAGCTTAATCTCAAATTTCCAAGTGCCTTTGTCCTGTCACTGAACTGTGATGACTTCATACAACTTGGCTTCACTTAAATTCAATTTATGAATGACTCAAAAGATATCACTCATATCATTTTTATCATTTCTATCTGTCTCAAAGTCTTGTGGTGACTGGCAAATGGTAAAGCAGTAGATGTGGATCCACTGGGAGCTGCAGTGACAACACTGTAGTGGGATTCAGCAGCCTCCTAGGTGTCTGAGCAGCCTTTTGAGGATCACACTGATCATCTCCTGGTGTTTGGAAGGAGCTAGAAATGGTGCCCTAAAAACTGCCTGCTTACCCAACCTGAGCCTGATTACCACAGCTGGCAGGGATCCCATCCTGTAGTTCACACACACACACACAAATAAACAAAAACTTATTTAAAGATGATTCTACTCACCATTGGTACATGAAATATGTGCATATATAGAGAGAACACAAAATCCAGGGGACTCAAAAGACGAACAGCTCTTATTGTGAGAGAATCCAGCAGATGTCATATCCAAAGAGCAGCTCTGAGTGAAACAAGGCTGGCAAATCAAAGCCACTTGCTAAAGTCAGAGCTCCATCCATGTTTTTCTGGAATGGGCACAGTGAAGACAAACACTGTGAAGGTGGTGTAGGTCTTGCAATCAAAACTAATCTAGTCAACAAGCTTGTAGCCTACCAAAAGGAGTGGATGACAGGCTCCTGCCACTTGCAGGAAAATACCACACCAACTTCATCAACACCTATGCAACCGCCATGATAAACCTTGATGATGTCAAAGAAAAAAATTATGAAGACCTGGAAAGCCTTATCATCAATGTGCCAAGAGAGAACAAGCTTATAATTTTGGATAACTAATGCTAGAGTAGGCTCAGATTACCAGATATGGCAGGGAGTACTTCGGAGAAATAGAGTTGGAAATAGTAAGAGCAATAGTCACTATTGAAGACTTGAGCATCTTATGACCTTCTCATCACCAATACTGTCTTACATTTATCTAAAGTCAATAAAACTTTGGGATGCACTCTTGCAGTAAACATTGGCATTTAATAGACTATGTGATTGTGAGGAGAAGAGATAGATAGGATGTGAAAATTATAAAGACACTGTGTGGTGGGTGGTACAGAGTGCTGGACTGATCATAGAATTATCCTATGCATGCTAAATATTCACATTCAACAAAAGCAGCATCCTTGAGGCAAAAAGACTACCAGAAGAATGAATGTCAACAGATTGGAGTGCTTCTCTGTGCAGGAACAGTTTATTGCTAGCTTGGAAGTTGAGTCAACACACAATTGGCAGCAGGGGAGCAGAAAAGGAGTGGGAAGTTTTCAGAGATGTGGTGTTCAACAGCACATTTGCTCTTCTGAGTTAGAACACCCACAAACATTAAGATTGCTCTAACAAAAATGATGGGGAAATCCATAAGCTGCTAAATGAAAATCAGGAAACTCCAGAGAGTGTTAACAGTAGAATAGTTCATCCATCTCTAAGAAGGCAGCATTTAATTTCATAAAATGTAAAATACAAGTGAAACTTAAAGAGATGCAAAATTCTTGGCCTGTTAAGAATGCAGATGAAATTCAACTTTATGTAGATAGTAACAATCCAAAATGCTTTTGTGATGCCCTGAAGGATATTTCTGGGCCAAAGACCCATGTATTTCTCAACTACTCAGTGCTGTTGGAGTCACATTGATTAGTGATAAGGGCATGATCCTAGAGAAACAGACTAATTTGGCATGGACTAATCCATGCTAAAACCATTGACCTTCACCTGAAATTAAAATCAATCCCTCCCTAGCTGAAGTTTCAACTGAAGAAGAGGTTTTAAATGCTATTATGTGCCTTTCATGTTGCAAAGCACCTAGTGCTGATTCTATTTGAACTGAGATTTACAAGGTATATGGATGTGTGTGTGTGTGTGTGTGTGTGTGTGTGTGTGTGTATGTGTGTGTGTAGGAGGTCATTGTCCACTGTTCATACAAAAGCTGCCTGAAATTTTCTGGGTTATATGTAAAGAGGAGATTATCTCCTAGGAGTTCAAGGATGCCTCCATTGTCCATCTTCAAAAAGGTAAAGAGAATAGATTATTCTGTGACCATTACACCGATGTTCTTCTCTTAGTCATTGCTGGCAAGATTCTTGAGGGAATCCTTCTTAATAGACTGATCCTTTACCTCACATGGTCTTCTACTTGAGAGCCAGTGTGGATTCAAAAAGGCTGAGAAAGGGTTGATATGGTGTTTACTGCCTAACAATTCCAAAAGATGCCAGGAACAAAACAGAGATCTGTACATGGTATTTGTAGATCTAACCAAGGTCTTTGATACTGTCAGTTATAAGGACTTATGTAAAATTATGTCAAAACTTGGCTGCCTGGAAAAGTTTACCAGTATTGTAAGTCAACTTCATGATGGCATGCTCACCTCGGCTCTGGATAACAAATGATGCTCTTGTACTTTCCCAGTCACTAATGGAGTGAAACAAGACTGTGGGCTTGCTCCCATGCTTTTTAGCATGATTTTTTCAGCCATGTTGTCTGAGACCTTTGATGAGAATGAACATGGCATCAAATAAAGACTAACATATTGATATCCTGAGCACCTTGTTCCTACATAATGTCAAAGGATTTAGAGAAGATTCCTAGCACACTGAATAGATCCCCTAAAGGAAGATTTTCTAAAGAACAAAGACACATAGGTTGAGAAGGTCTGGATGGGTTTTGATGTGTTTTGTTGGAGGGAATACATGCTTTGTGATCACAGGACCATCTAAATACTAAATCATCTATTTGTTAAAAGACTTCTTTTTTTAAAAGAATTACATGAAATTACATGCAAAACCAATTTTAAATGCCTTTTTTTAACAGCATTTATTTTTTAGAATTTCTTATTTATGTAATAAGACAAATATTTCTATAATATAGCATAATAGAAAAAGATATTTGCACATGAAACTGCAGATCTACTATGTACAACTTTTTTTTCCTTCCCCCCACTGTGGAGATGACTACTGTTAGACATAAATATGTGTGTGTGTGTGTGTGTGTGTGTGTGTGTGTGTGTGTAATATCGTTCTCTCTATATATTTCTATTTATCAGTTCTTTGGATACAGATAGTGTCTTCTTTCATATGTCTCTTATAGCTAATGGGTTTTTATAATATACAAAATAACTTCTTTGTTCAGTCATTCTGAAAAAAATATTGCTGTTACTATATACAGTGCTCCCTTGGTTTGGCTCATTTCACCTTTCATTTTATGCAAGTCTTTTCATGTTTTTCTAAGATTACAGAGCTCATCATATAAATATATAAAAATATAAATAGTATATAAAATAGTAATATTCCATCACAATCATATACCACTTATTCAGCCATTCCCCAATTGATGGGCTTGAAATTTCTAGTTTTTTGCCTGCACAAAGAGAGCTGCTATAAATATTTTAAAACATAGGTTCTTTTCCTTTTTTCCCCCTTAATCATCTTTGGAAATAGACTTTTAAGTGGTATTGCTAGCATCCCTTCAAATATTTTTCTTTTGATGTAGTTTCCAAGTCCTTCACAGCCTGGTCAATCTCCACTGGATACACTATAGTTAATAAAGTTTGCATTAACTGTACAAATAGATTACTAGTGACAGTTATATGTGCAGTAAAGAAGGCATCAAACCTGGAGTCAGGAAGATCTGAATTCAGATCCAGACTCAAACTAGTTGTCTTACCCTGAAGAAATCACTTTATCCTTAGTTTCCTCATTTGTAAAATGGGGATAATGATAATAATAGCATTTAGGGTTGTTGTGAGGATCAAAGGAGATAATAAATATGAAGTACTTAGCACAATATTTGTCACATCTTAAGTCTTTGAAAATAAGATTCATTTTCATGAAACAATTTTTGTTGTATCTTACATTAAAATGTAAATTGTTTTTAAAAAATATTTCTTGTTGTGCTGGCAGTACAGTGAAAGGATATAATATTGGTACTACCTTTACATTTCATAGTGCTGTGTTTTTTGAAGCATAAGATAAAAGTAATTCTATTTTTCTTAAAATTAATATTTTTTTCATTAAATATGATATACATTGGAATTATAATTTAAAAAAGAAACCAAATAGAACTTATGTTTCAATTGTTGATGTAAACCCTAATAAAAATATTTTTATATTGAAAATAGAAAAATTAAACTTTTTGCTCTTCTGTCTGACAGTTTTTTTTTACCACATACAAATATGAAAAGTATAAAATTGAAATATTCTATTCTATACACAAACTAACCGGTCTGTGATGTAATGTTATATAACAGAAGACACTATCTTACCTATATGATAAGTTTTGTTATATGTGCAATAGTAATAATACATATGACATCCCCATTTTTTGGTGGGTTTGTTTTTAAATGTAAGTTTATTACTGTTTTAGTCATAACACTAATGATTAGAGTATATTTTAAAAACAAACATGAAGAAATAGTAGCTTATTTTGTGAATTAAGAATTTAGGTAAAGTACCAAAATTTTTAAGCAGCCAAGGAGGGACATATTAGAAATTCTAAAAATTAAACAAAGGATATTAAAAGCAGTTCATTGATCAGAAAATAACAAGTATGATATTAATATCAATATTTAAATATTTATATCCTCAAAGTGCAATATATTTTGTATTAGAAATTTGAAAAAGAAAATCTATAAAATCAGCACTATTGTTACTTTAGGTGAAACAATCTGAAATCTTCAAGTTTTCAACTGTTACTGACTGCTAGCATAGTATCAGTGATCACACTGCCAGCAAGAAGAACACATTGTGTATGCTCTGAGGGTAGGGCTGCCAATGCCCATTATACCATAACATTACAAATGAAATTACTCTTAATTTCAAGAAGTACTTACTAGTCATTTTCTTAATTTGCAGATTAGAATTTATGATCTCAAATATCCTTTTGAAGTGTCTTTCTAGCCTTGTCCTTGGTTTTCAGACTTTAAAACTATGCTTTTGCCACTGTCTTATGATAAAACTTCCCTGAATGCCTGGGTCCTCCTCAGCTTGGAATGTTCAGCCACCTAGGTGGTTTTCTCAGCTTGGAATATCTCTTTGTAAAATCAATCTTCCTTCTTCCTCCTATTGCTGTGTTCCTCCTGGAGTCTCCATTTTGTGAAGTAGATCAGTTCAACCTTCATTCCCTTCCTGGTCTGGTTCCTGGCTTCTGGATTTCAACAATACATATCAATTACATAAAAAATATATAGTAAATGCTAATTTTATATAATAGCTCTTTTTGTGGTAGCTAAGAAGTGGAAACTGAGAAGATAACCATCAACTGGAAGAATGACTGAACAAACTGTAGTATATGGGTGTAAGAAATGATGAGCAGAAGGATTTCAGAAAAATTAGGAAATACATGAACTGATACAAAATGTAGTAAGCAGAATCAGGAGAACAGGGTACATTGTAACAGCAATATTGTATAAAAATTGTCAATGACTTGGCTATTCTCAGCAATACAATGATTTAA
>JAJPUD010003362.1:151891-173978 GCA_023553655.1 Myrmecobius fasciatus | reverse complement strand
TTTTTTCTTTGTTTCTTTATCTTTCCTTTTGAGTCTTCTTGCACAAAATGACTAATATGGAAATGTTTTACATGATTGAATGTGTGAAACCTATATCAGATTGGTTCTTGTCTCAGGGATGGAGAAGGGGAGTGAGAAAGGCTAGAACTTGTAACTCAAAACTTAAAAAACCCCAATAAATGTTAAAAATTATTTTTACATGTAATTGGGGAGAAACAATATATTCACAGAAGGTTTTTCTTTACTATATGTACTTTGATAATGATTTTTAATGTTCTATTCTTCCTCCTTGAAACCTCTTCCAAATAGTGCATATTCATTTGAGTAAGGAATTGGGTTTTTTCAGGATTCCATTCCAAGGAATCATTTAAATTGGTGACAATAAATGTGGTTGTTGTTTAATCATTTCAGTCATCTCTGACTCTTTATGACCCCAAATAAGGTCATTCTTAGCAAAGATCATGGTTTGTCATTTCCTTCTTCAGCTCATTTTACAGGTAAAGAACTTAGGCAAAGTTAAGTGACTTGTCCAGGATCATATAGCTAATAAATATCTGAGGCTGGCTTTGAACTCAAATATTCCTGATTCCAGTCTATTCACTATGCCACAATGAATAGGAATTCTGTAAAACAAAACAAGCAAACAAACAAAACTAGACAGAAAACAATGTAAGGTGGAATAAGGGGAGGCTTTTCTCTTGACGTCTATACTTTGGAGAACAAATATGAAACACTGAGAGAGGAAACACTACTTGTCTTCTGTTATGTCATACTGGGCCTTCCTTCCACCTTCCCACTCACTCCATGACCACACCATTTCCTTTTTCTGATCTAAATATTATTTGCTTCCTTTTAATATCACTTATTTAAAACAAGTCATTGTGGGTAATGTAGTATATCATACTTAAGCTCAACATATTTGTTGTTTGTGTTATTTATAATTTTGATTTTTTGGAAATTGTGATACTCTATGCCTCATAATGATATAACATCAATAGAAGAAAATTGGTGTTAAAAATGGATTTTAATGCCAGAAAAAAACCTAGAATCACTGAAAGAATTGCATAATTTCCCAAATGGAATCCACTCTATTTTCCCCTCTCTATCCTGAGTCCAATTAGTGGTAGAATGTTATTTGTGGAAGCATTCTCATAATTTTATGAAGAATATCTTGAATGCCTAGGTAGATAACTTTCATAACAATTTACATGGATGGGAAAAGTAAAAGCTTCAGTCAGTAATTACTGACATCCTCTCAATCATCTTTTTGTAGGGGGACTATTAAAACAGTTTGCAATATCTCTTAGTTTGAGATCTTCTATTCTTACATATCCTTAAAAAAAGATCCCTTAAATGTATTATAAATTCAATAGCATCCAACTCTTATTTCTTCTGTGTGATTTTGGTATGGTCCAGATTTTCTTCTTGGCTTTGTTTTTCTAAGCAATATTTCCATTTTTGGGGTCTATTTTAATACGAAATCAGATATCAGAAACAATATGACTCCACAGCAGATGATTAAAATAGGCATTATTAAAAAATCTAATATTTTGGTTTCATTATCCAAACATTTGTCATTTTTCCTCTGGTTATTTTATAAATAATATTTTATCAATTCTCTTGGGAATATTTTTTAGTTTAGTCTCGTGATAAGTTTCCTATAGACTAATTATTCCTTCCATTGCTTGTTAGTGTTTTATGAAGTAAAATTATTCATAATCTTTCACCATGCTCATCCATCTCATTATCTCATCTTATACAATTGAATTAATATTACAAATTGACATTATTACTGGATTCCATGTCTCTTGGTTTTGCAAGCTGTTGAAATGTTTTCTGAGGCTGTTTCTGGTCTCCATTGGTTTCTTTGTTGTGGTGATTGATTTATAGTAGTTAAATATCTGAAAAAAATCTGAAAAAATATCTGAAAACCTTTGGTGAAATATTTTCCATTATCTATTTTCTATTTTTTCAACATCAAAACCAAGCTTACATAAATTATTTTAGATTGTTATAATTATCTATGTAATAGGACTTTGCTTTGTGCACACCCAGATTACCCTAGCATGAAGGTACCCATGTAGAAGAGGTCAGGAATCAATTCCTGGGTGAAGATCGAAAGCCTTCCCTACCATCTCCATTTGGCTGCATAGTCAGAATAGATAGTTTCTTTAAAACTACCAGACTATCTCTGTCTCTGCCTCTATCTTTGTCTCTGTCTCTAATGACAAGGGGTAGTGAGAGGGGTTGCAGGTCTTGTTCACTCACTAAATAGGTCCATGAATCATATTTGGAAGGGAGAAGAGCTATACCTCTCCCTCTTCATTTTAGGCCTTGTGACTCTGAGAATTGGTCCTGGGGCTTTGTTCTATTTTGTTTGTCCTTTTCAGTTCTAGATGCAGACAGTGGTAGTCAGACTTGGACTTATTTAGGTCAATTTACTCCTCTTTGGGTTGCCTGGTAGACCCTATTCTTGGGGGGAGGGTCTGCATCTTAGTGTCAGATTTAATACAGGTGCCTAGTTCTACTACAATTCAGGACTCCTGATTTCAAGTGATTTACCAGTCTCAGGCTACCAGAGAGCATAGATTACAAGCATGAATCACCATACCTGGTATTTCTTTATTTAATGGATTTTCATGGGAAAAGAACCTATATCATTATTGTCCATCACCTAATGATGACCCACTTTAGACTTAGTTTGCTGATACAACCTGTATTTGAAATAATTATCAGTGAGGTAGATCCTGGCAGTATCTGAACTCCACTGAAATAGTTTCCAATAACCCAAGATTATCTCCTCACTGCAATAAGATAACAATAGAACTTTTGTAGACAAAATTCATTAAAACTCTAGTTAAAAGATGTGGATTGAACACTAAGGTTCTACCTCAGACCCATCATATTGTCAAAGATGAGAAAAAAAAAAGGAAAAGGAAAATTGTTGAAGAATTAGACAATTGTACTAATGCATCATTGTTGTATCTGTGAATTGGTCTAGCAATTCTGCAAAGCAATTTAGAATCATACTAAAAATAAGTCATGGCAGGGAAATTAGTATAATGAATAGAGCATAGGGCCTTGAATAAGGAAGATTTTGCTTCCTGAGTTCCAATTTGGACTCTGACACTAGTAGTGGAGTTCTGGACAAGTCACTTAACTCTGTTTTTCTCATCTGCAAAATGAGCTGGAAAAAGAAATGGCAAAACACTGCAGTACCTTTGCCAAGAAAACTTCAAATAGGATCACAAAGAATCAGAATAAAATGACTAAACAATAACAACAAAAAGACACTAAACTGGCTTATAATTGGAACTACTAGGAATGTATCCCAAAGCAATCAAATAAAGAGATAAAGGAACCAAATGTACAAAATATATTTATGGTAGCTCTTTTTGTTATAGCTAGGAATTAGAAAATAAAAGGATGTCTCTCAAATGAGGAAGGACAGAAGAAATTATGGTATAGTAACATAATGGGATATTATTGTGCTCCAAGAAATGATGAAAGGAATGGTTTCAAAGCAACTCAGAAAAACTTGTATAAACTGATGCATGGTGAAGTGAGCAGAAACAGGATAACAATTTATACAAGGACAAAAACATTGTAAAGAAAAATAACTTTGAGAAATTTAAGAATTCCTATTTATGCAATGACCATCTGGAATTCTAGAGAATTAACAATGAAGCATGCTTCCCTCTTCTGACAGAATGGTGATAAATGCAAAGTGCAGAAGATATATATTTTCAGACATGACCAACATATGAATTTATCTTGTTTGACTATTCACACTTATTACAAATTTCTTATTTTTTGTCTAGAGGAGGAGGAATGGAAAGAAGTTTAGGGGAGGTATGGATAGAGTGGCAAAAAAAAAGAAGAGAAAAAAAGAAGTCGAAGATTATATATTGAATTTATTATATATTTTAAAAGAAGAGGAAGCTCTATGAAATAGATTTATAGTTTCATGTACAATCTTCTTATATATTGAAATGCTTATTTTATTTGATGTTTGATAAATTCAAAATTGTAAAAATAATATTTTAAATAATAATAAAAGACATGACTTGGGTGGGAGGAAGGGAGGTTGGAGATTGGCAAACTCAAGTAGAAGATTTGATGATGACATCATCATCATCATCACATCTGTGTAATTGACAAGTTTGCAAGAATAGAAAGTATTGGAAAGAACCTGAGATTAGCATTCTGGAAACCTATAGTTAGCACCGTTTCTGTCACTAGTTGGTGAGGAAAGCAGATCAATTCATAAATCCTAGGAGAAAGACAAGCATTGTCTTAGATGAGTGGGAAAATAGTTATTTCCTACCTTTGTGATCAGATCAGGAGCAAAACGTAATGGTCTATCTAGCATAGAAGTAATAACAAGCAAATAATCACATAGGCTTGATTTCACTTTTATTCATTTTCATATCCCCAAGAATTTGTCTTTTATAACCAATTGATAGTCCTAAGGGTGAAATGTGATTTTTATCCTTCCCCTGACATGTATTAGTTCAGTTCTCCAGGGGGTACATTTTCTAGGTCTGTATAATTTGCCTGTTAAAATATGGCAACATATTCACGAAAAATAGCTGTGGGAGTCTGTCCATTTTAGTTTATATATGTATAGATATACACTCACTCTCTTGTGGGGTGCTATCTCTGAATCTCATTCCTCAATCTCTATGTTGGGCTTTGCTCCCTTTTAAGTGGTGGGAAAGCAAGGCACTATTTTTATGCTTTTATATGAGTTTTTTTGGCTTTTGAATTAGTCATAGATCAATTAAAGGATAGTCCCTAGGCATATATGGAGCAGCTAGGTGGTGCAATAGATGGAGAGCAACATGGTATCAGGAAGGCTTGACTTCAAATCCAGACTAATTGTGTGACTGGGCAAGTCAACTTAACTTTGTCTCAGTTTCCTCATCTATAAAATGAGTTGAAGAAATGGCAAACCATTCCAGTATCTTTGCCAAGAAAACTCCAAATGGGGACATGAAGAGTTTGAAAAAATGACTGACCAACAAATTTTGGCATAAAGTCTAGTCCTATATAGTTTCAGTAAAACCTCTTATCTTATGTATGTAGAGCCCAACAGTTGAACATTTTACAGATGTATATAGAGGCACATATATATATATATATATTTTTTTTTTAACTAGGTAAGGTGGAAGTGTTAAAGGAGGAAGAAATCTTTTAGATGATGATTTTTCCTTTGCAGTTACATCAGACACAGAAAATCTGAATTAAATTGCAGAGTATATTTAAATTTTCTTTTTTAAGTTTAAAAATCTATTTATAAATTCTTTTTTTGAGGAAATACTATCTTTATTTCTGAATAAATTCCTTCCCACTCCTGTACAGAACAAGCCATCTCTCATAATAAAGAATAAAACAAAAATTAAAAATAGTGTAACACTAGGTGTCACTACAGATTAGGCCCATGGTCTGACAGAGCAGGTTGAAATGCCCAACCTCATAGTAATTCTGCCTTTGAAAGAGTAGCTGTGAAACATAAGAATGGCTCACAATTATGTGCTCAGATACAGAACTCTGTGACAGTGGCTGAGGAATTGGGATTCCACCACTTCACTAGAAAAGGTCACTCTCCCATGTGGCTCCCAGAGCTGCCCCATGTCCTTGAGCTGTGAACAAAGAAACACAAGAAAATGCAAAGCACAATCACAGGTATTTATGAGAAATAAAATTGGATTGGTGCTATGTAGTATTTAGAAATGAGTACTAATCTATCTAACTGAAGAAAGACAGGGAAGGAGATAAGGAAGATTACTAGTTTCTCCACATTCCTCACAAAATAACTGTTTTCCCCCTTCAGCACTAGAACCATCTGATTAAATGTCCATGAAACACACACACACACACACACACACACACACACACACACACATCCCTCCATTCCTTGTTGCTTGTCCCTTTAGCTTTCATCTCTGGTGATGTATGGCTTTGAGAAGTAGAATGGCAATATGGCTGCTGCTTTTGCTGCTATTGCAGGCTATTGCTGGGAGGAAATCTCATGATCTCTTCCATGTGATCTCCTCCTCCTCTTTTTTTTTTAATTAAAGCTTTTTATTTGTATAACATATGTATGGGTAGTTCCCCAGCATTGATCTTTACAAAGCTTTCCATTACAAATTTTACCCCCAGTCCCCTCCTCTCCCCTAGATGGCAGGAAGTCCACTACATGTTAATAATGTAATAATAGTTGACAAGTTGTGCAAGAAAAATCCTATCTACAAGAAAAAAAAAGAAAATCAGAGAATCCCTCCTCTTTTTTAAAAGAACTGTTTAAAGAAAAAAAAAAGTAAACAAAAAACTACTGCTCCAGCTGAAAACTCGGCCATCTTAGCTTCTTCTCTTTGCAAGCTGGGGAGAAATATAACTTTTGGGGGTCGTTGGTAACCTACACCCCTTTGCAAGAGTATCAGCCTAATTCCTTTTTTTGTTTGTTTATTAAAGCTTTTTATTTACAGGACACCTGAGTAGTTTTTCTACATTCACCTTTGCAAAATTTTCTGTTCCAAATTTTTCCCTCCTTCCCCCCACTCCCTCCCTCATATGGCAAGTAGTCTAATACATGTTAAATATGTTAAAATATAGGATGAATCCAATATGTATATACCTATCTATACAGTTATCTTGCTGCACAAGAAAAATCAGATCTAGAAAGAGAAAAAAAAACAACTTAAGAAGGAAAACAAAATGCATGGAAATATTCACAGAAAGCGTTAAAATGCACACTCAGTTCCCACAGGCCTCTCTCTGGGTGTATATGATTATCTTCATCACTGAACAATTGGAACTGGTTTGAATTACCTCATTATTGAAAAGAGCCACATCCATCAGAATTGATCATCATATAGTATTGTTGTTGCCGTGTATAATGTTCTCCTGGTTCTGCTCATTTCACTCAGCATCAGTTCATGCAAGTCTCTCCAGGCCTCTCTGAAATCTTCCTGCTGGTAGTTTCTTACAGAACAATAATATTCCATAACATTCATATACCATAATTTATTCAGCCATTCTCCAATTGATGGGCATCCATTCAGTTTCCAGTTTCTTGTCACTACAAAGGGCTGCCACAAACAGAGCCAACCTAATTCCTGCCAAAAGGGCTATTATATTAAAAAGTAATTCTCAGTGAGTACAGTTCAGCAAAATCAATCAATCAATCAATCAACAGGTATTCATTATTTACTATGTGTTAGGAAATGGGCTAAATGCTAGACCAAAATGTCTACAGTGTCCAACAGTAAACACAATGTTTCACATTCTTCATCATTCCCTGTCTCCTACCCCATACAAAAAATCTGCAAAAAAATAAGAGAAATATTTTCCTATCTTTTCTTCAGGCAAGCTTGGTCATTATAATTATGCAGCATTCAGTTCTCATTTATGTTATAGTCACTATATATATGTATATATGTATATGAAATATATGTGTACACATATATGAATATACATGTGCATATGTATATATACACATATATTTTTTCCTGATTATTTGCTATTTTGCATCAATTCTGCAGTTTTACTGAACTCTTCATATGTTGATTCTCATAGACTTCAATTTATTTAGTGATTCCCTAATCAATGGATATTTACTCTCACTACCACAAAAAGTTCTGTTAGGAAATATTTCAGGGTTGTAGATTTAGAGTCAAAAGGTTCCTTAGAAGTCACTGAGTCCAAACCATTCTTTTTATAGATAAAAAAAAACTAGGTTAGAGAAAGATTAAGTGCCCAAGTTTATATAGCTGCTATATCTAAAATAGGATTTGAACTCAGATCTTCATTAATCCAACCCCAACATTCTATCCTCTTATTTAGTTGCCTCCTTACATATGGAAGATTTTGTTTTCTGTTTATGAATATGCAGTGAAATTCTAAGTCCAAAGGATATGGACTTTTATTTATTCTTTTAAAAAGCATAATTGTAGATTGCTCCAAATAAGAGTGTTCATATTAATAAGTCATCTATAGGAATTGTTAAAGGGTTTTCTTAAACAGGAGTGTTTTCTTAATACAGGTGAGCTATTCAAAGCATCCATGACTAGGGGCTATCTAACAGTCTTCTTTTTTAGACATTTCAACAGAACCACTAACTCACTTTGTGATCTTTGACAAGTTTCCTTATCTATGAAATGAGGGCCTAGGCCAGGATGTTCCCTAAGGGTCTTTAAAATTCCAAAATTTTGAGATGCAAAAGAACTCCTGGTTTGAGTTAGCGCTTGGTTCCATTTAATCAGCTGTTTTGAATAAGCTATAAGGTAGCAGACAAAAGCACAGGAGAGGCCCTGCTAGCAAAAGAAGCCCTGCTGGTGGACAGCCACTTCAGCATACAGGGATGAGCAAAGCAGGAGAGTTTATCTCTAGCAGCTTGGCTATATAATAGAGAATTTAGTCTCTCTGGCAGAAGCAATTTAGATCCCACAAGATAAGTTTGGGAGGCATCTTCCTGCAAAGTCTCCAATACCCTGAAGAGTAAACAGACTACAAAGCATCATCATTTGGGCATGCTGGGCATGCGTGTTATTGCAAACCAGAAAGATTTGTCACCCATACAATCCATAGGATGATAGATCTCTATGGGCTTAAAAGCCATAATTTCTGTACCACTGGTTCCAAAAAACCTTAATTACCTAGGAAATACAGTATTGGTTCCAAATTAATTTAGTTATTTCCCTGAATAACCTCAGAAGTTACAATATTATTATTGTGGCTATTAGAAATTAACATTATTGATGATGATTGTGACAAAAGGCAATGAATTATTATTGAAAACACATGTTAGGAGACAATAAGAATCTTCCTCCTCAAGCATTCTTTTTGGTTCTTGCTGCTTTGATACTCTTCTTTAGGGTTTATGAAATGAGCCCCATCGAACTGTCATTCAGAATCAAATGTTTAAACCTTGAGATGGGGTGGAGCCAGAATGGCAGAGAAAAAAGTATGTCTCCTGAACTTTTCCCCAAACACCTGTGAACACCTTTAAATAATGCCATAAAATAATTTCTGTAGCAGCAGAACCCACAAAAGGAAGGGGTGAAATATTTTTCCAGCCAAAGACAACTTAAAAGGTCAACAGAAAAGGTCTGCAGCATATGAGTGAGAGTAGAGCAAAGTATAACCCAGGCTGTATCAGTATAGCCCTGTTCCCAGCAAACTATGAGCTGGCTTTAGGAGACACTGAAGGAGCATGAGCACCAGCTGCTTCTGAAGCTCTCAGCTCACAGAGGGGAAGGGGGTCAAACAGCTGGTCAGAAGGAGATTACAGGGGTCTCTTTGCTAGGACTGAGGCAGGACTCTATTGCTTCTCCCATACAAGTTGCAGTCCTGAGTGACAGTCCCAAGGAGAGGAGGAACACTAATATACTAGAGCTTGAGGCCATAGTGGAGCAGTGGAGCAAGGACACTGATCATAATTACAGAGCAGAAAAGAGTACTTGTGGGAGAATTCTAGGAAGATAGTGGAGTAAGTCAGAAAATTTCAAGCTCTCCAGATTTCCCCCACAAACAAGAACAAAATTTCACTTTAGGATGAACATAGACCAGTGAAAAATAAGTAAGACTTGGGGCAGAATAAGGATCCTCCAGGGACAACCCAAGACCTGAAGAAAAACCCCAGGATGGGAATTAACTAGTGCGAAGTGCAAATACCTCCACGCCTATTCTACAGAAATAGCAAATGGGGAAATCTGGGACTAGTTGTATTCTAGACAGTCTCAGGTCCAACCACCCTCCCAAAAAGCTGTGGGGAATCTCATATCTGAGTCTGGGAAGACTGAGGAAACATTGGCTAAGGAATGCCTTGCCCAGTTGTGCTGCTGAGACTCAGCCCAGGGTTGGTGAGTGCAGAATCAGGAGGGCAGAGATACTGCTGGCTGTGGGTACTTTCAGGAGGGTGGAACTTTTGGTTTGGGGTCCCACGTCAGAGGGGAGAGCTAGAGCCATCATCTCCCCACATCCCAGGATTAAAAGGGTTTACACTAATAATTCTTATTAAAAAAAAAAAAAAAGAACAGACGGGAGCAGCTCAGTGGCACAGTGGATAGAGCACCAGTCCTGAAGTCAGGAGGACCTGAATTCAAATCTGGCCTCAGATACTTAACACTTTCTTTTTTTTTTTTTTAATTTTATTTTATTTGCAAAACATATGTATGGGTAATTCTTCAACCTAAACCCTTACATAGATTTCTGTTACAAATTTTTCCCCCCAACTCCCCACCCCTCCCCTAGATGGCAGGATATCCACTACATGTTAATTATGTTAAAATACTTGACAGATCGAATATATGTATACATATTTCCAAACTTATTGTTGTGCAAGAAAAATCGTATCTACACGAAAGACATATCAGATAAAGGAAACACAATGTAAGCAAACATCAATCAAGAGTATGAGAATGTTATGTTGTGGTCCACATTTCACATCCCTCTTTCTGGGTGTATATGGCCTTCTTCACTGAACAATTGGAAGTGGTTAGAAACATTTCATTGTTGAATAGAGCCATGTCCATCAGAATTGATCATTATATAGTATTGTTGTTGCCGTGTGTAATGATCTTCTGGTTCTGCTCATTTCACTCAGCATCAGTTCATGTAAGTCTCTCCAGGCCTCTCTGAAATTGTCCTGCTGGTCGTTTCTTACAGAACAATAATATTCCATAATATTCATATACATAATTTATTCAGCCATTCTCCAATTGAAGGGCATCTATTCAGTTTCCAGTTTCTAGCCACTACAAAAAGAGCTGCCACAAACATTCTTGCACATGTGGGGCCCTTTCCTTCCTTTATGATTTATGAGCCCAATAGAAATGCTGCTGGGTCAAAGGGTATGCACAGTTTGATAACTTTTTGAGCATAGCTCCAAATTGCTCTCCAGAATGGCTGGATCTGTTCACAGCTCCACCAACAATGCATCAGTGTCCCAGCCTTCCCACATCCCCTCCAACATTCATCATTAACTTTTCCTGTCATTTTAGCCAATCTGACAGGTGTGTAGTGGTACCTCAGGGTTGTCTTGATTTGCATCTCTCTGATCAATAGTGATTTGGAGCACCTTTTCATATGACTACAAATAGTTTTAATTTCATCATCTGAAAATTGTCTGTTCATATCCTTTGACCATCTATCGATTGGAGAATGGCTTGAATTCTTATAAATATGAGACAATTCTCTATATATTTTAGAGATGAGACCTTTATCAGAATCCTTAAATGTAAAGATGATTTCCCAATCTATTGCTTCCCTCCTAATCTTGACTGCATTGTTTTTGTTTGTACAAAATCTTTTTGACTTAATATAGTCAAAGTTATCTATCTGGTTTTCAGTTGAGAGTTCCAGTTCTTCTTTGGACATAAATTTATTCCATCTCCATAGGTCTGAGAGGTAAACTATATTCCGTTCCTCTAATTTACTTATAGTATCACTCTTTATATCCAGATCATGAACCCATTTAGAGCTTATCTTGGTATGTGGTGTTAGATGTGGGTCAAGCCCTAATTTCTTCCACACTAGTTTCCAATTTTCCCAGCAGTTTTTGTCAAATAGTGAGTACTTATCCCAGAAGCTGGGGTCTTTGGGTTTATCAAAGACTAAATTGCTATAGCTATTGCCTAGTTTGTCTTGTGATTCTATCCTATTCCACTGATTGACTACTCTATTTCTTAGCCAGTACCAAATGGTTTTGATGACCACTGCTTTGTAATATAGTTTTAGATATGGTAAAGCAAGTCCACCATCATCAGCTTTTTTTTTTTTTTTCATTAATTCTCTTGAAACTCTTGACCTTTTGTTCTTCCAAATGAATTTAGCTACTATTTTTTCTAGATCTGTAAGATAATTTCTTGGGAGTTTGATTGGTATGGCACTAAATAAGTAAATTAGTTTGGGTAGTATTGTCATTTTTGTTATATTCGCGCGGCCTACCCATGAGCATTTTATGTTTTTCCAATTGACTAGGTCTGATTTTATTTGTGTGGAAAGTGTTTTGTAGTTTAGTTCATATAGTTCCTGACTTTCCCTTGACAGATAAATTCCCAAATATTTTATACTATCAACAGTTATTTTGAATGGGATTTCTTTTTGTATCTCTTGCTGCTGAACTTTATTGGTAATATATAGAAATGCTGATGATTTATGTGGATTTATTTTGTATCCTGCAACTTTGCTAAAGTTGTGAATTGTTTTTAGTAGTTTTTTAGTTGAGTCTTTAGGGTTCTCTAAGTATACCATCATGTCATCTGCAAAGAGTGATAATTTGGTTTCCTCATTACCTACTCTAATTCCTTTAATCTCTTTTTCTTCTCTTACTGACAAAGCTAACATTTCTAAGACAATATTAAATAATAATGGTGATAGTGGGCAGCCTTGTTTCACTCCTGATCTTATTGGGAATGGTTCTAGTTTGACTCCATTACATATGATGCTTGCTGAAGGTTTTAAGTAGATACTACTAATCATTTTAAGGAAAAGCCCATTTATTCCTATACTCTCCAGTGTTTTTAATAGGAATGGGTGTTGGATTTTATCAAAGGCTTTTTCTGCATCTATTGAGATAATCATATGTTTTTTGTTAATTTGGTTATTAATATAATTGATTATGCTAATAGTTTTCCTAATATTGAACCAGCCCTGCGATACTTAACACTTTCTAGCTGTATGACCCTGGGCAAATCACTTAAACCCAATTGCCCCAGCAAAAAAAAAAAAAAAAAAAAGTCAAAAAATAGGCTGGGAAAATGAGTAAACAACAGAAAAAATTCTGATTATAGGAAGTTACTATGGTGACAAGGAAGATCAAAACACACACTCAAAAGAAGGTAACAAAGTCAAAACTCCTACGTCTAAAGCCTCCAAGAAAGATATGAATTGGTCTCAGGTAATGGAAGAACTCAAAAAGGATGTTAAAAATCAAGTAATAGAGGCAGAAGAAAAAATTGGAAAGAGAAATGAGAGTAATGCAAGAAAATCATGGAAAAGTTAATCAACAGCTTGGTAAAAGAGACACAAAAAATATAGAAGAAAATAACATCTTATAAAACAGACTGAGCCAAATGATTAAAAAAGGTAAAAAAAAAATCAATGAAGAGAAGAATGTCTTATAAAGCAGAATTAGTGAAATGGGAAAAAAAGATACAAAAGATCACCAAAGCAAATAATTCCTTAATAATTAGAATTGAGTAAATGGAAGCTAGTAACTTTAAATGAAATAAAAAAAAAACCAATAAAACAAAACAAAAGAATGGAAAAATAGAAGACAATGTGAAATATTTCATTGGAAAAGCAACTTACCTGGATAATAAATCCAGGAGAGATAATTTAAAAATTATTGGACTACTTGAAAGTCATGATTTAAAAAAAAAAAAAAGAAGAGTCTGGACAGTATCTTTCAAGAAATTATAAAGGAAATCTTCCCTGATATTCTAGAATCAGAGGGTAAAACAGAAATTGAAAGAATCTACAAATCACTTCCCAAAGGTGTTCCCCAAATGAAACTCCCACTAATGTTATAGCCAAATTACAGAACTCTCAAGTCAAGGAGGAGGAAAGATTGCAAGCAGTCAGAAATAAAGAATTCAAATATTGTGGAGACAAAGTCAGGATATCACAAAATTTAGAAGATTCTACATTAAAGAATTGGAGGCTTGGAATATGATATTCCAGAGAGTAAATGAGTTAGGATTATAGCCAAGAATCACCTACCCAGCAAAACTGAGTATAATCCATCAAGAGAAAAAATGGATATTCAATGAAATAGAGGATTTTTCAAGCTTTCTTGATAAGAAGACCAGAGTGGAATAGAAAATTTGATTTTCAGATATAAGATGCAAGAGAAAAATAAAAAGGTAGATAGAAAAGGTACTTAATAATATTAAACTATTTGCATTTCTACATGGGAAGATGATACTTGTAACACAAGAAGTTTTTCATTATTAGGTCAGTTAGAAGGAATACACACGCAGGACAGAGGGCACAAGCATGAATTAAATATGAAGAGATATCTAAAAAAATAAAATTAAGGAGTGAGAAAGGAATGTATTGGGAGAAAGGGAAAGGGAGGTAGAGTGGATTAAATTATATGCCACAAAAGAGGCAAGAAAAAAATGTTTATGGTGGAGAGGGAAAGGGGAGAAGAAAAAGGGAGTGAGTGCTCAGAGGGAATAACATACACACTCATTTAGGTATAGAAATCTATCTTATCATGTAGGTAAGTAGGAGAGGAAGGTGATAAGAAAAGGAGGAGGGGAGTGTGAAAGAAAGTATGGCAGATTGGGGGAGAGAGTAGTCAGAAGCAAAACACTTTTGAAGGGGTACAGGTTGAAAGGAGAGAGAATAAAATAAATTGGAGGAGGGGAATAGGATGGAGGGAAATATAACCAGCAGTAGTAAATGTGAAAAAAAATTGAAGCAAATTTCTCTGACAAGGTTCTTATTTCTCAAACATAGAGAATTGAGTCAAAATTATAAAAATGAGCCATTCCCCAATTGATGAATGATCAAAAGATACAGTTTTTAGATGAAATAATCAAAGCTATCCATAACCATATAAAAATGCTCTAACTCACTATTGATTAGAGAAATGCAAATTAAAACAATTCTAAGGTATTACCTCATGCCTATTAGACTGGCTAATAGAACAAAAAAAGAAAATGACAAATGATGGAAGGATGGGGAAAATGACACATTATGCATTGTTGGTGGAGTTCTGAACTGATTCAACCATTCTGTAGAGCAATTTGGAACTATACCCAAAGGGTTATAAAACCATGCAGACATGTTGACTTAGCAATACCACTACTAGGTATGTATCCCAAAAGAGTTAAAAGTCAAAAACAGAAAGGACTTATATGGACAAAAATATTTATGGTAGGTCTTATCTAGTGACAAAGCAATGGAAATAAGCCAATTGTGTGATGGCTGAAAAAAATATGGTATGTAATTATAACCAATGATATGAAATATTATTGTGCTATAAGAAATGATGAACAGAAGTGAAATGAGCAGAACCAGGAGATCATTGTACACAACATCAATATTATATGACAATCAATTCTGATGAATGTGACTTTTTCCAACAATGAGATGATTGATGCCAGTTCCAATGATCTTGTGATGAAGAGAGCCATCTACACTCAGAGAGAGGACTATGGGACCTGAAAGTGGATCACAACATAACATTCTCACTCTTTTTGTTGTTGGTTGCTTGCATTTTATTTTCTTACTCTTTTACTTTCTTTTTTTGATCTGATTTCTCTTGAACAGCAAGAGAATTGTATAAATATGTTTATACATATTGGATTTAACATATATTGTAACATGTTTAACATATTTGGAATTGCTTGCCATCTAGGAGAGGGGGTGGGGGAAACGAGGAGAAAATCTGAAACACAAGACTATGCAAGGGTCAATGTCAAATTATCCGTGCATATGTTTTGAAAATAAAAAGCTTTATATATAAAAAAAGAAAACACATATAGTCTCATGCTAAGACAAAGAAAAAAAATAAAGCATTAAGGTCTTATAAAAAACCCCAACAATTTTGTTTTAAGGGACGACTCTCTGGGAGGGGAAGCAATGAATGGTGTAGGTGATATTTACTATGTTTCATTGAAATGGCCTCCTCATACAGCTTTTGTGGATTCCTTCTCTCACTGATGAGAGAACTTGATAGTACCTTTGTACAATCCCTGATTGTTCAGACTTAGCTGCCAAATTCCTATTCAGGTACTTCTTCTCTCCCCCCACTCCTCACTTTTCAGCTTCACTGGAATTATAAGATCCTTATGGGCATGAACTATCTTTGCTTTCATTGGTATCCCCAGTGTTTAGTGCAGTGTTTGGCATACAGATGGAGCTTAATGAATGCTTAATAAATTGACTGTGACATAAAAGTAAATAGTATCAAAAAAGAAATGATGAGCAGAATACTCTCAGAAAAATGTGGAAAAACTTATAAGAGCTGATGTAAAGTGAAATGTACAAAGTAACAGCAATATTGTAAAATGATCAACACTGAATGACTTAGCTATTCTTAGCAATATAGTGATTTAAGACAACTTTGAAGGAGTTATGATGCTATCCATTCCTAGAGAAAGAAGTGATGGTGTCTGAATACAGATTGAAGCATATTTTAAAAACTTTATTTTTATTAAGGCTTTTTTTTGGAGGTGGGGAGAAGGTCTATGTTTACTTTCATAATGATTATATGGAAATGTTTTACATGATTACACATGTATAACCTATATTGAATTGCATGTTTCCTCAATAAGGTGAAGGTAGAGAGGGAAAAAGGGAGAGAATTTGGAACTCAAAATTTATTAAATTCTATTAAAATTGTTTCTTACATATAACTGGGGGAAAATAAAATACTAAATAAATTCAAAAAGAAATATACAAAAAAAAAATCAAATGATCTGAGGTCATTTGCCCTGCCCACCCCAGGACTAAGTTTCAGATGTAGTTCTAAAAGCATAGAACTATATGACTACTACTACAGTAGTACTCAATTATAGATGCTTAGGGGGTGAAGAGGTTAGAAATTTCCACCAAAACAAACCAGCAAGTAAATGCTAAAAACAAAACAAACAAAATAACCCCCAAAACCCCCAAAAAACAAACAAACAACAACAACAACAAAAACAGGGGACATGAGAATAGGGCAAGGGAAAAGGTGGCAAAGGCACATCTGGATCTTAATTGTTCCAGGGTAGACCTGATTCAGTTCAGGATCCTGGAAGTTTAAATTTGATATTAAAACAAAATGAGACACACAATGAGACACAGCAATTAAAAGGAGATTTACTTTGCTTCAATAGGAGAAGGAAAGTTCAACAAGGATAATAATTGAAAATTCCTCTGGCTGATTTAGTTGAGCCACTGTTCCTTGTTTTAATTATCCAAGGCACTCAATTAGATAAACTTCTATGTGAGGCAGTGGGTTCTATATGATTAATTTACATTCAGACAATGAGGAAATGATGTAAAGGGCCTGAACCATTACTCCAATCAGGTCCTGAGGATAGTCTCCATACTTTTTAAGGAAAAACTACTGTACCCTGCATGAGGTATTATATGATATTGTGCTCATCACTACCGTCATTAGAGAGAAAAAGCTGCAACAAAGTTTGTAGAGGAGATAGGATATAGGAGGAAATCAAACTCAAGTGAAATGAACCACTGCTGAGAGAAGATAGGTGGTGATGAAACAGTAAAAATTGCCATATTTTCAAGAATCCTGATTATATATCATTCTCTTCTCATTTCTCCTAGCCCAGTGCAAGAACTCTTGGGCCAATCTAAATGCCATGGTTATTCAAGGATATGAATCAAGGTTAATGATTTTATATGTAGGGAAGATGTCAAATTTGGGCTATAGTATCTACCTAACATAAGAAGAATTCTCACTCTATAGAGAAGGTATTATTTCTGGACATTAATGTGATATTTAATTGCTTAGTTGGAAAGCCTTTCCTACTCAGGACTATAACAACTGGAATTTACATGGCACTTTAAAGTTTGCAAAGCAGTTTACAAATATTATATTAATCATATAAATGTTAGCTGTTTTTGTTAATAGTAATAATTATGTGAGCAGCTGGCAAAGCTTTCAAAACTTGCTTATAACTACATAGCACATCAATGAAATTCAGTATTAGACTTATAGCCAAACAAAATTTTCATATTAGCAGCAGATATATTATGGGAGCTTAAATCTAGAAAGATATAACCTCTAAAAATAAAATTTAAAAATATAAAATTGGGAATAAGCAAGGCTTTCCTGGAATAATTCCCTGATAGAAAAATTATACTATATAGCCAGGGAAATTATCTTGCCTTTACAAAAAAGATCTACCTACTATGGGTGAGGGTGGTAGGGTGATGGAAGCAAAATTTGAGTTCCAGAGCAGACAGGTAAAATCTTCTGAAGTAAAATAATCAAAGCAAAACATAAGCAATTAAAGTGAACTAAAGAAAAAAAAATCCATTCTAATAGGATTGATAAGCTATCTTGCATGAACTTATGCCCCAAGAAATCCAACCAATTCCAGAAAATAAAAAAAGATAATTCTGAATATCCTAGCCATCTTTACAACAAAGAAAAAGAGATCCAATATATGGATCAATTTAAAATCAAAATCATCTCCAAAATTCTAAAAATAAAAATATCAGAATAAGCAACTAAAGAAGATAAAAAAAAAACACTTCAAGTTCCATTCACTAGTCTCTGTGGGTAGTGTATTTTGCACATGTCTACATAATTACTTTACTTTCAGATTTGTTAAAGAGAAGAAATTGAACATAATTTGATGCATATCCTAAAATTGGAAGATTGGATTTCAAAGAGTTCATAGAAAGGATAAATAGAATTCCATGGCCTAAATAATAAATCTTCATTATAACACTTTTCATGTATTTGAAGACATGTTACATGGAAGAAAGATCTGATTTCTGGATGTTTCCAAAGATAGATCTAGTAGCAATGACCAGCAGCTACAGAGAGGCAGATTTAGGTTTGATGTTAGCTAATTGGGCAAGAGGTGTGTGTAGAGATATATAAGCACATGCACACGTATATGTGTAGAAGATGAAAGCAAATTATCTGAAGATTAATATGAAAGTCAAAAATATTTCCTTAAAGATAGTCCCAGTGTTGTTAATGTCCAGAACAAGTTGAGAGTGGGAAACAGCACAAAGGACAACAAAAAGGATATTTGCTATTTGTTGGAGGAAAGACAAAAAGATCAAAGAAGGGATTGCATCATTATTTTGAATGGAAAAAAATGATAATGGGTGACAGATAAAGACAGAGCTAACCAATTTTTATTTTGCTTGCTTTCGTCTTCAATCAAGGATAGTAATCTTCAAAATTTTTATAAGCTCACCTCATGGGAGAGGAATTAGATTTTTGCTTAGTCTATGAGTCAAGAACTTGAAGCAATGGAAAGAAGGTGCAAAAAGATAGCTTTATATTTAATGTAAGGAAAAACAAAGCTGAACACAATTGGAATGGGCTGCCTTGGGAATTACTGGCTTCCATCTCTCTGGAGATCTTAGAGAGGTTTCTTAGTAACTGTGTGAGTTATATAGCCACTGAGACCTGCTCTGATTCTTAGTTTGTTTGCTTCTCTAAAGAAGGGTGAACTTCAGGAAAGGCAGAATAGTGTAGGAAAGAAACAAGAATTTATTAAGTGCTTACTATGTGCAAGGTCCTTTGCAAACAGGAGCCAATTTATTTCTAAGTATTACAAATGAATTATGTTATTTATACAAATATTTATCTCATTTGAGCCTATCAAATGTCTTAGGAGATAAGTGCTATTTTTTTCCCTTTTACAGTTGAAGAAACTAGGTAAGACAGGGTAAATTATTTGCTCAGAGTTATACAGCCTATAACAGTTTCAAGTCATAATTGAACTCAAGTCTTACTGATTCCTCTCACTGCCTGTTGCAGTGAAAATAGCCCTGGGCTTGGAATTGACTCAGAATAAAATGAACAGACCCAGAAAAAAAGTTATAACAATAATGATACTATAAAGACAAAGAACTTTGAAAGATTTAAGAACTCTGATCAGAGGAATGACTAACCAATATTCCAGAGAACTAAAAATGAAGTATACTTCTTACCTCCTGATAAAGGTGATGTGCTCAAAATGCAGAATAAGATCTATGTATATTTACATATCTATATCTCTATACATGTAATGTGTATATACATATATACAAATATATTTTTGGACATGGTCAATGTGGGGATTTGTTTTGCTTGGCCATGTATCTTTATTACAAGTGTATTTTTTATTTTTAATGATGACGGTTGAGGAGGATGAAGACACTAACTAGCTGGAATCTATCAAGAGAAGAGCTTCAGGACCACGAGTCAACTAGAAATCATTCCACTGAGCTTTGTTTGAAGGAACCAGGAATGTTTAACTTTGAGAAGAGAAAATCTAGAGTGGACATAAAAAAAAAACTATCTTCATGAATTCAAAGAAGTAGCCAGGTTGGAGGACAGAAAAAGGACCAACAAATAAAAATTGCAAAGAGTTAGATTTTGATTTTATATAAGTCAACTCAAATCATATCAAATCAAAACACATTCATGTTCCAGACACTATGTTAAACTCTGGGAATATAAGGAAAACCAAAAAGTTGTCCTAACACTTAGGGCTATCCCAAAGTGGAATGGGTTGCCTTGGGAAGTAGTACATTCCCTATTACTGGAAGTCTTCAGGTAGAAGCTAGATGATTCTTTATTGGAGATGTTTCAATTGGGATATAGGTTAAAATATAGATTGGATTAGATGCCCTCTGAGCTCCTTTCTAAGTCCAGGATTTTATAATTCTGATTCCTATAGTCATGATAAAGCTGGGCAAACTAGTATCAAATATAGATACCTATAATAAGATTATATAACTCTTAGCAGGTCACTTAGCTTCTCAATGCTTCTAGGCAGATAACTTTATAAAACTATTAAATTGCAAAATAGCTACTGCTCTGCCAAGGTAAAGAGATTTAGTTCTAGAAGAGTTTTCTGTACCAATGAAACCAGAGGTCTAGTTCCACCCTTCTCTCCTCTAAAAAAGAAAAAAAAGCAAAACCAAAAAACCTTTACAATTTAATCTTGCTTAAAGATCTGTTAATATTGCACACAGAGAAGAAGACAATGAGTTGAGCAGATGATCCAAAACAGCATTAGAAGACCTTAGTTGAAATTCTTGCTTTCCCACTTATTGGCCAGATAACCATGGACAAAGCGTTTCATTATTTGGGTTTTGCTCATCATCCATGAAATGAAGAAACCTTTGTCTCTAAAAATGTAATAATGTTTGCATTATGTACAGAATCCTGAAGGCCAACTACTATTAAAGGGCATAATCTGAAAGAGGATCCATCAGAGGATATAGAGAAGAAGGGGTCAAATAGATATGATAAGAACCAGCAGAGAGTGGTGTCCCAAAACATAGAGAGAATATCAAGATACAGTAGAGAGTGATTAACAATGTCAAAAGCTACAAAAAGATAAAGAAGAATGATGATAAAAACCATTAGATTTGCCAATTTAGAGCACATCAGGGACTGAAGTATTAGGGAACAGATAAAATGGTTTCATAGCTGATGAAAATGAAAATGGTTTCATTAGGGAACCAAGATTACCGTAAAGTATTGACTGGGACTCAGCTGAACTCTCTTAATATTTCCCTTTAAACCATAATAATTTAAAATAATTCCTCACATCAAATTTTGGATTGATAGAGCCAATGAAAGGTCAGAGACATTTATCTAGTCTAGGGCATTTTTTTATTTGGTAGTAATTTATTTCCCCTTCCCCCAATTACATGTAAATATACTTTTCAACACTCATTTTTGTTTTTTAAAATTTTTTAATTAAAGCTTTTTATTTGCAAAACATATGCATGGGCAATTTTTCAACATTGACCCTTGCAAAGCTTCCTGTTACAATTTTTTCCCTCCTTCTCCCTACCCCCTCCCCTAGATGGCAGGAAATCTAATAAATGTTAATTATGTAAAAATACTGGACAAATCAAATATATATATACAGTTATCTTGCAATACAAGAAAAATTGGATCTATAAGAAAAAAAAAACCTGAGAAGGAAAACAAAATGCAAGCAAACATCAATAGAGAGCATGAAAATGCTATGTTGTGGTCCACCCTCAGATCCCACAGGCCTCTCCCTGGATGTAGATGGCTTTCTTCATCACTGAACAACTGGAAGTGGTTAGAAACATTTCATTGTTGAAGAGAGCCATGTCCATCAGAATTGATCATCATATAGTCTTGTTGTTGCCGTGTATAATGATCTCCTGGTTCTGCTAATTTCACTCAGCATCAGTTCATGCAAGTCTCTCCAGGCCTCTTTGAAACCATCCTGCTGGTCGTTTCTTCTTTTTTTTTTTTTTAATTTTTTTTTAATTAAGCTTTTTATTTGCATAACGTATGTATGGGTAATTCTTCAACATTGACCATTACAAAGCTTTCCATTACAAATTTTCCCCCCTAGTCTTCTCCCCTCCCCTAGATGGAAGGAAGTCTACTACA
>JAJPUD010003362.1:120016-151791 GCA_023553655.1 Myrmecobius fasciatus | reverse complement strand
ATATATATATATATATATATACGTTTCCATACTTATCTTGCTGTGCTAGAACAATTGTATCTACATGAACAAAAAAGATCTGAAAAAGGAAACCCAATGCAAGCAATCATCAATATAGAGCATGAAAATGATATGTTGTAGTCCGTATCTCAGGTCCCCTCTCTGGGTGTATATGGCCTTCTTTACTGAACAACTGGAACTGGTTTGAATCATTTCATTGTTGAAGAGAGCCATGTCCATCAGAATTGATCATCGTATAGTCTTGTTGCTGTGTACAATGATCTCCTGGTTCTGCTTGTTTCACTCAGCATCAGTTCACACAAGTCTCTCCAGGCCTCTGAAATCATTCTGCTGGTCGTTTCTTACAGAACAATAATATTCCATGACATTGATATACCATAATTTATTCAGCCATTCTCCAATTGATGGGCATCCTTTCAGTTTCCAGTTTCTAGACACTACAAAAAGGGCTGCCACAAACATTCTTGCACATGTGGGGCCCTTTCCTTCCTTTAAGATCTCTTTAGGATTTAGGCCCAATAGAAACACTGTTGGGTCAAAGGGTATGTACAATTTGATAACTTTTTTGAGCATAGTTCCAAATTGCTCTCCAGAATGGTTGGATCTGTTCACAGTTCCATCAACAATGTATCAGTGTGTTTTCCCACATCCCCGCCAACATTCATCATTATCTTTTGCTGTCATCTTAGCCAATCTGACAGGTGTACAGTGGTATCTCAGAGTTGTCTTAATTTGCATTTCTCTGATCAATAGTGATTTGGAGCACCTTTTCATATGACTACAAATAGTTTTAATTTCATCCTCTGAAAATTGTCTGTTCATATCCTTTGACCATTTATCGATTGGAGAGTGGCTTGAATTGTTATAAATATGGATCAATTCTCTATATATTTTAGAAATGAGGCCTTTATCAGAACCCTTAAATGTAAAGATGATTTCCCAGTTTATTGCTTCCCTCCTAATCTTGTCTGCATTAAGTTTTGTTTGTACAAAACCTTTTTAATTTAATATAATCAAAATTATCTATCTGGTGTTCAATTAAGAGTTCCAGTTCTTCTTTGGACACAAATTCCTTCCTTCTCCACAGATCTGAGAGGTAAACCATCCTATGTCCCTCTAATTTGCTTATAATATCACTCTTTATGACTAAATCATAAACCCATTTAGATCTTATCTTGGTATGTGGTATTAGGTGTGGGTCAAGCCCTAATTTCTTCCACACTAATTTCCAATTTTCCCAGCAGTTTTTGGCAAATAGTGAGTACTTATCCCAGAATCTGGGATCTTTGGGTTTATCAAACATTAGATTGCTATAGTTATTGCCTAGTTTGTCCTGTGATCCTATCCTATGCCACTGATTCATTACTTTATGTCTTAGCCAGTACCAAATGGTTTTGATGACTGCTGCTTTATAATATAGTTTTAGGTCTGGCACAGCTAGGCCACCTTCATCAGCCTTTTTTTTTTCATTAATTCCCTTGAAATTCTTGACCTTTTGTTCTTCCAGATGAACTTTGCTACTATTTTTTCTAGATCTGTAAAATAGTTTTTTGGGAGTTTGATTGCTATGGCACTATATAAGTAAATTAATTTGGGTAGTATTGTCATTTTTATTATATTTGCTCGGCCTACCCATGAGCACTTGACATTTTTCCAACTGATTAGGTCTGATTTTATTTGTGTGGAAAGTGTTTTGTAATTTAGTTCATATAGTTCCTGACTTTCTGTTGGCCAATAGATTTCCAAATATTTTATACTATTGACAGTTATTTTGAATGGAATTTCTTTTTGTATCTCTTGAACACTCATCTTTGTAAGATTTTGAGCTCCAAATTTTTCTCCTTCCCTCCGTTCCCTTCCCTCTCTCCAAAACCGTAAGCAATCTGATATAGGTTATACATGAACAATCATATGAAACATATTTTCACATTAGTCATGTTGTAAAAGAAGACCAGAACAAAAGGGAAAAATTATGATAAAGAAAAAGACAAGAAACAAAAATGAAAATAACATACTTCAATTTGCATTCAGACTGCATAGCTTGTTTTATTATTTTCATTTAATTTAATAAAATTATCCATTTTATAATGTTCTTTGTTCTCTTGTTTCATCACAAATCCTTCCTTTCTCCATGGATTTGACAGGTAAATTATTCTTTGCTTTCTTATGATATCTATCACCCTGTGATATCTAGACACCCTTTATGTCTAAAACATGTGCTCATTTTGACATTACCTTGGGAGTGAGATGTTGGTTTATGCCTAGTTTTTGCTATACTGTTTTATAATTTTCCCAGCACTTTTGTCAAATAGTGATTTCTTATCCCAGAAGCTGGAGCCATTGGGTTTAGCAACAGTAGATTACTATAGTCATTTACTATTTTATCTTGTATACCTGGCCTATCCCATTGATCCACCACTCTATTTCTTAGCAAGTAGTTTTATGATCACTTTATGATATAGATTTATCTCTGGTACAAGCTAGGCTACCTCCTTTGTATTTTTTTTCATTAATTTGCTTAATATTCTTGACCTTTTATTCTTCTAGATGAAATTATGTTATTTTTCTAGTTCTGTAATATAATTTTTTGGCAGTTTGATTGAAAAGGCATTGAATAAGTAAATTGATTTATTAATTTTATTGTTTTTTTCATAAAACGTATTCTTAGTTTCATTTATTAGTTCAATAGTTTTCTTACTTTAAATTTTAGTAATCTATCCTTTGATTTTGTTTTTCTTTCTTCCTCCCTCTCTTTTTATCCCTCCCTTTCTCTCTTCTTCCTTCTTTCCTTCCTTCCTTTTTACTTGGTAGTATTTTATTCCCCCCTCCCCCAATTACATGTAAAAATAGTTTTTCTTCCTTCTTTCCTTTTTTCTTTCTTTCCTTCCCTCCCTCCTTCCTTCCTTCCTTCCTTCCTTCCTTCTTTCCTTCCTTCCTTCCTTCCTTCCTTCCTTCCTTCCTTCCTTCCTTCCTTCCTTCCTTCCTTCCTTCCTTCCTTCCTTCCTTTCTTTCTTCCTTTCTTTTTTCTTTCTTTCTTTCTTTCTTTCTTTCTTTCTTTCTTTCTTTCTTTCTTTCTTTCTTTCTTTCTTTCTTTCTTTCTTTCTTTCTTTCTTTCTTTCTTTTCTTTTTCTTCCTTTCTTCCCCATCAAGAGATGAATATTGTATGGTGCTGCCAAGAGTGACCTAAATTCATATCTCCTTTGATTTTCAGATTTTCTAATTTAGTATTTAATTGGGGATTGGACAGAAGTATTGATGAGAGGTCACAAGGAAGCACTGAACCTTGCACACAGTTCTAGGGTCAAGAGGAGTTCCAATAACTGAGACTACAGTGGAGCCAGGATCTTTTCTGGGTAAAGATCTTAGTGTAGACCGGAAGAACAGCATGCACACCTTTCACTGGATAATGCCACATTGGAAGCACCAAAAATTTGCAGAACTCCTAGAATTAGGTCTGAAAATCATAGCATGAAAAACTCTAAAGTTTGGCATAGTGTCTCTCCACTCCCAGGACAGCAGAGCCCAATTTTAACATAAAGTTCAAAGTGAAGAAATAGGCTTGAAACATGAGCAAACAACAATGACAAAAACACTTCACCAGAAGAAGACTATTGTAATGACAGAAAAAAGTGAAATATAAACTGAGAAGACAGCAGTATAAAAAGAGCTACAAGCAAAGACTCAAAGAAAAATGCTAATTGGACCTAAGGACAGTAAAATTTCCTGGAAAATTGAAGTAAATTATAAGAATGGTAAAATAACAATTGGGAAAAGAAATGAGCATGGTCCAAGAAAGTTATGAAAAGAGAATTAATTGCTTGATAAATGAAGTACAAAAATTATCCAAGAAAATAACCTTAAAAAACAAAATTGATTTAATGGTAAAAAACACTCAAAAATTCACTGGGGAGAACTCTTTTAAAAGCAGAATAAACAAAATGCAAAAAAAAGGTACAAAAATTCACTGAAGAAAAAATTCATTAAAAATTAGAATTGGCCAAGTAGAAATTAATGACTCCATGAAACTTCAAGAAACAGTAAAGAAAGTAAAAACAATAAAAGAAAAATAGAAGAAAATATGAAACATGTCATTGGAAAAACAACTGACCTAGAAAAGAGATCAATGAGAGATAAGTAAAAAATTATGAGACTACCTGAAAACCATGATTAAAAAAATGTTTGGACATCAAATTACAAGAAATGATCAAGGAAAACTGCCCTGATATTCTAGAACCCAGAGGGTAAAATAGAAATTGAAAGACACTACAAATCACTTCCTGAAATAGATTCCCAAATTAAATCTTCTAGGGTTAATTACAGCCAAATTTCAGAGCTTCTGTGAAGGAGAAAATATTGTAAGCAGTCAGAAAAAAAAATCCCAATATTGTGGAGCCACAGCCAGAATCACACAGATTAAGTAGTATCCACATTAAAGGAGCATAGAATTAAAGGAGTATATTCCAAAAAAGCAAGAGAATAATCTACCTAGAAAAATCGAGTTTAATTCTTCAGGGAAAAAACAGATCTTTAATGGAATGGAGGACTTCTAAGCATTTTGCTTGAAAAGACCAGAGTTGAATAGAAAATTCAACCTTCACACAGAAGACTTTTGTTTATTGTAGTCTTTTTCCATTTCCATTTTGTTTTTCAGTGAATTGTTGTCTTTTTGCATTTCACCAATTTTGTTTTTCAGTGAATTGTTGTCTTTTTCCATTTCGCCAGTTTTGTTTTTCAGTGAGTTGGTGTCTTTTTCCATTTTATCAATTTTGTTTTTCAGTGAATTGTCTTTTTCCAATTCACCAATTTTGTTTTCCAGTGAGTTGGTGACTTTTTCCAATTTACCAATTTTGTTTTTCAGTGAATTGGTGTCTTTCTCCATTTTGCCAATTTTATTTTTCAGTGAATTGTTGTCTTTTTCCAATTCACCAATTTTGTTTTTCAGTGAATTGCTGTCTTTTTCCATTTCACCAATTTTGTTTTTCAGTGAGTTGGTAACTTTTCCCAATTTACCAATTTTGTTTTTCAGTGAATTGGTGTCTTTTTCACATCTCTTTTGCAGGGCATTATATCCTTCTTGCACTGATCTCAATTCATTTCCCCATTTTTCTTCTAATTCTCTTTTGAGATTCTTTATGCAATCTTCCAGGAAAGCCTTGTGAAATGGGGACCAGCTCATGTCCACCTTCGTGGCTTCCTCTGGGGTTGCTTTCCCTTTAGGAACCTCAGGATCTGGGGTCTGCCCTTCTTTCTCTCCATAAAAGATGTCTATGGTGAGAGCTCTCTTCTGTTTCTTACTCAATTTTTAGAGCGTGAGGTCTGTTTAAAGCAGGGGACCCACAGCTGTTTCAATTTGCCCTGGGGCAGTTCGTGTAGTTGAGTTCCGGCTTGGGGCTGGTTGGCCTAGGTCCCGTTCTCAGTTGTTCTCAATTCACTTTTTACCAAAGGCAGATCTGCCAAAGCACCTGCCCAGAAGCAGGGCAAAGTGGCCCAAGTCTCTCCCAGGGACTTCCTGGGTGCCTAGAATCCACCACACTCCATCCCAGCCCCAGTCTCCCATCCTGGCTACCACCCGATCCCCTGCCTGTCTGAAACAGACCTGCTCCAGAGTTCTTCCAAGGTAATTTTTGATGGAAATGTGTTGTATTACAAGTATTGGGGGAGCTTTCAGTCCAGAACCAGTCTGCTGTTGGTTTGAGAGAAGATCAGAGGAGGTCGCAGAGAGTCGTGTCTGCACTCTGCTATCTTGGCCCACAGAGAAGACTTTTAAGAGAAGCTTAATAAGGTAAACATGAAAGAGTAATCATAAAGGATTCAATGAAGTTAAACTGTTTAGATTCTTTTATGGGAATTATTAGGGCACTTAGAAAGTATCTATATATAGAGAGGGTATGGGTATGACTTGATTGTGTTGGGATAATTGCCACAAAAAATGTAGGAATGAGAAAGACAGATGCATAGGGAGAAAGGCAAAGGGATATGTAGAATGGGGAAACTTTTCTCAAATAAAAGAGGCATACTTGGAAAAGTTTTTATAGTGGAGGGAAAGATGGGGGAGGGTTGCAGGCAGTACTTGTACCTTACTCTCATCAGAATTGGCTCAAAGAAGGAAGTTTACACAAACACACACACACACACACACTCATTTGAGTAAAGAAATCTATTTTACCTGGAGAAAGGGATTAGAGATTGGGGGTAGGGGAAATGATATAAATGGAGGGTGGATTAAGGAAGACAATGGTCAGAAGCAAAACAGACTTTAGAGAAGGGACAGGGATAAAAAAAGAGAGAAGGAAAAACAGAAGAAAATAGAATGAAAGAAAATACATAGTAATCATGACCATGAATATGAATGGGACAAGCTAACCCAAAAAATGGAAGCAGACAACAGAAAGAAATAAAAACATGATCCAACAATATATTGTTTACAAGAGACATACTTGAAACAGAAAGTCATGCAAAGAAGTAAGATAAAGGACTGGAATAGAACACTTTATACTTTATATTTTAGCTAAAGTGAAAAAGACAGGAATAGCAATTATTATTTCAGACAAAGCAACAGCAAAAATAGACCTCATTGAAAGGGAAAATTAAGAAAACAATATTTTGTTAAAATGTACCAGACAATAAAATATTTTTTTTACAATAAGTTTCTCTGATAAAGGCCTGATTTCATAAATATGTAGGTAACTATATCAAGTTTATAAAAAATAAGAGTCATTTCTCAATTGACAAATAGTCAAAAGATATGAACAGGCAGTTTTCAGAAGAAGAAATCAGAGCTCCAATAATCATATTTCAAAATGCTCTAAATCAAGGCTTCTTAATTTTTTTTACTTGTGATCCCCTTTTATCTGAGAAATTTTTTTTACATCATTCTGGGTATCTAGGTATAAAAAAGAGCTATAAAAATCAAACATTTATTGATAATAAATTATAATTTCACAACTCACATTCAGTTATACTATCTTACACTGGGGTCATTTTTGAAGCTTTCTCTAATTATTGATTGTTTCGGCAAATTAAAACAAAGTATTATTTCTCACCTATCAGAAATGACAAGTTTTAGAGATGAGGGAAAATGCATGCCATAATGAATTATTGGTGGAGTAGTAGAGACCAGTAGTGAACTGGTCTAACCATTTTGGTGAATAATCTGGAAGGGGTATAGAATTGTACATACTTTGATACAGCAATATCAGTACTAGGTCTGTACCCCAAAAAGATCAAAGGAAAAGGAAAAGAACTTACTTGTACAAAATGTAGTAACTCTTTTTATGGTATCCGATATTTAGAAATTGAGGGTATGTGCATCAATTGGAGAATGGTTAAACAAGTTGTGGCATATGATTGTGATGGAGCATTATTGTTCTGTAAGAAGACAAGGGAAGTAGTTTAAAAAAAACATGACAAGAACCATATGAATTGATACAAACGAAGTGAGAAGAACTGGGGGATCATTATGCACAGCAATAGCAATATTGTAATGATGATTAATTGTGAATCACTTGGCTACTGTGATCAATACAATGATACAAGACAATTCAAAGTACTCATGATCATGAACTAAGTAACTCTGAGTGCAAATTGAGGTATACTTTTCTCACTTCCTTTGGTTTTTTATTTTGCTTTGTTTTGTGATATAGCTAATTTAGAAAGATGTTTTACATGGTTTCACTTGTATAATTTTATATCAAATTATTTGCCTTTTAAGTGGGCAGTGAAGGGGTGGCAGAAAAAGAATCTGGAACTCAAAATTTGAAAAAAAAAGAATGTTAAAATAAGTAATAAAAATTAATACTTGTATTATCTACCTCCCTAGAATATTATTAGGAAAGTGCTTTGTAGATTATAAAGCAGTATATAATCCTGACCTTTTTCAAAGCACTTCTACTATATGGCTTTTAATTTTGCATCTTAATCTCATAGGGAACTTTGACTAATCAACCCTTTGTTAACCCAATACTAGTCACTAAATACACTTACAAGTACCCCTCTTGATAGCCTTCAGTTAACAATGCCAATTGGCATCTTCTCTGTAAGTTATAGTCTCAGTGAATTGTCAGGGATACAGAGAAGTTACTTCCCTGAAATTTACAATCTTAGTGAGCTGCCTGGTCATTATAGGATTAAATGACTTTTCTAGAGTCCCTGGGCCAGGATACATCCAGAGGTGGGATTTAAATTCTGATTCTTAGGCCATCTTTCTGACCATGCTACTTTCAGTTTTTCACTAGAGTAGCCTGAGTGAGGGAATATCATTATGTTATATATCACAACACTGAACACTCACTATCTTTTTTTTTTGTGTATGAGGCAATTGGTATTAAATGATTTGCCAAGGTCACACAACTAGTAAGTGTTAATGTCTGAGGCCAGATTTTAACTTAAATCCTCCTGACTTCAAGGCCAGTGCTCTATCCACTGTGCCATCTACCTGCCCCTATACTCACTATTTACTGTACTTCATGAGCAAGGAGAGCTAAGAACAATGCTTTAGCAGTTCAGGATCCCAGAGGATCTGGTGCTTTGAAGGGAGAGAGGAACTTATTTCCCTCTTTGAGGAAAATGTGGTTTAATGGAACGAGTGTTTTAATTTAGATTCATTTCCCCCTTAATGGTTTCACTTCCAGTTCCAAAATGAATTGGTAATGTGACCCCCAGCAAGATCCATATTACCCGACCACAAGGATGTAAGTTGGGCAAGAGGTGTGGCTAGCACATTGCCACTGAAAACTAAGTCTTTTTTGGATAGAGAAAGTGCTTAAGACAAATCTCACATCCATTGCTTATATCTAAAGTATGCATTCTCCCTTACTCCAGGAAAATTTCTCTGGCCTTAAATTTAAGACCACTCTCACTAACCAACTCCTTTCCCCATTTTTTGACTAGTTTTGAATTACCTTGATTCTCCAAAACTTCCTTTTTATTCTTTAAGGTCAGTAATTGGATCCTTTTCTTCCTCCTCCCTCTCTATTCCCCTATCCCTTTCTTATTTTCAGGTAATTAGAGGTCTGTTAATTAGGGGTCTAATTTCTAGTCTACCATTTCCTCCCTGGCAACAGGTATTGAATGGTGGGGAGGAGCCAGTTTATGCCAGCGATTAGTGATTTATTAACCTTCCCTTAGGAGAATGGAGCAGGTGTGTTTGCTATACTTCAACGTTTGCTGAAATTCCCATTCCTGTGGACTAGGGAATACATTTTCTGAGTCTCAATTTTCTCATCTGACTAACATTGACAATAATGCATGAACTAACATATTCAGTTTGAAGCACTAAACAAATGTGACTTTTCACTAAGGAAGTGATAGAAGGATTAAGCAGGTAGGGAATTCTCCTCCACAATCACTCCCCTCATCTCCCTCTGCCCCATTCCCCATCATGGAGCTCTAAGAGACATTGGTATTCTAATCAATATGTGACTAACTCCACATATCCAATCTCTATATATTTAAACTATTGCAAGTCTCATTGTTTCTATCTTGACAACAGTATCTTGCATTTGTGTTTCCTTCTCTTTACTCTCATAGCTTCTTCCCAGGGCAGTTTCTTATCACCTCTCTCTCTCTCAGATTATTTCAATAGATTTTTGGTAAGTTTCCCTTTTCCTACTCCAATCCATTCTCCACTCAATTGCCAAATGTATTTTCCTAAAATACAAGTCTGACCATGTCAATGCCCTTACTTAATAAACTCAAGTATCTTTTATTTCTTTTAAGATCAAATATAAAACACAAAGTCCTCTGTTGGTTTGTAAAGCCCTTCATAACTTGACCCCTTCTTATCTTGCCAATCTTTTTACACATTTCTCTGATTTCACATGTTCTATGATCCAGCCACTCTGATCTTGCTGCTCCTTAAAAAGAAACATCCTTCAACTCCATGCCTTATCAATGAATGCGCTCTAGTTTTATTTTTACTGCCTAACTCCATGGGCTTCTTTTAGTTCATATTTGATCTTCTTTCTTCCCTCCAACTTTACTTCCCACAGTGCCTTTCCTCTGAGATTCATTTATATTGTATGTACTTTGAATATATACTTTTATGCTTGTTGCTTTCCCTTTTCTTTGAGTAACCATGTATTCTCTTTCCTATATATCTCTGTGCTGAAAATTTTTGTCCATAATAATCATAATTAAAATGCTTATTGATGGACAAAACCAACTAAGTGAGCAAGGATGGATTAAGGACAAGACTGGTGATACAAACATAAAACAATCCCTGCTTTTGAGGACTAAACAATTCTATAGTAAAGGAAATGTGCACATAGTTATATATGCACAAAGTAATTTGGAAGAGGGAGGCACTAGTAATTGGGGCAGTGATGATTAAGAAAGGCTCTAGGAGGTAGCATTTGAGATGAGCTTTGAAAGAACAAAGCAGTCTAAGAAACTGAAGTGATGAGAAATTGCCTTTCAGACATGGAGGAAGAGGGTGTTCATGAAGGAGAAGGATGAATAAAGTAACTGGAAAGCTTGGCTAGAGTTAATCCAACTGCCTCCTTTTACATATGAGTAAACTGAGATATGAGGAGGCTGAGTAAGTAACAGAACTGGAATTAACATGGGTGTGGGGTGGATAGGAGAGGGAGAGAGATGGGACATCAATGCCCTGGAGAACAGTAGATTGTCTATTTGCTCAGCATAGATTTTCAACCCTCTCTGCCCATTCTCAGGAGAGGTTTGCTATTAAGGAGCCTTAACAATTAGCTTCCTTCCCTTTTGAGGATGAGAAGAAAATGAATTGTAGTCTATGATGCAATCCCATGAAAGCTGAAAGTTCTTTATTTCCTCTGTATTTTTTCCCCCTTCCCATCTCCAAGTGCAGTGCTATTTGAGGACACAGCTCCCAGAGTCCCTGCTCTTGGCACCAGCCAGGCTATTTGCTCTGGAAACAATGCAGATAAAGAGATAAAAACCAATTGTCCCTGTCATCCTCTTGGAGACAGGAAAGCTGGGAGGAGACCTGCAAAATAAAAACCTCTGCAGATCAATTGGTTCAGACATCCCTGATGAAGCCTTTGAAGTCCAGAGGACAGTTGAGGGGAATGATTGAGGCTGGAGTCTAAAGGGGGAACTATATTTCATAAAGGAGCCCCTCTCAAGACTTAGAGTAATATGGCGCCATTACAGGCTCTCTGCCTGCTGTCCCCAGCTCATGAAAATGAGTCAGAGGTGTACCTGAGGACTTCTGAGATAAACGGTATTCTCTGGACCCTAGTTAGTCTTCTTCCATACCAAAGGCATTTGGACATTTAGGTTGTTTCCACGTTCTTGCCATAGGGAAATAATTTAACCCATCCTACCTAGTAGAAATTGAAGTATTTTGGAGCTGAAAAGAAGGGGGAAAGGAAAAAGCTGGAGTTTTAGGTAAGAAGACAGCAAGGGTACAATGTCAAATATAGCTGGAGCTGCCTAGGTGTGTTGGATCATGGGAAGTGCTCCCCAGTCAAGCAAGATATTACAGGTACTAGAGAAGGAGTTTGACTGAAAAAGGATATATATGTCTCATACATCCATACTTGTGCACATTTGCTAGAGATCTATTTTTTCTTTCTGGTAAAAAGGGAAGAGTACAAACATTTATTAAGTACCTATTGCATACCAGCAGCTAAGTAGCACAGTCAATAGAGTACTTGACTGGAGTCAGGAAGACTCATTTTAACTGGGTTTGGATTTAGCCTCAGATACTTACTACTTGTATGACCCTGGATAAGTCGCTTAAACCTGCCTCAGTTTTCTCATCTGTAAAATGAGCTGAAGAAGGAAATGGCAAATCACTCCAGTGTCTCTGCCAAGAAAACCCCAAAGAGGGTCATAAAGAGTTAGATGTAAGAGCAATTGTATGGCAGTCACTATCTTAAGCACTTTAGGTATGTTGCCTCATTTGATACAGCAAGCTGGGAGAGGGTTCTTTTATTACCCTATTTTATAATTAAGGAAAGGTATGCAGACAAAAGTTAAGTGACTTGTCTAAGTTAACTAATATTTGAGATTGGATTTGAACTCACTCTTTCTGACTTTCAGGCTCATTGCTCTATCTATGATGCCACATGAGTTAAAAATTATCACTAGTATTGAAATTATTGGGTCAAAAGTTGTAATTATTACTATTAATTGCTATGCTAACTTTAACTGCCAGATGCTATACTGCCTTAAAAAAGAGTCTACTAATTTTCAAATTCACTAGCAATGTATGTATACCCATTTCTCTGCATCCATATTGGATTTTTCAATTTTAGGAACTTTTGCAAATTTTATGAGAGGGAGCTGATAATTTAAAGTTGTAATTTTTAGTTTTCTGATGATCATGGTTGATCATTTTAAGTGATTTTTTTTTACAATGTATGTATTCTCTTTTGTAAATTGATAAATTGACTTTTTATATCTTATGACTGTTTGTCCAATGAGGATTAGGTTTTGTCCTCAAGTATTTGTATAAGCTCTTTATACACCTCATCCATTAAGTTTTAATGTTATATTGGTTACAAACATTTTTTCCCAATACAATTTTTTCCAATTATTTACTTTTCAGAAAAGGCAAAGCAATATTCATTTATTAAGTTTACTATGTATAAGGCACTGTACTGTTTTAGTGAAAAAATATAAGCAAAAAGAAAATCAGTGCTTGCCTTCAAGTGGCTTATATATTTAGTGGAGGAAGTTCTAAGATCGAATTGTAGTTGAAGTATAATGTAAAAATCCAAAAAGTCAGAAACATTGCTGGAGGGAGTTAGGAATGGACAGTGTGTGGCCTAGGTCTTTCGTCAAAATTTGGAGGCCCTGAGTAGAATTCACTTGTGGGAATTATAATTAATCATATTACCAATGAGAGATTATATTGAGTTATAATCTTTATTGCACAGAATTTTTTTCCCTAAAAGTGCATCTATCTGCCTTCTAAAGATTTTATTTTCTGTTTGTTAATAGACAAAAGTGTATTGCCCTCCACAACTGAGATAAATATATTCCATTTTCTTCAAATTTTTTACAGTTCATTTTCTAAAGTCTGATTTTATAACCCCACTGAAATTTATTATGCTATTTGGTGCGAGGGAGGTAAGAACCTAATTTATTTTTCACTCTGCTGAGGGACCTTATTTTGGGAGTTATCATCTGACCATATCCCCCATATAGTCTGAGCTGACTTGTAAATTGCCATGCTATGAAATTTCTCTGACTTCCTTTGGCACATTGTTTCTTAGGTTTGTGCTCTTCTGCAGCAGAAACCTTTTCCTTAATTTAATTTAATCACATGTTCTTTTTTTTCTTCTAAATCACCTCTACTTAGTAGTCGAGATGAGGAAAATAAAGTAATCCAGAGAGCATGAGGGAAACTGTACCACTTTCTCTGCTATTCTTCTTCACCATTATGGTCTCTAACCTTCCAAAGTCCCAGCATCATCTCTGATTATTACTAGATTGATATTAGGTACCAATAACAAGAAAAGAGAAAAAGGAAAATTGTCTTTGGAAAAGTATCATTCTAGGTAGCCTTTCAGGTCATAATAAGGTAGTACAATCTACTTAGGGACTCAAAGAAACTAGAATGTCTTACTTCATATCATCCTCTCAAACTCAACATTGTTTGTGATTTATTTTATCATTATTTCTTTATCATGAAGGAATGAAAGTATCCAGCACAAAAATGAGGTAGTTCCTAGCTTCAATAATAATAATAACAAAAAAGAAGTAATTATCAGATAAAGGCATTTTCATCTTGGAAATCATAGAAATAGTGAATGAAACCATTAGACAGTTGATTGAATATTCTTTTCAGAAACTTTGGTAGAATTTAATTACATTTCTTAGCACCAAAGGCAGGAAGATAATAGATGTGGACAGATGGAATTGTGGTCTGGTGTTTGGTGGCTTGGCTGATATAGTAGGCTATGGAATTTGTTCTCACTGATTCACATATCAGGACAGTTGGATCACAGGGTAAAAGTTACAAAGACAATTTGAATGATAAATATACCCAGGATTGCATGAAGCAGATTTTCTAAGTAACTAAAGCTTTCTTTTTAAGGAAGGGAAGGTTACCTAAGTAGTAAGTATAGCACACAGAGTGCTGGGTCTGGAGTTAGAAAGGCTCATCTTCCTGAGTTCAAATCTGATCTCATTTATCCATTAGTTCTGTGACCCTGTTCACCTCAGTTTCCTCATCTGTAAAATGAGCTGGAGAAGGAAATGGCAAACTCTTCCAGTATTTTTGCCAAGAAAACCTCAAATATGGTCATGATGAGCCAGAAACAACTGAACAATAAACAGCAAAAATGACTTGGAAAATCTAGCTTGTTCATATGGTATCTAAAATAAGAGTAAATAAATCCAGAGTGAAGGCCAGAGATTTTTACACATGAATTTTGTGCAATTAGTTTTGAGTGTTCAGAGGCCTTTTTTTTAAAGTACTCAATTATGTTTTAGATAGTTGAGATGTCTAGGTAAGTAAACTCTGGATAAGTTGAAGAATAACTTTTTCCTTTGTAAAAATGTGCCCTGGAAATGGACCAAGAAGCAAAGAAAAAGGTATTTTCTCCAGAACTCTGGTTTTCTAAAGAAAAGTCAAGTTGCTGCAGTACTAGCAAAATTGCTGTAGTATTTTTTCAACAATTAAAGTTTTTAAAGAATGATTAAGCACTTTCTGTTTGCAACAACCTCGACTAATGTCTTACTCCATTGCCTCATTATGTCATGGTTATAGATCTTGCATTTTCAGCAGCTATGCTAGCAGGACTAAAATGTTGGCAGACTGTACCAACATGGAAAGGCTTCATGCATGGATGGGACTATGGTGGAGTGGATATCTGCTGTCTGAGAGCCAATCTATATAAATGTGTAAAGGTTTGTCACTCTGGGATAGCATTGAACTTGCAGCACTAAATTTAGAGTCACAGGACCTGAGTCCAAAACCCAGATTTATTGCTTATCCTGGGAAAATCATGTAGTCTCTCTCTCTCTCTAGGTCTTGCTCTTCTTTTCTATAAAGGGGAAAGGATTGTACTAGATGGTCTTTAAGATCCATGTTTAAAGTCTAAAATCTATGAATCTACAATACAAAGCAATGATTTTCTTTTTAATTTCAGCAATCCACGAAAACCATTTATTCCAAGGAAGCTTTCAAGGGGTTGAATATTCATCAGTGGGGAAAAGAATTATATGGGTGAAATTATTGATCTTTGAGGTACTGAAGAATATATTTAAGGCATTATGCTAAGTATTGCATACCATAAAAAAATGGACAATAATTTAGCTCCAGGTCTCAAGAAAGGTCATCAAAGATGGAATGTGGAGGTAATGTCTTTAAGGAATTGCTAATTACTTCCAAATCATGTTCTTTTCTATCCCTTCTGTTCATAGCACTTTAAAGGAACTAAAGAAGTTTCTTTTGACTAGTGATATGTTATAATGTAAGCAGTAGCTTCCTTAAAACTGGGAACTGGCATTTTTTTCCTTTCATTTTTGCTTTGATATCTATAATGCCCTGTAGAGAGAGGGTATTAAATACTTATTGGCTTGGATAATGATACAATGTATATATAACAATTCTCATTTGTCAGTCCTTTTTACATTTATAAAGTGCTTAGTAATCATAAAATACTCTATAAATATAAGCTAACATTCTAGCATCTATTATTATCTTCTTCCCAAATAGGTCAAGCTATTCATTCCTCTCAAGACTCTCTCACTACAATATTTTTGGTGCTAGTGTCCAAACCAGAGTATAAATTTTTGGATGCAGTCTCAGGATACTTGATTCCTGAGAAAACATGGCCCTTGATCTTTGATCATGAGTCCAAATGATATCTCTGGTGATCAAAATGGACTATAAACAGCTGTAAATTAGCATCCCCCTTTAATCTCAAATTTTAGCATATTCTTTTGTTTTTTCCAGTTTTCAAAGCCAATTAAACAAACATTTATTAACCATGTATCTACTATGTACAAACATACTTTGCCAAAAGTCATAATGGATCAGTATGGATAGGGCAGGTAGGTCCTAGAGTCAGGAGGACCTGAGTTTGAATTCAGCTTCAGTTACTTGCCACTAATTAGCTGTGTGATCTGGGCAAGTCACTTAACCCTAATTGCCTCACCAAAAAAAAAAAGGCAGCATGGGCAAAAATAGTTAATAATAATAGCTAGCATTTTTATATCACTTGGTATATATGTTCTCTTTTGATCCATGGAACCTTGTGAAATACAAGCAATTATTACCTTCACTTTCTGATCCCTGATTTGTGACTTGCTAAAATCATGTATTTCTTTATTTCTTTATTTATTTTTTGCTGAGGCAATTGGGGTTAAGTGACTTGCCCAGGGTCACACAGCTGTTCCGTGTCTGAGACCATATTTGAACTCAGGTCCTCCTGACTTCAGGGTTGGTGCTCTATCCACTGCGCCACCTAGCTGCCCCAAAATCATGTATTTCTGAGGCAAGATTTCAAACATAGGTATCTGTGACTCTAAATCCAACAATCTTTTCAGTGCATTATGTAACTACGAGTTGCATGTACTGGTTTTTTTTTTTTTTTTAGTATAGCTACTTTTATTGCCTGATTTCCTGCTCTTGTTAGTCCCTTCTCCATCATCCCTATGTTTCTCATGCTTCCTGACTTAATTTAATCTCAAAAGTTTTATCAACTATATTGTTTCATCACTGACTCTGATCCTTTGCAGTAGCCCACCCCCTCAGGACATTGCTGTGTTGTATCCTTTTATTTTCCAACCTTTTAAGAACTAATAATAAAAATAGAAATCAAGAAGCATGGATTGGATGGCTTACTGGTGATGATGAGTCAGAAGTACTATTTAAAGAATAGCTCTGAATTGTGGTTTTTTATTTTTTTTATTTTTTGCCTCCATGTGAATATCCATGCATTTTAAAAATAAAATTCTCTATTTTCTCTATTCTCAAGTTATATTTTTTTGGTATAAAATTTTGGAAAGGGACATGAGGGCTGCCATTCACAACTTCATAGCAAAGTATCAAATTAAGAACAGGGAATGATTGTAGTTTATAATAACATTTAGGAAAAAAAATAAGGATATTAAGAAAGAGATTTATGTACAAGTTTGATGAGGCAGAGAATGATTATTCTTTGGATAGAGTGTGTATCAATATAGAATATAAAGCATATAGTCTCACTTGGAAGAATCAGGAAGACTTAGATTCCAGTCTCTCCAGAGACATGAACTGTGTGACATGACAGTGAAGTGAGCCTCGTTTATCTGACTGAAAAATGGGAATAATAATATCTCTAGTGCCAATTTCGTAGGATTGTTATAAGGCTTAAATGAGATAACATAAAGCACTTTGCACACCTTAGAACATTACAAAAACTGCTATTCTCCTGAGACATTGTGATTAATATACAGAGAAAGGGCCTCTGAACCAGAACAAGGTAGGACCATATTCTATTACATACTAATTGTATGGGGGAAGGCACTTACCATTTCAGTGCCCTCAGGCAGCTTTTTATGAGACTAAATTGCTGAGAAGATTGAGGGAGTTCCCCATAGCGATGGATTCACAGATCCAGCCCCAGTTTCTGTGGTCATTATATAAACTGAAGAGAGTGATTAGCAATATTTGTGAAAAAGCCCAGGGAAAGGAGAAAGAAAAGTGCTGGTTATAGGGGAAGCTGTCCTGACCTTAATCTTTAATTTATGGTACTTGTAGGCTGTAGGGTGTTCATATCATTGGAGCTGGTCTGGGCTGTAACTTGTGGATCTACCAAGTTTCTTCACCTAATATATAGCCATTTAGGGAGTAAGCATTGATATAATATCAGATATATTCAGGTCTAATCATGTCATTCTCCTACTCAAAAATCTTCTCTGATTTCTAATTGCCTCTGGGATAAAACACAAATTTTTTAATCTGGTCTTTAATGCCCTCTATAATTTGGCTTCCATGTACCTTTCCAGGCAATTTCACATTATTCCTCCTCTATACTCTAGCCAAAATGGTCTAATCTTGACATTCTACCTTCATCCTCCTGCCTTCCTGCAGACTGTCCTCTCAGCTTTCAGTGTTCTACTACTCTTCCTCACCTCTGTTTTCTAGAATCTTTAGCTTCTCTTAAGGAGCAGATCAGGTCATCTATAAAGAGCCTTTTCTCATTCCTCCAGGGATGATATGTTTATTTCTCAAATTACTTTGTATTCAACATGTACATTGTTGGAGTTCAAGGGGATCCCAAAAATATTGGGGTTCCACACCAGTGTCTCCAGGTATCTCAAAAGAATTTATAGGCTTAGGCCCATCTCCAAGTCAAGGGGCAAAGTTTTTTATAATTGTCATGCCAATTAAAGCGGGCTAAATTCCAAAAGAAGTTAGCAAAGAGCCAGGAACAAGAAAGTAAATTTATAGGGAAAAGTTAGAGAAACCAGGTGCTTCATATTATTAATATGCTAATTTTATGACTTAGAGGTGAAGCTGGGGAGCCATCTGGTTCTGATATTGTGCAAGTATAGTACCCATAGTTCCTGGGCAGAGACAGGGAGGGGGGAACCTTCTGGAGGTGTATTTTTAGTTCTGAAAGTGGTGGGAACTCAATTTTGTTCTGTGCTTTCTTGTGCAGTAAGATAACTGTATAGATATGTATACATGTATTGTATTTGTCATATAATTTATCCTATCTAGCATGTATTAGATTACCTGTCATCTAGGGGTGGGGGGTGGGGGAAGGAAAGGAAAAGCTTGGGAAAAAAAGTTTTTTTGCAAAGGTCAATATTGAAAGGTCACTCATATGTTTTGTAAATAAGAAGCTTTATTAAAAAAAAATTTGTTCTGTGCCCATGTTAACTTTAAGCACTTCATTATTATTGCTCATTAGTCTCAGGAATTTGTTATCATTGACAAACAAGCTGTTATCTGACAACCAGTAATCCTTTGGACTCAGCATCCTGCCATATAAAGAAACTGAGGCAAGAAAGCCTAAGGGAAGAAATGTTTCATTCTTAACTACATCATTCCTAAGGCCAAGGTAGCTTTGGGATTATTCCTAAAGGTAGCACCATATCTCATGTCCTTACAAATAGAATGGAAGATTTTTGAAAGCAGGAATTGCTTTTCATTTTTTTTCTTGTGTAAGCTAATATCTTAAAAATATTGGATTTTTAAAAAATCCAATAATCAAAACTCCAAAATCAAAATCGTATCAGCTAATCTTTTTTTGGTTATTGATCACAAACAAAGGAATCTCCACAATGGGGGCAACCTTAGACCTCTACACATTGGGTCCATATTAATATTCTTTAGAAACATAGAATTTACATTTAGTTAAGTCCAGTAACATTTAGAAAAGATGTATCCAAGTTTACCAGAGTTCATTATTTACAAGTTGAAGGGGAGAAATATTGTACTATGTGTAGAGACAAATTTTTTTATGATTGATATTTTGAAACAGTTTGAGAAATGAGTAGTTCTTCCTAGTGATGGGATACAACCTCTGGGGGAAATATAGCAGTGATCCTGAGGTCCCCTGACCTTAGAGTGTTATTGTTTTACCAGCCTGTCTGTCAATGATTCTAAAAGTCTTCTGACCTTAGGAATATAATAATATTTCTTCCCCTAGATTTAAGGGAAGATACAGTAGCAATCCTAAGGTCTCCTGATCTTAGTAGAGTGCTGTTGTTCTAACAATCTAGCAATGATTCTAAAAGCCTTCTATCTTTAGGATCGTCATACAAACATTACAGATGGTGAGATGGATCATCTATTGGTCAGTAATAACCAAGTTCCTGGGGCAATAAGAAATAGATCACCCCTCAAACCTACCTGTAAGCCATAAAATTAGCAAATAAGTAGCATGAAGCTCTGGTCTTTTTAACTTTGTCCTATAAATTTCTCTTCTTTCTCCTGGCTCTTTGGAATTTAGCCCACTTCAATTGGCCTTAGAATTACAATAAACTTTGCCCTTTGACTTGAACATGGGTTCAAGTATGCAAATTCTTTTGAGATACCTCACAACACTGGCCTGTGACCCCCAACCTTTTGGGGTCTCCTTTTGAACTTCAACACTAGCATCAAGACTGATCAAAGAAATAGAAAAGCCATGAGATTAAAATTAGCAAGTGTTTAATTTCTGTAATTTCTCTTTGGTCTCTGGAGATGAGTTCTTTATTTTACTTGAATTATTTTGAATTTTCAGAACATGGAATAAATCCATACTTATATGTAAGCAATGCCAAAGCCTAATAGAAGAAACTTGGTAAATGTTTATTAAATTGAATTTAATTGAATTTTCCAAGTTTTGGGTGCCTTCAATTAGTGTGTATAATTTGACTGTATCACATAATTCACAATTTATTTGTATAGTGAATGCCTTATCCACTTTTAGGACAATTCATTGTACAAATTTCATATTGCTGCTAAATCTGGAGTAAGGCTTGCATTCAAATCAGCCAGTAACAGGATAAAGCTATTGTTTTCTCTGAATAATTCTCTAAGGTTATAAAGACTTTCAATCTGCATAAATGGAGCAAATTCTCACAATGATAAATTCATAGGTCCTTGATGTATTGATTTAGGGACCACCTAGTTCAAATCAGGTACTGGGCTATGTTGACTTGGTAATTTCTAAATAGAAGTCAAGGTTTTGAGGGCATGGACTGATTGATTTCTGTGTTTATATTGATCCTGGAATTGCTCCAAAGAAAAAACTATTAATATTAAAAATATTATAATGAGTTTCTTCAGACCATGTGAAACTATGCCCCCTACTATTACTGGTTTTCCTAAGAATGCACACTGCAGCTTTGTACAAATTATTTCCTGGATGAGAAAATGGTAATAGTATTTACAAACTATTTAAATAAGTAACTCAATAGTAAATAATCCATGGGGTTATGTGCTTTGAGATTTATGGAGAAAAGAAGACCCATAAAGGTATATACAATGACTACTTCTATTGTTGAGGAAAAAAAGGGAGCAAAAATAATACAGCAACTTGCTTGCTTGACTCGTGTTTTATTTTATTGGCGTCTCACTAGTGAGTTAAATATAAGGAAGCAAAAACAATGCATCAGAATATTATGGTTTAGCTAATTAGACTTTCCCTCAAATTGTCATTGTCTGTTTTAGAATTACCTAGAAGTCTTACCAACTTATTCTGGGGTACACAATTAAATTCATGAAAGCGACCTATTTATCTTAATTCTTTCCTTTTATATTCAGTGCCTGAGGGTATGTGGCATAAAACAGATTCATGCAGCTCTCCAGATTTGCCTCCAGAATCTCTGCAGATCTGCAGAGGGCTTTGTGGTATCATTTTTGAAAACCAAACAGGGTCCCTAGGTTTCCCTCAAGAAAGCAATGCTTCTTTTGAATTGAATAGGGCACAGATCTCCCCCTTCTCTTAGGAGATTTACTGAAAATAACAGGAGTTTTAACTGCTGGGCAATCTTCCCCCTCCAGAAGTGAGGTTATTTAGGATAAAACAAAGAATAATTCAGAGTTAGTGAGTGTTTGTGTGCTTGAGAACGAACAAACCTATTTTATAGGGTCTAAAGCTGATGAATATCTTAGAGAGCATCTAATGTAATCTCATTTCATAAATGAGGAAACTGAAGACCACAGGGAAAGGGCTACTTGTCTAAGGTTACATAGGTAGTGAGTAACAGCTGTTATTTGAATGTAGATCTCTAGACTCCTAATCTATTGCTTGGGTCTCTATCCTTTAGACCAACATCATACATAAACCCAGAGATATTTTTATCATGAATTATATAGCTTAATGTCTAAATAAAGCTATACAAGAAGTCTTGAGGGCAAGAATAGCATAAATATAATAATGCAGGAGACATGTCAGAAAAGGAGCCGAGTGCATAATATAATAAATACAAGGAACAACATAAAGACAGACATTTTTCATTTAATTTTTTTCTTCCAGACTTAATTTCAAATAAAATGAGCATTTCTCTACATAAAGTAGAACAGAAAAAAGAATTGCATTTGAAACTTCAAATCCTTATTATATACAGATTGTTATGTGTGGCTCTAAGTTGCAGAGTTGAGGCAATTGATTGGGACCAATGACCTATGGTAACTTGTGGCATAAGGAGGATGAGGGGAGCTATGAAGAAGCCATTCAGTTCTTCTGACACCTCAAAGATTGGTTCTGGGCTTTTACAACTCAAAGGCTAGAGATATTTTCCTGCTTTTCCATGTGGTTGGGGTGGGATAAGAAGAGAGAAATGTAAGCATTCTAATTCCTTGCTACCAAGTCCCAGCTAACAATCCAAATGTCCTTTCTTCCCAGTTCTTATCTATTTGTCCAAGATTGTCAAGAATCTCAACCTGATATTGAATTCAGAGTAACTCTTGTTGTCCTCTAGGAGTTCAGAACCACCTTACTCATCTTTTCTTTTTTTCTTCATGATATATAGATTATCAGATGTTAAAGGGATCTTTGAAATAGTCATCTCTAGTTTCTCCTTATATGATTGAGGTCTTGAGATCTTTGGTGTTTTGGCCAAGAGTAAATATCTAGTGAGAGAAACAAGAATAGAATCCAAATTTCTTCTGACTCACTCTTGTGTTCTTTTCCCTATACCTTTCCTTGTCTTTACCAAAAAGTTCCCTATGAAGTAAGTGGGATTTGTTTGTTTTATTCATCCCTTGCTATCTCTTTATCTCTCTACTAGTGACACTACAAGAACAGCTGAAAATAGTTATGCAGCCACAAGAGCCAAATCCTCTGATACCAAGATACCCTTGCTTCTTAGATAAATTGTCCTGTATCTTGCACCAAAAAATCACAAAGGTGGAAAGGTACACAGCTAACCTGTACCTGACCAAGAATCTTCACTGCAACAATTCTGACAGAGGGTGTTTCAGGTCCACCCTAAAGATCTTCAGTGAGGGGGAAATCCATTGCATTCAGAAGTAGTTATAACAAGGTCTCAATTAGTACAAATAACAGATCCCATGAAATAGTGTGATCATTTGAAATTTGGCCAAATTGAAGTTGTAATTCATTCTAGTCCAATGGAAAATTTCAATGAAATTCTCTTTATACTCAATAGTTTTTTTTCTAATTACATGTAAAGATAGTTTTCAATATTCATCTTTATAAGATTTTGAGTTCCAAATTTTTCTCCTTCCCTCCTTTTTCTCTCCCCTTATCAAGACAGCAAGCAATCTGATATAGATTATACATGTACAATTATGTGAAACATATTTCTACATTAGTCATATTGTGAAAGAAGACTCAGAACAAAAGAGAAAAAATCACAGGAAAGAAAAAAAAACAAACAAGTGAAAATAATTTATTTTTATCTGCATTCAGACTCCATAGTTCTTTGTCTGGATGCGGTCAGCATTTTCCATCATGAGTCTCTTGGAATTGTTTTGGATCGTTGCCTGGAGAAGATCTAAGAGCTAAATCTATCATAGTTAATCATCATGCAATGTTGCTGTTACTATGTATATTATTTTCCTAGTTCTGCTCACTTAACTCAGCAATCAGTTCATGCGAGTCTCCCCAGGTTTTTCTGAAATTTGCTTGCTTATCATTTTTTATAAAACAATAATGTCCCATTACATTCATATACCATTACTTGTTCAGCCATTCCCCAATTGTTGGGCATCCCTTCAATTTCCAGTTCTTTGGTCCCACAAAAAGAACTGCTATAAATATTTTTGTACATGTGGATCCTTTTCCCTTTTTTATGATTTCTTCGGGATACAGACCTAGGATTGGCATTGCTTGATCAAAGGGTATATACAGTTTTATAGCCTTTTGGGTGTAGTTACAAATTGCTCTCTAAAATGGTTGGATCAGTTCACAACCCCAACAATGCATCAGTGTTCCAATTTTCACACATTTTCTCCAACATTTATCATATTCCTTTTATGTCATCTTAGTCATCTTAGTCAATGTGATAGATATGAGATAGTAACTCAGAGTTGTTTAGAGCATTTTTATATGACTATAGATAGCTTTAATTTCTTCATCAGAAAATTGCCTGTTCTTATCCTTTGACTATTTATCATTTGGGGAATGACTTGTATTCTTATAAATTTGATTCAATTCTCTATTTGGGATATGAGGCCTTCATAGAGATTTTTACTATAAAAATTGTTTCCCAGTTTTTTTGCTTTCCTTCCAATCTTGATTGATTGGTTTTGTTTGTGTAAAAACTTTTTAATGTAACATAATCAAAATTGTCCATTTGTAATGAAAATTTTTTTAAAAATAAGTTTTTATATATTTATTAATGCAAAATATCAGCAAAGGATAAGAAAAATGTGTTTCTCATTAACATTTATTACAATATAGTTATAGAAAGTAAAATAATAAAAATAGAATTTCTGAATAGTATACCTAAAGATAACCTACACGGGATATATGATTTAAACATCCTTATTGTTATTTAAAGTATCTTAACCCTGTAGACTGAGCTTTCTTCTCTTTCTTTAAAACTTTTTTTCTCTTTTCTTAAGCTCTTCATTCACAGACTGGTAGGTATAGAGAACTCTAAACACATCTTGGTGAATTTGCACGTTTCCATTCTTATACAAAGAATCATGTTCCAATATCCAACCAAGTAGTTAGATAACCCCAAATATTATCCAAATTCATTAATGCTTTAGTGTAGTAGTATTGCCCTTGCAATATTTTTTTTTTTTAGTAACTAGACTAAAATAAATTGAAATCTAGGCTTTAGTCACCTATGCTAGGGAAATGGAAGCTATCAGTGATTGTATGAGGATTTCAAGACCAATAAAGAAGCATTAATTTGTCATTTTAAATCCCCCCCAAAAGTATTAGGAGATCTTTAGACACTTTAGATCCAAGTTGAGTTTTTTTTCTTTCTGAAAAATGTAGGTTGTGCCTAAAAATACTTACCATGAAAATATAAACATCCTTGTTATTAATTTACAACATTTTAACACTGTAGACTGACTTGCTTTCTCTTTCTTTAAATCTTTTTTTTTCTTCTTTCTTTGGTTTCATATATATCCTGGTAGGTATAGAGAACTTTAGACACATCTTGGTGAATTTGCATGTTTGACTATTGTGTGTGAATGTAATGTGCTGCTGGTTTCAATCATTAGTGTTGAATTTAAAAGTCCCCTCCAAAGTTTTAGGAAATTCTTCCTGAGAAATATGTTTTAGAAGGCATTGTTTTCCATATTTATATTCAAAATTTATTATTTATCCACTTTCTTAGATTATTTTCTTCAAAACATCAAGGTGCTTAACTGCCACATCTTCATCTGAACTGGTTTCTCAAGAAATTTCAACATTATGCAAGTGAACTTGATTCTTTTTTTTTATTAAAACTTTTTATTTGCAAAACATATGTATGGGTAATTCTTCAACATTGACCCTTACAAAGCTTTCTGTTACAAATTCCCCCCCCCCAGTTCCCACCCCTCCCCTAGATGGCAGGATACCTTCTACATGTTAATTATGTTAAAATACTTGACAAATCGAATATATGTATGCATATTTCCAAACTTATCATTTTTGTGCAAGAAAAATAGTATCTACAAGAAAGAAAAATCAGAGAAAGGAAACACAATGCAAGCAAACATCAATAGAGGGCATGATAATGTTATGTTGTGGTACACATTTCACATCCCTCTCTCTGGGTGTATATGGCTTTCTTCACTGAACAATTGGAACTGGTTTGAAACATTTCATTGTTGAAGAGAGCCATGTCCATCAGAATTGATCATCATATAGTATTGTTGTTGCCGTGTATAATGATCTCCTGGTTCTGCTCATTTCACTCAGCATCAATTCATGTAAGTCTCTCCAGGCATCTCTGAAATCATCCTGCTGGTCATTTCTTACAGAACAATAATATTCCATGATATTCATATACCATAATTTGTTCAGCCATTCTCCAATTGATGGGCATCCATTCAGTTTCCAGTTGCTAGCCACTACAAAATGGACTGTCACAAACATTCTTGCACATGTGGGGCCCTTTCCTTCCTTTATGATTTCTTTGGGATATAGGCCCAGTAGAAACACTGCTGGGTCAAAGGGTATGCACAGTTTGATAACTTTTTGAGCATAGTTACAAATTACTCTCCACAATGGCTGGATCCATTCACAGTTCCACCAACAATGCATCAGCGTTCCAGCCTTCCCTCATCCCCTCCAACATTCGTCATTATCTTTTCCTGTCATTTTAGCCAATCTGACAGGTATGTAGTGGTACCTCATAGTTGTCTTAATTTGCATTTCTCTGATCAATAGTGATTTGGAGCACCTTTTCATATGACTACAAATAGTTTTAATTTCATCATCTGAAAATTGTCTGGTGAATTTGATTTTTAAAGCAATGGAACCAACCAATGCTTGCAGATGAAGGTTCTTCTCTATCTACTTCATTTCCATTTTCTTTCTCTGCCTTCAATATACTTGAAACTTTTGTCTGAATACCTGTTCTGCTAAGAGGAAAGAATTATTGATTGCTGTCTTCAACCCATACAGCTAAAAGAACTCATTTCTGTCACTAACACATCTTTTCTTAGTATTGTAAACCCTAAAAAACCCCCAAATTGATGCAACTTTGCCTTTTTCTTTATTTCACTTGTATATTTTATGATATTCTGTACCCTACATTCAGACATTTCATTCTATTTTAGAGTTACTGTAACCATATCCAAACCATTCAGTTATATCAAATTTTTATTCTACTATAATAACAAGCCTTTTCTTTTTTTTGTGCCCATAGAGTTTCTTTCTAAAGTGTTCTCCCTTTTGTCCATTTTGTTATGGGCTCTTAAAAAATAACAACTGTTGATAATATGGTACATAGGAGCACATTACATTCACACACAATAGGTAAATATAGACTGATGACATAGCAGTGTATTAAAATCTTTGACCCAAATAGTTTGCATGAATTAAATTTTGGCTTGCTTTAAATGTGACCTAGTATCATTTTGTAATTTGCACTACATCAAATTTTGGATTATTTAGCCCCACATTAATTACAACCTAATTGTATTCCATTTTTGGACAACCTTAATTGTTAGGAAATATATATATTTGCATCAAGCTAAATTCTAACTTTGTGTAATTTCACTCCCAGTTCCTGTTTTGAACTTTGCTCCCCAGACCTTCTCTAGGCTAAACAAATGCCTCTAGTTTCCTAAATTCATTTTTATATACTATCGTTCTAGTCTTCTCACCACTCTGTTCACCTTTTTCTTGTTATACTTCAGTTTGTTAATGTCTTTCCTTAAATGTGGTGCCTAGAATCAAATACAACACTTCAGGGAAATATTGTTTTAATATTCTTGTTTCAGACATCTTACTTTTATTAATAGAAACTAATGGCTAATGCCTTAAAGTAAGTACATTGTATCTGTGTATACATACATACATATGTGTGTATGTGATATAGATATATACATATACATGCATACATATATAAATACATATGGATATCCCTATTCAGAAAAAACTAATTATATTTTAACTAATATTAATACTCTAAATTCTACAAAATGCACATATATTTTTCATTTAATGCTCACAATACCCCCAGTAAAGTGAGATACAGAACTACAATTATTTCTATCCCCATTTTGCAAATAAAGAAACTGGAGGCTAAAAGGCATTAAATAGTTTGCTTATGAGCACACCTCTAATAAATGCTTGAAGCAGAATTTGAACTCAAATCTTTCTGTCTTTTTACTTTTTCAAGAAATTCTTTACCTGACCCATAGTCTTTTTATTTACTCCAATCTCTGTCTTCATACTAACATTGTTAATAAATGTATTTCTATCTCTTAATATACTCTGATTTCTTGCTGAGGTGTATCTTGTCTGTTTCTAAAATGTCTCTTTATTCATATTTTCAGCTTATCCTTTCTATTTAAAGCATTAGTATGTAGGAAAGTTTGAAAAATGTGGCACTGTAAGAGTTTGAAGGAAAGAAATTTCTCTTAGAAGAAAGAGGAACAAGAATCCAGAAGAAGGTATAGCCCGAGTGCTATTTCCCTTCTAACTTTTGCTATACATACGATCATAGAAATTAGAATTGGAAGGGACCGCCTAGTCCAATCTTCTTATTTTACAATTCAGAAAACCAAGGTCTTCTCCAAGGTCACATGTGTGGCAGACATTTAATATGTAATTTGAACCAAGATACTGGAATTCCAGAGTCAGTAATTTTTCCATTATAACACCCTTCCTCTTGCTGAACTACCTTCAATCAAATCGGGGGGGGGGTCATCAAATTGGAAGGCGAGACTATCCCATTAAGAGCTAAAATTCTGTTTGGGAATCACATCTCTCTGCCTCTAGTGATTTTCTCCCTTGGGTCACTTCCTAACTACCAATTCCCTAAGGAGCAGGTGTGTAGGGCAAAGTAGTAACCTTTCACCCTCAGCATTCCTTAACCTTTTCCCAGATCACCCTGCCTTTTCTATTTCCCTTCACTCCTCCTGGTGCCAGCGGCATAGTAGAATACAGTCTGGAAGAAGTGGACCTCCTAAGATATTGGGGAAATTCCAGTGACTCTGTCCTAGTACTAGCTCTGAAAGTAGTAAAAGATTTTGTCAACAGCCTCCCTAGAATGTAAATAAATGAGAGAATTCCTCTGAATTATCAGTTGGGTTGTTCTATCAGAAAAGGAAATTATACTTATATGGAAAATAATAATAATAACAGCTACAATGTGCTGTTTTCTGTGCTAAGTATTTTACAAATATTATTTAATTTGATCCTCACAGCAACTCTGGCAGTAGGGGCTCTTAGTGTCATAGCTATGATGGGACCTCAGAGGCCATCTAGTTCTTTGTTTTTTCTTCTTACAGATGAGGAAATTGAGGTCCAAGGAAGTTATAAGATGAAATTGTCAGCTTTTAGTGATTACTGTCTCCATTAATGTATTGACCTAAATAAAGACTGTCTTTGAATATAGGCTACACCCTTAAAATGAGTTCTCTTTGAAAGGAAAAAAAAAGTATATATATTTACTGGAAGCTAACACTGATTATAGGCTGTATTCAGGTTTTATACAAGTCAGATGTCAGAAGGAAAAGTGTGGTTTGTATTAAGACTAATAAAATATATTCAAATGCCAGCTTTTTATGCATAGTTTATTCAAACAATGGCTTTCCTTCCAAACAATTTATATGGCTTGCTTTTGTTATGTATGTGGCTCACATTTTATCCAAACCAAGAAAAATGCATTTGATGATGCTATTGCTCTGTAGTTATGACTTTTTAATGTCAGAGTAAAATCCTGGGAAGAAAAGAAAGTCATTGAAGGCAAAGAGAATTGGTTCAACAGATTTGCAGCTCAAAAGACATTATCTTAATGAATTGTGCTGACATATTTTGACAATTTGGAAACAGTTATTTCCCCAGTAGCCATTACATTTTATCAGTAGGGCTTTGTCAGATTTCTTCTTAATCAGTAACATCAGAATTCATGAAATTTCTCTGAAACTTTGGGAAAAGTTTAATTTAGAGAGAGGAGAAAGAAAGTACACATTGCATAAGGTTCTACTTAAATGAGCTGTGAGTCACAGCTGGACAGACAAAAGTCCGATGAGTCTATTGATTCTTTGATTTCTCACGAAAGATAGGAAAATAAACATAGATGCTGATTGAATCAATTTCAAAGTATTAATGTCTCATAGTTAGACAGGGGACAGATAGCGACTGTATTGCTACTGTCCCCTAGTGGTTATTTACAAAAATTACTAGATTTCCAGTCTCCTGTGATTATCTCTCTTGGAGATGAAGACATTTGGGATATTGTTCATGACTACATAATCACTACACTAGAGATCAGGCCCATCTTGAGACAAAATTATGATATAGAGGGAGTTTGTTTTGGCCACTCCTTTCTTTCAACTTGACATTCTCCATTCTCCACCCAAGATTTTTTTCCCTTATCTTCTGCTTCTTCCTCAGTACCTCACAGTACAAAACTATTCTTCTTTCAACAAAATTTTAATTTCAGGCATCCCTGGTCTTAAATTTCATAAAGAAAAAGGAACATATTAGATTATTTATTCTTAGGATCTACTTCTCAGAGTTTAACAGCCCAGCAGTCTCAGGATCTAGCATCCTTGCAAAGAAATTATCATGCAGATTACCTTGACAGGCAAAATCATCATGCAGGTTATTATTGAGAATGTGAAAGCTGAAATCCAAATAAAGAGGGCATCACTCCTAACTAGAAGAGTTCTCATCTTTACAAATAATTTTCTGGAAGATGGTTGCATCCTGACTACAACGGCCAAAAAGAATCCGTTTCTCCATCTGATACTGCCTTAGGAGTGGTATGCAGATTTTTGTAAAGACTTGGACAAGCAAGACCATTACCCCAGAGTCCAGGGATGCTGCTGAGAATGTAAAGACCAAAATTCAAGAAAAAGAGGTCATCCCTCCTGACCAACAGAAGCTCATCTTCATAGGCAAGCAGTTAGAAGATGGTTACATCCTGTTTGAGTACACATCCAGAAGGAACCCACCATTTTATTTGATCATTTCTTCTATAATTTGTTCGTTTTCAATCTAGGCAAAGGGTGTAAAGTCCTCAGTTTTGATCAGAAGAGCAAGTCACAGGAATCTAAGAGTTGAAATCTAGGCTGGGTTTTGCAGTTAGTATAGTACTGATGCCCTGATACAAGGAGCAATCTATAGGAGTGACCTTTGGGAAACTAGTCCAATAGATTGACTTTCTCAAAAGTAGAACCAATGCTATGTAGGTACTGAGATATGTTTGGAGTCTATTTCCTAAGGGACAAACATAGTATAAGGGAAAGTATTCTTGAAAATATAATGGAAAATATGTTACAGTTATATTTTTGAAGTAAATAGCCCCTTGTAAAATCAGAAGTTAGATGAAACTAATCACTGACTGCTAAGAGACAGGAGAAACAAAGCAGTAAGGGCTCAAGATGATGACATTGAAGGAGAAATACAACTTCTTAGGGTACCTGGAACTCTGAGGGGGAGACATAGCAGCCTAGCTTTGAGAGAATGAAGCCAGAGCGTATATTTCATTACATTCATATGCCATACTTTCTTCAACCATTTTACAATGGATGGGTACTCCTTTTGATTTTGATTCTTCCCCCTCTCGTAATCTCCCTCCTTAGTGTCAGAAAGCTTGTTTTGTTTGCAGATAATCACTCTTAGGCATTATCCTTCCTCTTAACTGTTTGCCCTACCTCCATCCCTGTATACCTCTGTAGAGGCTTTTCACCTTAAAATAGACACTAATATGAGAAGGAGGAGATCAATACAGGAAGTGATATGATGCAGCATTACTCAGGTTCCATGACTCATTTGATTGGTTGATGGCAAGAACTATCTTGTCTAGTCACAGATAGACTTTCCCCAGTGGAAAGGAAGGATGAGAACAATTTGTTCCAATAGCCATGAAAGCAGCAGACACTGTGGTAGTCAGGATTAGAATGAGGGAAATGTGCACAGATCCGTGTTGGGCTTGGTTGCCAATTCTACTTGCCCCACTTCCTAATGAGTTGTTCGCCCTCCATTTCTAAAGAAGACCAATGACACCATAGATGTTTTGACTTGCTATGAGTTAGATTTAAGTACTGTAGGTGTGAACAAAGTCATTAGCCTTACTGTCTCTTCTAGAGTCCTTTTCTGTTTTGATTAGATTTCCTCCTAGAAATTTTCTGAACCAAAATCCTATTTTTTCCTGTGTTACTGAATTTATACAAACAGATTAATCATGTGCTAGATATATGTATACTTTGTCTAAATTATATTTTATTGGTTCTTAATTTT